>CAKKSZ020000009.1:1200000-1569459 GCA_920104245.2 Rhodotorula babjevae | reverse complement strand
GCCGCGCCAACAAGCCAACTCGGGCGCGCGCGAGGAGGCTGACGCCGCCTGCCGCCTGCGCCGCTCAACTCGCGCACGTGCGGCGGTGCGCCTCAAACGTGAGCTTGGCGTTGATGCGTGCGCCGAGCATTGTCATCTCGTCGGCGTACGAGAGCTCGACGCCGTCGAGCACGATCGGCGGCGCCTCAGCGGCGGCGGCGGCGGCGGTCGCTGCGCCGGCGGTGCCGCGTCGCGGCCGGAAGACGACGGCCGTTGTCTTGGTCGCCTCAAAGGCCGACTGGTGCGTCCTCGACCAGCTCTCGAGGTGGTGCATGCGCGCGTTGAGGGCGTTGACCGCCGAGCTGACCGTGTTGCCCCACCCAAGCAGGTTGACGTCGTCGATCCACCCGGTCGCCATCGTCGTCGTCGAGCGGCAAGCCCGGAGGAGGTTGGCGTTGTACGTGAGGAAGAGGGCGGGCGACAAAGGTGAGCCCTGCGGTAGTCCGCTCCTCCACTCGAAGGGCTCCCTGCTGACCCACTCGACGGGCTCCCTGCTGACCCCCTCGAGGACAAGCGTGCAGATCCGCCCCGACATGAACGACTCGACCCACAACCGCGCAGCAGCAGGTACGCCGCCCTTGCGCAGGTTGTCGAGGAGGACGTTGGTGCGCACCGACGGGAACGCCTTGGCGACGTCGAGCGCGAGGCCGACAACGACGTTGCCGTGCCGCTGCTGACGCTGGATCTCGTCGACAAAACAGGTCACCGCGTCCTCGGCCAACCGACCTTGCCGCCCACCGACATGCTCGATGGGCCACAAGCCGCGCTCGCCCATGTACGAGAACCGGCACGCGAGAACCGCCTCGAGGAGCTTGGAGACGCACCACCCAAAGGCAATGAGCCGGTACGCCCTCGTCTCGCTGTAGACGGGCTTCTTGGGCTTGCGGAGGACGACGCCGGTGCCGTCACGCCACGAGGCCGGGAGGTGGCCAAGGGCGAGCGAGGTGGCGTACAGCGGGACGAGGTGCGGCGCGAGGACGTCCCACGCCGCCTGCAGCACGACGTTGGGGATGCCGTCGGGGCCGACCGCAGTGTACGGGCGTGCGCCGAGCAGCACTGACCTCACCTCGTGCTCCTGCAGCGTCGGCCACTCGAACTCGACCTCGGCCTCGACCTCGACCTCGGCCTCGACCTCGACCTCGGCGACCTTGGCCTCGACGGTGCGTGCGGCGGCGGGTGCAGCGGTGGCGGGCTCGACCTCGGGGAGGAGGATGGGCTGGAGGAGGGCGAGCTTGTCCTGTGGGGACGATGTGTGAGTCCCGTCTCCTCTTTTGAGCGGAGGAGTCGTCGCTGATGCTCCTCGCCCCTCCACCCTCCTCACCGTCGCCCACAACGTCTTGTCCGTCACCCCGTCAAACTCCTCCTTCTTGTGCCGCCTCTTCTCCCTCCTGATCACCGCCTTCAGCCGGCTCTTGGCCACCTTGGCCTCGAGTGCGGCCGCTGCCGCGTCGTTGGCGCTCCTCGGCTGGTGCGCCCTCCTCTCCTTCCTCCTCGCGTCTTGGTGCAGCGCGCTGATCTCGGCGCTCCACCACGCGTGCGCAGGTCGGCCGTCGCGCCTCGGCCTGCTGAGCGGCACGGCACCCGACTCGATGGCGCCGCTCAACGCCTCGGTGAGTCGGACTGCTTCCGCATCTACGTTGTTGCGCGTCACGAGTGTGGGCGGTGCGCTGCCGAGCCGCGCCGCAAGCTCGTCGCGCAGCATGTCGGGCTGCATGCGGCGGAAGAGGCGCCGCGGTTGGTGTGCGGGCGCGGGCGGCTCGAGGGCGAGGGTGAGGCGGAGGGGCTGGTGGTCCGGGAGGCAGTCGAGGCGCTCGTCGATCCCGCAGCTGACCACCCTCGCCTCGACGCGCAGATCCCCCAGCACAAGGTCGAGCGTCGCCCATCGACCGCCGTTGCCGTCGCCGTCTCGACAAGGGTACTTATACGTCGGCGTCGAGGGTGCGAGGAGGTGGGCGAGGCCGTGTCGCGCAAAGGTGAGCTGCGCCTGTTCCGCATCTGCGCACACGCCTTGGCCGTGCGCGTACTCGGGGTCCCACTCCGGGTGATGCAGGTTGAAGTCGCCCGCGACGACCAGGAGCGAGCCCGCCGGCGTCGACTCGAGGATGGGCGGCAGGACCTCGCGCGCCGACTTGCCGCGCTTGGCCGGGTTGCCGTCGTGCTGGCTTGGGTTGTACACGCCGACAACACGCACTGACGCCTCGCCTGTGCGCAGATCCAGCGCGACGACGTCCGGCGAGGCGACCACAATTTGTGCGCACGAGTTCTGGCCCCACTTCTTGCGCACAAGCGCGACCGAGCGCGCTCGTCGGCCTGGCGGCGGGCCGAGCCGCACCCAGTCGGGCGGCACGTCAGCAAGGGGAGGAGGTTCTTCTTGGAGGAGGATGTCGAGGGTGTGGAGGAGGGTGTGGTTGGAGAGGAGGGTCCAGACGTCCGGCGAGGGCCGGAGGTTGTAGGACAGGATGGAGAGGGTGGGGGCCGACATCACTGCGGCAAGGAGGTGCCAAGGAGGTCGATGGGGTCGGCCGAGGTGTCGGGCGCGAGCTGACCATCCCCCTCCTCTTGCTCACGCGCAGCTCCTCCCTCTTCCTCCTCCCTCGACGACTCGACCTTGACCTTGCTGTCCTCCACGCGCGTGTGCGACACCACCGTCGCTGCAAACAGCGCGCGATCGACCTTGTTCGATCACGACTCGCCGGCGACGCCGTCGTCAACCTCAACCTCGATCGACTCGTCCGACTCGGCGGGTGCTGCTGCCGCCTCGGCGCTGCCGCGCTCGCTCGCGCTGGACGATGCGGTGCTGAGCGCAGGGGAGGCGGAGCAGGACAGGAGGAGGTCATCGAGGAAGGCACTTGCGGCCGACGGCGAGGCGGCAGGAGCGCGAGTTGGCGTCGGCGCGGGTGCGGGTGCGGCGGTGCGCGACGGCGTAGTTGGTGGCGTGGAGCTGGCAATGCGAGGCTGTTTAGCACTCATTTTGCGAGGTTGGCTGCCCTGCGAGAGGCTTGTGCGCGTGAGGAGAGCCGGCGAGGAGCCGTTTCGCGACTTAGCGAAATCCGGCCGACTCGGCTGCTCCCCCCTCGCCCTCCCTGGCCTCGCTCGCTTGCAGCGCGCCCGCATGCGCGCCACCATGAGCTCGCCAGCATCTCTGCACAGCTCCTCCACCAGCACCGGGTCCCACAGCAGCACCAGCACAGAGCCGAGCTGTCCGCCCCGCCCGCCCAGCCACCTCGGCCTCCCCCTCACCACCCCCTCGCCCTCACCCCTGCCTGCGCGCGCCTCGACTGCGCGCACGACATCCTCCAGCACGCCCTCGACTCGCGGCACATAGTGCACCACGACGCTGTGCCGTCCGACGGGCGTCGCAACCGACAGGCCGGCCGCCGAGGCGGTGCAGCGCAATGCGGCCGCCTCGCTGGCGCTGGCCGCGACCACCAGTGCGTCCCCGCTCCTCATGCGACTCGTCGTGCTGCCCACAGGCAACTTGATCGAGCTGACCAGCCGCTCGGGCGTGTCGTTGGCGGCGTTGCGCAGGATGACGGCCTCGGGGCGGTGCGAGAGGGCGGCGCGCGCGGCCGCTTGCGGCGGCGCTGCGGCTGGCTGGGCGCGCGGCGGTGCTGCACAAGGTGTTGTGCGCGCGGCCGCAGCAGCGTACGAGCCGCTGGGCGAGGCGGCGTGCTTGTTGCCGTCGCTCGCCTCCTCGATGGGGAGGGCGGCGAACCGGTTCGGGCTCGCGACGGCGGCCTCGATGGCGGTCAGGCGTGCAAGCACGGGGCCTAGGACCTGCTGCCACTGCGCCTGGGTCGGTGCCGGCTCGGCTGGGGCAGCCTCGGGCGCTGGGGCCGTTGGTGGCGTCGCGGCCGTGTGGAGGCGGCCGGTCGTGCGCTCCTCACGCTCGGCCTGGTGGCTCGAGATTGCGGGTGTTGCCGTAGACGTGCTGCAACGTGCTGCTGGCGCCTTGGCGAGCTCTGGCGAGCTGATGTAGCGCTGGATTGACTCGATGAGCTGATCTGCGTCTTTGCGGGCCCAAGGGAGGTGCACCTGGTCGTGGATGACCTTGTGGAGCGCCCGGAGGGCTTGCTGAGCGTCTGTGCGACGCATGGTGACGCTTGTACTCTCTCCTGGCGGAAAGGAGGTCGATCGCCGGATGGTTTGGTGACTGCGCCAAGACCTTGCCCTTAGGGGCCGGCCCACTTGCGCAGGGGGCCAACAGTACGTGGAGAATAGTGCCATGCAGTTGCAGGCCGGGTTGATTACAGGGAGGAGGCCCCCTGGCCTCTGGCCCCTCTGGTCATTAGGTCTGATTAGGTTTGGTGACTGCGCCAAGACCTTGCCCTTAGGGGCCGGCTCACTTGCGCAGGGGGCCAACAGTACGTGGAGAATAGTGCCATGCAGTTGCAGGCCGGGTTGATTACAGGGAGGAGGCCCCCTGGCCTCTGGCCCCTCTGGTCATTAGGTCTGATTATGTTTGGTGACTGCGCCAAGACCTTGCCCTAGGGGCCGGCCCACTTGCGCAGGGGGCCAACAGTACGTGGAGAATAGTGCCATGTGGTTGCAGGCCGGGTTGATTACAGGGAGGAGGCCCCCTGGCCTCTGGCCCCTCTGGTCATTAGGCCTGATTAGGTTTGGTGACTGCGCCAAGACCTTGCCCTAGGGGCCAGCCCATTGCGCAGGGGGCCAACAGTACGTGGAGAATAGTGCCATGCAGTTGCAGGCCGGGTTGAATACAGGGAGGTGAGCTCATGGCAGCTCCTCTCGCCCAAAGTCCAAGCTACAGACTGCTTGGAAAACCGCTGTATTTTCAGAGAGCTGCCGAGAACACATTCACATACGCGCATGCACGCTCCACAGGGAAGGGCAGCGCGCGAGAGAGGCAGGGAACCCAACCTCCTCCTCCTCCTCGAGCGGACCTCCTTAGACGTTGTAGCTCGAGGACGAGACGTTGCCGCCACGGCCAGTCCAGTTGACGTGGACGTACTCACCCTCCTTGTCTGTGTGTCGAGGAGAGGGGGAAGGAGGTGGGAGGGCGTGGCAGAGGGAGGGAGGAGGAGGTCAGTGTGCAGGCTTGAGGAGGAGGAGGAAACTCAGAGAAAGGGGCCGCACACTTGTTGCCACAGAACTCAGGGAGAAGCAGAAAAGTGTGAGCTCCAAAGAGGGCCCGCTGTGCCTGCAGGAGCAAGGCGGGGAGGCGCTCAGTGCGGTAGCCGTCGAAGAACGAGAGCGCGGTCGAGAACGCCGGCGTTGGGATTCCCCGGAGCGCGCCCCGCGCGACGAGGTGGCGCCAGCTGGGCTGCGCCTTGTGGACTGAGGAGTGTGAGAGGGAGGGAGAGGGGGGGAGAGTGGCAGAGGAGGGAGAAGGGAGGACGCAGCTGGACATGCATGGAGGGGAGAGATGTAGAAAAGTAGGGGAAAGCCAGCCTTTGTGGGCTGTACTGGCCCAGGATTGTGCACGTGAGAGCCTCTCAAGGCTGCAAGAGAAGGCAAGCAGCGGCTCTGGCGTGCACCCCCTACCCTCCTGTTTGGAAGGCCAGCTGCAGCGCTGCCTAAAGCCGCCTTCCCACCACCTTGTCCTGCTCCCGTGCTACCCAGAGATGTCAAGCTGAGCTCAGAGTGCACCTAGCAAGCCAACTTGCCGTGCAGATGAGAGGGCTTGAGCCAAGTCACAACGCCACTGGGCGGAGGAGGAGGAGGAGATGAAGGTGAAAATGCTCACTGTTTCTGCTGGTATATACCTGCCCACAGCTCAAAGGCAAGCTCTAGAGACTGCGCTTTAGCCATGTGACAGCCTCTTATCTCTGGATCTGCTGCGCCAGGTGCCCCGTGTAGGTGAAGCCTCCGCTCAGCCGCTCCTCCTCCTCTGTCCTGTGGCTCATCGGCGCTCTGTTTTGTCTGACCCTCTCGTCTCTACACACGCACAGTCTATCTAGAAGTTCACCTGCTAGGAGTACTCAGCGTGGATCTGGCTGCTCTCGAGCGACCGGTGACGCGCACACTTGGAGAGCTCGCGGCAGCTCCTCTCGCCCGAGTCCAAGCTACAGACTGCTTGGAAAACCGCTGTATTTTCAGAGAGCTGCCGAGAACACATTCACATACGCACATGCACACTCCACAGGGGAAGGGCAGCGCGCGAGAGAGGCAGGGAACCCAACCTCCTCCGCCTCGAGCGGACCTCCTTAGACGTTGTAGCTCGAGGACGAGACGTTGCCGCCACGGCCAGTCCAGTTGACGTGGACGTACTCACCCTCCTTGTCTGTGTGTCGAGGAGAGGGGGAAGGAGGCGGGAGGGCGTGGCAGAGGGAGGGAGGAGGAGGTCAGTGTGCAGGCTCGAGGAGGAGGAAACTCAGAGGAAGGGGACGCACACTTGTCGCCACAGAACTCAGGGAGAAGGAGGAAAGTATGAGCGCCGAAGAGGTCCCGCTGCGCCTGCAGGAGCGAGGCGGGGAGGCGCTCGGTGCGGTAGCCGTCGAAGAACGAGAGCGCGGTCGAGAACGCCGGCGTCGGGATTCCCCAGAGGGCGCCCTGCGCGACGATGCGGCGCCAGCCGGGCTGCGCCTTGTGGACTGCGGAGCGTGGGAGGGAGGGAGAGGGAGAGGGGGGGAGAGCAGGGTCAGCAGCGGCTCGAGGTAGGGTGGGACGGCGAGGGACCGGCGACGCACTGGCCTTGTTGAAGAAGTCGTCGAAGAGGAGGTTCTCGAGGTCGGGCTTGTCCTGGAACGCCTTGGTGATGTCGCCGAGGAAGACCGAGCGGATGATGCAGCCGCCGCGCCACATGAGGGCGATGCCGGCGTTGTTGAGGGTCCAGTTGTACTCCTTGGCGGCCTCGCGCATGAGCATGAAGCCCTGGGCGTACGAGATGATCTTGGACGCGTAGAGGGCCTGCTCGAGGTCGTCGATGAACTGCTTCTTGTCGCCCGTGAACGGCTCGATCTGGGGGCCGCCGATGACCTTGGACGCGCGGACGCGCTCGTCCTTGATCGACGACAGGCAGCGCGCAAAGACGGCCTCGCCGATGAGGGTGACGGGCATGCCGAGGTCGAGGGCGTTGGTGGCGGTCCACTTGCCGGTGCCCTTCTGCGACGCGGCGTCGAGGATCTTGGTGACGAGGGGGACGCCGTCGTCGTCGTTGTACTTGAGGATGGTCGTCGTGATCTCGATCAGGAACGAGTCGAGGACGCCCTTGTTCCAGGTCTCGAAGACTGCGAGCGGGCGACGGAGGGAGAGGTCAGCTCCTGGACCTGCGACGACGACGACGACGACGAGGACGCACCCTCGGCGATCTCCTGCTCCTTCATGCCGAAGCCGCGCTTGAGGATGTCGTACGCCTCGGTGATGAGCTGCATGTCGCCGTACTCGATGCCGTTGTGGACCATCTTGACGTAGTGGCCCGCGCCGGCGTCGCCGACCCAGTCGCAGCACGGCTGGCCGTCGGTCTGCGCGGCCGTCTTCTGGAAGATCTCCTTGATGTGGGGCCACGCCGCCTTGGAGCCGCCGGGCATGAGCGACGGGCCGTAGCGCGCGCCCTCCTCGCCGCCCGAGACGCCCGAGCCGACGAAGAGGAGGCCCTTGGCCTCGAGCTCCTTGGTGCGGCGGTTCGAGTCGGGGAAGTGCGAGTTGCCGCCGTCGATGATGATGTCGCCCTCCTCGAGGTACGGCTCGAGCTGGGCGATAAAGTCGTCGACGGCCGAGCCGGCCTTGACGAGGAGGATGATCTTGCGGGGGCGCTTGAGCTGCTTGCAGAACTCCTCGACCGAGTGGGCGCCGACGATCGACTTGCCTGTCGTGCGTAAAGGAGCGTCAGTGACTGAGCGCCGAGGAGGGAGAGGGAGATGAGGAGCGGACGGACCCTTGGCCTCGTTATCGAGGAAGTGGTCGACCTTGGAGACGGTGCGGTTGTACGCGCAGACCGTGAAGCCTGCAGACATGCACGCTCGTCAGTGAAGGCGAGGAGAGAGCTCAGGCGAAGGTAGACGCACCCTTGTCGGCCATGTTGAGGATGAGGTTCTGGCCCTGCGCGGCGGGAACGACGAAGCGAGGTCAGCGGCGCGATCAACTCGGGGCGATGGGGACAGAGACGACGCACCATGACCGCGAGGCCAATGAGACCGATGTCGGCACTGCATGGCGAGCGAGGAGGGGAGGGTCAGCGACTTGAACTCGACGCCGAGCCGGCTGATGCGATCGATGGCACCCGCTCGCTCTCCGCCGTCTGCCCGCTTCGCACGCACGCTCGTCCACCTTGTGCAAGCACAGCAGCAACCGCTCGCCGTCCCGCCCCGCTGGCAGAGCCGCGCGCGACGAGAGGGAAGTCCTGCGTCACCCGGCCTCCGAGTTCGGCGACGACGCCTTCGCGGCCAGATCCTGCTCGATCCAGCACCCGCGCCGCCCTGCTCTGACCGCGCACCGCCCCAGCTGGACCACTACCATGCGTGCGAGGTGCGCGCGCGCGCTCGAGAGCCGTCGTGGGCGAGGTGGGTCGCCCGCCTAGTGACGCCGTCGATGGGGGTCTCGCACGACGAGGGGGGGAGGCCGAGAGGCTTCGAGGGGACTCACACAGCGTCGGTGGACATTGTCGAGTGGTGTGAGAGGTGGGAGAGGGTGGAGGAGAGTCGGGCTTGAGCCGTAATGACGAGAGGGAGGGGAGGGAAGAGGGAGGGGAGGGAGGAAAGAGAGCGCACCAAAGAGGTCGCGGCGGCGCCGAGCCGTCGTGCCTCGGTCCCCATCTCGTGCGGTGGCCCGCGTTTTCTCGCCCTCTCTGCTCGCGCTCACGCTCTCACTGCACGAGCGCACTCGAGACGATGCAAACGACTGCGAGGCTGCAAAATGCAAGGAGAGAGAGCACACAACGACGTCTACCGAGATTTCCGACTTTCGACGCCGTTCGAGTGGTGGCCGTTCATGGCCTTGGCCGCCGCCGCCGCCGGTCGTGGTGGCTCGCCGTCCTCGTCACCGTCGTCCTCGTCGTCGCTGCGGTTGTCCTCGGCGCTCCCCGTCACGAACATGTTGTACAGCACCCGCAGGACTGCGCGCGCGAGGGAGCAGAGGCCCGAGTCAGCTGAGCCGTCCACCACGAGAGGAAGAAGGACGAGGAGGACGCACTCATGGCGAGCCACATGCAGATGAGGAGCTGGAGGGCGAGGAGCAGGACGGCAAAGTACCGCTGCGTGTTGTGGCTGAAGTAGTAGCCGTCCTCGGACCGCCAGCCGTACTCGAGGACCGTCTGCGGCTCGGACACGACGCTCCAGATGATGCGCCCAAAGATGACGTGCCGCGTCACGATCCAGCTCACGAGGAAGGCGGCGAACGTCCCGTCCGACGCCTTGTGCCGCCCCGTGTACTTGAACAGCTTGGCGAGCTGCGCGCGGGACGACGACGAGAGGTCAGCAGGCGAGGAGGTAGAGGCTACAAGGAGAAGAGTGAAGGAGGTGGTCGACGAGCTGGGAGGGGAGGAAGGAGTGCGTGAGGAGGGGAGGCGAGGACGGACCGGGAGGAGGATGTCGACGAGGTCCATCGTGCACAGGATCGTGTTGCCGATCCGGGTCCAGTTCAGGACGTAGCTGAACATCATCAAGACGGCCGTGATGATGTGGTGCGCAAACATCTGGTAGTAGTCCTTGCGCGGCGCCTCGAGGTTGATGACGATGATCTGGTTTAGGTAGACTGTGCCCAGGGTCGCCGACGACGTCAGCTCGAGTCGCACAGATAGGAGGAGAACGACAAGGCGAGGTAGGCGACTTGCAGGCTGTCGACACGAGGTCTGCGCGAGGAGGGAGCGGGTGAACAAGGTCAGCTCGTGCACGGGGACGAGGGGCTGGGAAGGTCGAGCGCACAGTACCACTTGGTGAGCGCGGGCAGCGCGTCATGCGGGTAGCCCTTCCAGAAGTGCAGCGTGTTGAGGCTTGCGTACGGGCTCGTCTGGTTGATGTACTGCGGGCGAGAAGGCGAGGTGAGCGAGGGTCCGGGTGGGCTCGCAGGTCGAGCGAGAGGGGGCAGGCGCACCAGGCCGACCATCCACGAGCACGCTGTTGCGAGGGAGCAGTCAGTCAGCTCGTCGGAGCGCGCAGGACGAGAGGGAGGAGCGGCGGGAACGTACCGTAGTAGGTGAGCGACCATCCTTGCTCGGCGAAGCGGACCAGCGCCCGTCGAGACTTGATACCGCTCCGCCGCGCTATCGGCTCGAAGATCCACCGCATGACGACCTCGCGGATGAAGCAGAAGGCGATCACCCACCAACCGATAAAGAAGGCGTCGCTGCGAGGGAGGAGGAGGGTCAGCTGCGGTCCTGCGGCGAGGAGGGCAGGCAGACGAGTGAAAGACGCACTCGCGACCCTTGTAGTAGAGCTCGGTGCCGGGCTTGCGGAACGAGAGGTGGAAGAAGCGCGCTGGGACTGAGCGCAGGTGGAACGACGGGTCCGGGGTGAGGGCGGTCGAGAGATGGGGCTCGTTCCGAGTGAGCGCGTTTGCGCTCAGGGTCGCGATCAGGAACACGAGCGAGATCTCTGCAGGTGCATTCACGGGCCTGGTCAGCTAGTCCAGGCGGCGGCGAAACGACGGGGACCTCGAAACGCACCCAGCTGCCGCCTCAACACGAACCCAACGACGGCCCCTCCCCGTGCTGCAGGGGCGGCACACGCGCGCCGTGGGACCCACTTGAGCGCTGCCGGAGCTGCCACTACGGCGTCCGTGTGAGTCATGGCGGGAGGGCGGGTGAGCTGGCTGCCAGAAGCTGGGCCTCCGTCGTCGTCGCATCTCCGTCGCGCTTCTTCTCCTCGACCTCTCACTCGCAGCTCGCAGCCTTCCGCCCAGACGAGCGCACAGCCAGCCACCAGCTGCGGCCACTGCCGCCTGAACTCGCAGTCCTGCACGCCGTGCCCGCTCCCCTCCTCCCTACTCCGCCTCGTCCGCCCGGCACCAACCGCCGTCCCAGCAGCGGCCTGCTCGACCTCTCGATGTCGCTCGCCTGCGCAGGGACTACCATGCTCGGCGACGAGCCCGAGCACGAGGCGCCTGCGCTTAATTCGCGGCTCGGCCCCGCCGCTCGCTCCTCGACTCGCCCGAGCAGCTGTCGCTCGGCCCTCGCACGCCGCCCGACTCCCTACGGAGCGTGCCGCCTCGCAGAGCATGCAGCTAGCTCTTCTGCATGACCAGGACGGCTCTCGGCTTTGGCTCTCTCTGCGGGCGCGAGAAGGTCGAGGCGGGTCGAGATGTCGGACGACGCATGCAGGGCAAATCGGGCACAGCTCGCACGCTCAAGACATCAAGCTACAGAACCGGAAAGACTGGAGAGGCGGCGTCAGCTGCGCCGTCGAGCTGGCGGCTGTGGCTGAGCAAGGCAGCGCACCGACTGTCGACCTCGGCTCGCAGCCTCGCCCTCGCCGTGCACGTCACGCCTGCTCGTCTCGATCCTGCTGCGACGCGTGCCGGTGCATCATCGTCGCCTCGTGCGTCGCGGCGGCGAGCGTGTCCTCGGGCTCGGGCGACGCACGCACGACGCCGCCGCACACCTCGCGAACGTCGTGGCTCGTGCAGGGGACGCCTGTCAAGAGCGGCGCCGTCAGCTCTCGCTCGCTCACACGGCATCGTCGAGACGAGAGAGAGAGGGAGACGGAGAGAGACGACGCACCGTAGCTCGGTCCTGGCTCCTCCTCCCAGCTGCGCGCCGACTCGTCCGGCTTCGAGAAGCACAGCCCGTTGTCGACGCCCTTGCACTGCCACGTCGCCTCCCTCGGGTAGATGTGGGCCGCCTCGAGGAGCGACGCCGAGCGCAGGTGGTGCCGAGTCGTCAGCGACGAGGATGAGGGGTCGTGCGAAGGTGGTCCGGGAGCGACGCATGTGGGGGACGAGGCGGTCGCTGCGAGCGCGTCGTCGCTGGGGAAGAGCTCGCGTGGGTCGTGCGACGACGTCGAGGCTGCTGAGAGAGGCTGGCGCGACGAAGGAGAGCGAGGCTTGAGAGGTGGAGCGCGACGGCGGGAGGAGCTCGCAGACTCGCGGGAGGGCGAGGGCGAGGGGGAGCGGGTGCGGCGTGGAGGACTGGCGGGGCACGTGAGGCCAAAGTTGGCGACGAGCATCTCGAGGTAGCGGCGCGAGAGAAGGTAAAAGGCGAGAGCGAGTGAGCAGGAGAGGTAGCGAGAGCTAGACGAGGCGACTCCTCGTCGCGCCGCCGGGACCGCGACGGGCTTCCCGGCTCTCCTGCGCGAGGCAACTCTCGGACGGCGACAGTCCCGAGTCGATGAACGCTGTATCGTGTTCCAGGGAAAGCTTCTTGTGCGCGCGTGAACAGCCTCGGAGAGGCGCGACGGCGGCGTCGAGTTCTATTCAAGACAGGAGGGGGAGGAGGAAGCGAGAGAGAAAGGCCGTACGAGGCAGGGGTGGTACAGGTACAGGGCGAACGAGAGGAAGAGAGCCTCTACGACAAAGAGTGTGGACGAGGGCGAGGGGGTTGACCGCGAGCGGGCCTTTTCAGGGGAGGAGGAGGAGGAGGGACAGGAGGGCCCTCGAGCCCGTGACGAGAGAAAGTCGAAACAGAGACGGACACAACAAGGGTGACGTACGTAGACGAAGGACGAGAGGGAGAGGAAGAAGAAGCGAGGACGGTTACATGGTCGAGGGCTCGTGCGTGAACGGCGGCTGCTGGCCCATGTCGTGGAGGTGGAACACGCCGGCCGGGGTGCCCGTGCCGGACGCGGCCTGCGACAGGACGTTGGGGTGGATCGAGGCGACTGCATGAGGAACGCGAAGAGTCAGCGATGCCGGAGCAAGGCGGCGACGAGCCGAGGAGGGAGAAGAGAGAGACGCACAGCTCGCGGGGTCGATTCCCATGCCGGCGGCGTCTTGTAGGGCCGTCTGGACGAGCTCGGGCGGCGGGGCGTACGACATCTGGCCGGGCGAGAGGGCCTGGAACGACTGGCTCTGCTGCATGGCGAGGTTGGCGTAGTGGGCGTGGAGCGCCGCCTGCGCGTCGTCGACCTGCATGTCGCCCTGGTGCTGCTGCTGCTGCGCGCCCGAGTGGTGCTGCAGCTGCGCGAGGAGGTGGTCGTCCTGCAGCTGCTGCTGGTGCTGCGCGTCGAGCTGCTGCGCAAAGCTCGCCTCGAGGCCGCTCCCGGGCGTGCCGAGGCCCGACGAGTACGAGCCGGCGCCCGAGCCGCCGAGGTGCGCCGTCAAGAGCTGGCCGCCAGGCTGCGGCTCGAACAGGCCCGAGCCGCCGAGGCTCGGCGAGCGGTACAGCTGGGCGCCCGAGTCGGGCGGGCTCGCGAGCTGCAGGTTGTCGGCCGAGCCCATGAGGAGGGGCTTCTGGTCCTCGGACGGCTCGTTGAGGCGCTCGCGCTCCTCCTCCTTGTTCTTGCTCGCGATCTGGGCGGCCTGGAGCGCGAGCGCCGGGTCCTCGGTGTCGTGCGGTGACGCGACGAGGAAGTGGGTCGACGCCTTGAGCTGCTGGACCTTGTTGCCCATCTGGAACGTCGCGACGGCCTCGACCTCGAGCGTCTGCCCGAGGGCCGACTCGGGCACCTCGCCCTGGAGCACGTTGTCGTCCCACGCGAGCCACTCGGGGAGGCTCGGCGACATGAACGACGCGTCGATGGCCGCGCTCGAGCACTGCGGGTCCCACACGCGCGGCGCCCACTGCCACGTGAGGCCGACGAACGCGACCGACGGCGCCGCGCCCTTGATGCAGCGCGTGAACTCGCGGAAGAGCCACTTCTTGTCGGGCATCTTCTTGGCCTCGACCGTCCAGATGTGGTTGCCCTTGGACTGCGTAGGCGCAACGAGGAGGTAGTGTGCATGCACATGGTCAGCCGAGAGCAAGGAGGAGGCGGAGGCGAGGAGAAGATGGAGGGAGAGGCGAGACGCACCTTGGCCTTCTTGCCGTCGTCGTTGAAGCGCGAGATGTACGGCTGGGCCCACAGGTACTGGCGCACCTTCTTGACGGGCACCTCCGAGTCGAACGCGCCCGAGCGGGCGAGCGCCTCGGCGAACGCGTTGGTAAAGGCCTGGATGCGGAACTTGAACGGGCGAAAGTCGTGGCTCTGGTCGAGCTTCTCCATCTTCTTGGCCATGAGCGTCTGGTGGATCGGCTCGCCCTTCGAGTCGGTCGCGTCGACTGCGGGCGTGGCACAGAGAGCGGGGGAGGAAGGGTCAGCGTGAGATCCGAGAGAGGGTCCCTGCGGCGCGAGGAGAGGGAGAGAGGCGACGCACGGTTCGAGCACACGCTCGCGAGGAAGTCGACAAAGACCGGGTCCATCCTCGCCTTGGTGTCCTGGTCGACGCCGGCACTCGCGGCGCCCATCTGGCTCGAGCGCGCGCTCGCGGGCCCGTTCCCGCCGACGTCAATCTCGTGCTCAAAATCGGCGCCGTCCTCGCCCTCGTCGTCCTCCTCGTCGCGCTCGAACGTCTGGTACACCGAGCTGGCCGAGCTCGCGGCGCGCGACCGGCTCTCGAGCAGGACCTGGTAGCCCGACCCGGACGCGGCGCGCGACCGGGACCCGGACGACGTGTAGCCCGACTGCGACGCGGCGCGCGAGCGCGACTGGCGCACGGGGCCCGGGCCGCTGCTGTTCGAGAGACTCGCAAAGGCCGAAGGGCCCGCGCTCGGCGGCGAGACGGTGCTGGGCGCGATGCCGCCGAGCGACGCCGGGTCGACCGAGTCGCCGAGCGGCGCCTGCTGCTGCTGCTGCTGCTGCTGCTGCTGGACGCCGCCGAGCGGGTACCCGGGCAGGCCCTGCATCTGCTGGAGCTGCTGCATCGTGAGGTCGGCCACCGGGTCGAACCCGCCCGGGTACGGCGAGAAGGCCGACGACGGCTGCGGCGTGCCGTGCTGGCTGCCGACGTGCGACGGGTACAGGCTCTGCGACAGGCCGTTGGTCGGGATCGACGACGTCGGGAGCGCGCCCATCGGCATGCCCTGCTGTGGCTGCAGCTGGCCAAACGGGTTCGGGTTGGCGTAGGCGAGCTGGGCCGACTGCTGCTGCTGCTGCTGCTGGTCGAGGCCGACGTGCTGCTGCTGCTGTTGCGATTGCTGCTGCTGCTGCTGCTGCTGCTGAGGCGGAGGCTGCTGGCCCTGCGACTGCGACTGCTGCATCTCGACGGGCGGGTTGGGCAGCGTCTGCGGCGCGCCGGCAGCGCCCTCCTGCATGTGCTGGTGGAGGCGCTCGCGCGCGAGGCGCAGCTGCTCGGCCTGCATCATCTGCTCGGCCTGCATGACCTGCTGCTGGTACTGTTCGGCCTCGCGGATGGCCTGCTCGGCGCGCTGCTGCTCGGCGACCGCCTTGGCCTCGGCCTCGGCCCGCATGTGCTGCTCGTTCTCCATCTGCTGCCGCGCGTCCTCCTCGGCGCGCGCGCGCTGCTCGGCCTCGGCGCGGGCGCGGTCCGCCTCGGCCTGGAGCTGCGCCTGGGCGCGCGCGTGCGCCTCGGCCTGGACCTGCGCCTGCGCCTGCATCTGCAGCTGCGCGGCGTGCTGCTGCTGCTGCATCTGGGCGGTTGCGGCCTGTCGAGCGGCGGAGGCCTGCGCGGCGATGCCGACGTCGGGCGTCGAGTGCGAGTGGACGAGCGGCGGTGCGCCGAGGAAGCTCGGGCGGTCGCGGTCGATAGGCGTGACGGGCGACTCGAGCTCCATCGTGTAGACGGCGCGCTGCCGAGAGGAAGCAGGATCAGCGACTGGACCTCGGGGGAAGAGAGAGAGGTCCGCGAAGAAGAGAGGGGGCGCACCTTTGAGCTGGCGGATCCAATGCCCTGGTGTCGGCGCGTGTCCCTCCTCCCCCTCATGATGCGCTTGAGCTCCTCGTACGCGCCCTCGATGCCCTTCCAGATCTCCTCCTCGTCCTGTCCCGACTCGGCCTCGCTCGAGGACAGCGCGGCGCCCATGATCGGGAGCCGCTTCTGGAGGAGCGAGATGGCGGCGCGCACGCTGTCGTTGTACGCGCCGGGCGGGAGGCGGTCGTCCTCGAGCGTCGTCGTGGCCGGCGCCGACTGGGGCGCCGTGAGCGACGACATGACCTTGGACGCCTGGAGCGTGTCGATCGTGAGCGCGCCGCCGCCGCCGCTGCCGCCGCCGGGGCCCGTCCCGAACGGCGGCGCGAGGCCGCCTGGCCCAGGACCGGACCCGAGCCCGGGCGTCGTCGACGACGGCGCCGAGTTGGTCGACATGAGGAGCATGTCGTTGCCCGTGACGCTGCCGTCGCCGCCGCCCATCGAGATGGCCGACAGCGGCTGCTGCTGCTGCTCGATGCCGTTGAGGAACCGGTGCTGCTGCTGCGCGCCCATCGAGTCCGGGTCGGCGCTCGGGTGCGGGTGCGGCGAGCCCGCGCGGCCGAGCCCATGCCCGAGCGCTTGCCCGTGCCCGTGCCCGTGCCCGTCGAGGCCCGAGGTCGACAGCGACAGGATGTGGCCCGGCGCCGAGTGGACGCGCGGCGGGACCTGCGCCGCCGAGAGGCCGGGGAGCCCGAGCGCGAACGGGCCGCCGGCGCCGCCGCTGTTGCTGGGCGGTTCGGGCGTCGCTGACGGCGGCGGGCCGGGCGAGGGCGTCGGGCCGCCCGCGGACGAGGCTGGGGAGGCGCCGGCGCTCGCCGAGAGGTAGTGCGGGAGGCCCGATATGGACGTCTGGCTGTGCGACGAGGTGAGGCCGGGGCGAGACGGGTGCGCGTAGGGGTGGTGGCGCGGTGCAGAGCCGAGGGTCGGTGCGGGGTGCGACGGCGGCGGGAGGTTGCTCTGGGCGAGCTGCTGGGCCGAGGGGACGGACGTCGAGGCGCCCGGTTGCGGCTGGAACGCATAGTAGGGCGGGCCCGACCCGTTCGAGGGCGTCGAGCCGCCCGTCGACGACGGCCCGGAATGTGGCGGCGTCGCGAACGAGCCGAGGTCGACGTCCATGCCGGCGAGCGACATGGGCCCCGCGCCGCCGCCGCTACCCGCCGCCGACGGCTGCATCGTCGGCGCGCTGCTCATGCCCATCGCGCCCGCGAGCGCCATGGCCGCCGTGCGCGAGAAGCCCGCGCCGTCTGCTGCGCCCTCGGTGCCCGACCCGAGCCCGCCGCCGGTGCCGCCGCCGCCGAGGTGGCCCGCGGTCGAGAAGGACGAGCCCGTCGGCGAGATGACGGACCCGCCGCCCGAGAAGGGCGAGCTCGCCTGGGCGGCGCTGGCGGCGCTCCCGACGCCGGTGAGGCTCGCGAGCGTGTCGGGCGAGATCTTGACGCTGGGAGACGTGACCGACTGGGGCGAGGCGTGGCTGAGGGGTGTACTCGGCGGGTGGTTTGGGTGCCGCTGCTGCATGTACGCCTGCTGCTGCTGCTGCTGGTGGAGGTGGTGCTGCTGGGCGAGCTGCTGCTGCTGCTGCTGCTGTTGGTGCTGATGCTGGGCGGCGGCGACCTGGTCGTGGTAAGACGACGACGAGGCGAGGCCAGGCGGGGTTTCTGGCGGGAACGCCGTCGAGGCTTGCTGCTGGTGTAGGTTGGCGTCGCTAGCCATGGTGGCGGCGGGTGGGCGGCGTCGAGCAGGGCGGTCGCCGTCGCGCGGAGGTGTGGCCGGGTGTGCCTGGCGGCGGCGGAGAGGGAGGAGGCGCGAGCGAGGTGCGAGGGGAGGGCGGACGCCTGGGCGTGGGTGAAGGGCGCGCCGGGTGCAGGGGCGAGTTGGACGAGGCTGTGCCGGTGCTCGTTGGCCCTGCGAGGCGAAGGTGTGGTGCGCGAGGGCGGCGAGTCGGGCTGCAGATGAGAAAGGGAAGGCGAGCGGTCAGCACGACCCAGAGCTGTGGCGCCAGGGCGCGCACGCCTGGCTCCTGTGGAGAGAGTAGGGTACGCACTGGACCGGTCTCTGAAGCCTGCGGTGCCGAGTTGCGAGGTGGTCGGCGGTCGGTGGGCGGGCGAGGCGAGGCGAGGCGGATTTGGGTCGGCGGTGGAGCGCTCGGTGCTCGCGCGGTGGTGGGAGCGCTTGTGCGTCCGAGTGGTTGACCACACAGCAGGCTGGTGCGTGCGCCTGTGCGAGAGCCGAGGCGTGTGTATGCGAGGCGCAGGTCGGCGGCTCCGCCTGGTTGCCAGGCAGCTCTCCTCCTTCTTCTCTCATCCTCTCCCTCGCCCTCGACCACTCTGCCCCGCTCCGCCAGCCCACAGCTCTACAGCCTGCGCTCGACCGCCAGCCGCACCGCACCTCGTCCACCCACCTGCTCACCGTCGCCTCCCTCGCCGTCCTCGTGGGTGCACGAGGATCGTCGACGCTCGCTCGCGTGTGCCTCCCGTCTCTCGGGCGGGCGAGCTGTTTTAGGTGCGCCCCCTGCCCTTCCCGTTACAACGCCCGTCCACCACCCTGCAGCACCGCTGACCTCGCACCTCCTCGTCCTCTCGCTTACGCAGCTTTTCTTGCTCGCACCGGACCGCGATCACGAGCTCGGACGAGTCGGCCGCCGCACCTAGACCGGCTCTACCTCGACCTGCGACGAAGCGCTCCTCTAGGCGCACGCTGCAGCAGTCGCCTCGTCGGGACCTGCCAGGCGCCGGCTCGCCCGGCCGCAGCGGCTCGCTCTCGTCGCCTCGCGGCACCTGTACCCCGCTGCGCCTCCGCTTCTCGCCCGTCGTCAGACGCCTCGGCGTCAACGACCGCACCGACAGTCACTCTGGACGAGACAGTCGACGCCGCCGACCAACGAGCTCGTCGAGCGCCTCCCGACGCACTGACCCTGCCCCTTCCCCTTCCCCTTCCCCTTCCCCTCCTTCCCCTCCTCCCCCGCTCTCGATACCTTAGACAGTCCGACCTCGCCGCCACCCCAGGGCAGGTCGGGATTCCGAGAAGCCAGAGTACCTCCTCTCATGGACCGCGACGATCAATTAGAAGGCTGGTCTCGCGCCCGCTTGCAAGGGCGACCCACCCGTCAGAACGGTGGCGCATCGAGTACCCGCCTGTCAATTTCGCCGCACACTTCCTTCTGTGCCTCACTCTCTCCCTCCTTTGACGTGCTGGTCGACCTTGAGGAGCGCGCGAGGTCGAGTCGGCGTCGCCCTGAAATGCGAATCGCGCTTCGTCCACCATCTTCCTCTCTCGGCGCCCGAGCGAGAGCGAGAGTGGATATGAGTGATCGTGCAAGCGAGAACGGTTCACAGGGACACGGAGGAACTGCAAAGGCGAACAACAAGCTGGGAGAGAAGGAATTGTACAGCCGCCGCCGCCCGCTCGAGCCTCCCTCACCCGCCCCCTCTCCCTGCCCCTCGCGCGCTCACTCGTCGACCTGCCGCATGCGCTCCGCCGGCAGCAGCCTCCCAGCCATGAGGCACTGCTTAAGCCACACCATGTTGACGAGCCCCCTGTGCGCCTTGAGGAGCGGCTTGGGCGGCGCCGCCGCGTCGTCCTCGAGGAAGACGTAGTCGTAGCCCAAGGCGGCACGCGCGTCGGCCGGCGTCGCGACAAAGTGGACGAGGTGCGCCGAGGCGCAGGTGAGGAGCGAGAGGATGGCGTACGAGCGCTCGGAGAGGGTCTGTTGCGCGGGCGAGCGGGGATCGAGGGTCAGGGTCGCGTCCTCGAGCGCGCGAGCGAGAGAGCAACGACGAGGAGGAGGGAGGGCGACGCACGTCCGACTTGGCCTTGTCGCCCTTGCGCATGACGACGACAAACTTCTTGTCCTTGAAGACGCCGCCCTTTGCGTGCACGGCCGCGAGCGACTCGAGGCCGTACTCGGTCTTGGCGAGCGCGCGCAGCTGCGACCCGAGGCCGTACGTGCCGAGATCGTGGAGGAAGCCGGCCGTGAGGAGGAACGGGCGCCAGTCGAGGAGGGCTCCCTGTGTGCTCAGAAGAGCGAGAGTCAGCCGGGCGCTCGCGGCGAATGAGGGAGAGGGGGGACGCACGGCTGCCATGGACTGGACGGCAAACTCGAGCGAGAGGCACGGCACGCCGAGCGCGAGCGACACGAGGTACTTGCTCGTCTGACACGCGCGGTTCGTCAGGAGGAAGATGTCCTCGACGTGGCGAAAGTCGGCCTGGCGGAACTCGAGCACGGGCGACGCGTCGTCCTTGGCCGGCTGCTTGACCCGGAACAGGTGCTGCCAGTCGATGATGGTCGCGCCGTGCTCCTCGAGCTGCTTGATGAGCGAGTCGCGGTCGATCGCCGACGCCGCGAGCTGCTTGCGCAACGACGCTGCCGAGGTGGACGACGACGAGGCCGAGCTGACGGCGATGCTGCCCGCCGTGCTCGTCGTGACGATGAACGCCGTGCGGCCAAAGAGGCGGCCGCGCTCTGCGGGTGACACCCTGCGCATCTCGTCGACGGCCGGCGCCTTGGGCGCCTTGACGAGGTCGAGCCGCTGGAGGGCCGTGCGGCGCGGGCGCTCCTTGCCCTCGAACAGCGCGAGCTCGTCGTCCGTCAGGCGGCGGTCGTCGAGCTGGAGCGCGTTGCGCGGGCTGATGCGGATCGCCGAGACGGGGATGCGCAGCGTCCGGGTGCCGGCGCGCACGACGAGCACGTCGTCGGCGGCGAGACCCTCGCCCGGCTTGGCGGCGGCCTCATCGTCGTCGTCTGGCGCCTCGCGCTCGACGGCCGTCACGACGAGCTCGCGGTCGAGCGACCCAGCCTGCGTCTCGGTGTCGGGCTCGTGCTCCCACGACGTGCAGCGGTCGTCCTCGACGAGCTCGCACCGCCGGATCTCGTCGGCGAGGATCTTGCCGCGCGAGCCGTCGTCGAACAGGACGTCAAACTTGCCGCCGACGAGCGCGACGATCGTGCCCGGGTAGTAGCCCGTGTCGCCGTCGCGCCAAAAGGCGAGGACGCGCGTGAACGGCGCCGTGGGGAGGAGGCGCGACTTGATCGACGGCTTCGAGTCGGTCGTGAGGGCGGGCGAGGGGGTGCGGGCGGGCTCGCTGCGGCTCGCGGAGCGCAAGCGGGCGCGCGAAGGCCCTGCGACGGGCGGCTCGGGTGAGTCGGCCCTCGCCGGCGACGCGCTCGCGCTCGAGCGGCGAGGGCGCTTCTTGGCGACGGTCGACGGCGGTGCGGCGACGCGCTTCTTTGCCGCCGACGTGGTCCTCGATGACGGCGCCTTGCGCGCCGGCGACGATACGATCGACTCGCGGCGTCCGGCGGGAATTTCGACGACGGGCGTGGCGGGCATCTTGCGCTTCTTGCGCGGCGACGGGGCGTCCTCATCGACCTCGTCGAGCGGCGGCGGCGTCGCGCTCGCCCGACGCTTGCCCTTGTCCTTCTTGACGACCGGAGGACGAGCGGAGGAGCGGGCGAGGCGGCCCTTGCTGTTCTTGAGCGCAGGCGGCGCCGAGTAGTTGGTCTCCTGGAGGAGGTCGAGCGCGTCGTCCGAGTCGGGCTCGTTGTCCTCGTCCTCGTCGTCCTCGTCGTCTCGACTGCGGCGACGACAAGACGCCGAGGCGCGAGAGCTGGCTTTGGTCTTGCCCTTGCCCTTGGGCGGCGGCGGCGCAACGACCTTCTTGGCCTTCTTGACCGGCTCGGGCGCCTCGACGGCCGCGCGCTGGACGGGCTGGGGCTTGGGCTTAGCCTTAGCTTTGTCCTTGCCCTTGGCCGCCGAGACAGGCGCACGCAGCTCCTCCTCCTTGTCCTCCTCCTCGAGCAGCGCGCCCTCGTCGCGCATCTCCTGGTCCTCCTCCCTCTCGTCAAACCCGCCGCCAAACTCCTGCTCGAGCATCGGCTCATCGACGTCCATCGCCACGTCGTGCGCCGGCGCCCTCGAGCGGCCCGCCTTGGCCGCAGCGACAGCGCGCCCCGACGCAGCGACGAGCTGCTGGTCCTCCTGCGTCGGGCCGTCGCTGTCGGGCACGACGACGCCCCTCCCGCTCGGTCCCGCCTGCGCCTGCGCCTGCGCGTGGCGAGGCGGCGGGAAGGGCGAGCGCGCGCGCGCGGCCGCGGCGCGGTGGAGCGGGACCTCGGGCGACGACTCGGGGACGGGGAGGTGCTGCGTCGGCTGCGGGATGGTCGACGCGTCGGCGTCGGCGTCGGCGTCGGCGTCGTGCGGCGAGGTGAGGCGGGCGAGAGGGCGCGAGGTGGATGCGGAGGAGGAGGTCGAGGCGTGGTCGTCGGCGAGGGGTGTCGGAGGAGGAGCGACGCGCTTGAGGGCGCGCGTGGCAGGTGCGGGTGCGGATTGGCGGCGCGTCGCGGCGCTGTCGGTCGACGTGTCGTGCTGGAACGAGGCGTGCCAGCTCTCTGCGGGCGCCCATAGAGGTGTCAGCGTCTGAGGCCCGGCGGACGGTGCGAGAGCGAGGGGAGGGAAACGCACTGTCGACCTCGACGTCCTGCGTCTTGAGGCTCGCCGGGCGGAGCGCGTCGTACTGCGTCTGCGTCGCTGGCACCTCGATGGCCTGCGACGGCGGCTCGAGCGAGCTCTTGAGCTCCGAGATGTCGCTCAGGCGGTTCTTGCCCTTGGACGAGGTCGTCGCGGCGTTGGCCTTGACGGGGCTGCGCGAGCCGGGCGACGAGCCTGACGATGAGGCGGTCGCGGTTGGGGCGTCGAAGAAGAGCGGGTTCGGGTTGCGCCGCTGAAGCGGGTCGAGGGACGATTCGTCGGCCTCGTCCTCGGCGACCGGTCCCGCCGACGCCGGCAACGAGCTGCCCAGCGAGCCGCCGCCGGCTCCATCGTCATGGCGGACCGTCGCGTCAAGCGGCGTCTCCTCCTCGAGCGGCTCGCCCTCCTCCTGCTCCTCCCGCGTCCCGCCCTCGGCCCCGCTCGGGCCGCCGCCCGGCTCGCCCGCCTCGTGCACGAGTGTCGGCGGCAGCGTCGCGCTCTCCGCATCAACGGCGGCCTCGGCCTCGGCCTCGGGCGCCGACGTCGCGAGCGACTCGCCGGCGCGCACCGACTCGTCCGACTGCGAGATGCCGTCCCACGCCTCTGCCCTGCGCTTCTTCTTGTCGGGCACCTTGGCCTTCATCGCCGCCGACGAGGCGAACAGGTCCGAGTTGACGAGAGCGGCGGGCTGGGCGCGGCGCGGCGGCGCGGCGGGAGGGAGGGTGCTCGAGCGCGTGAGGGGCTCGGTGCGCGTGAGCGGGTCGGGGGAGGCGAGGGCGAGGGCGGGGAGGGTGCGGGTGGCCGTGACGGGCGGTGCGGGAGGAGGGACATTGGCGAAGGCAGGCGTCGAGGTCTGCGCAGGAGAGTCAGCCTCGCGCTCCGGAGAGAGGGAGGAGGAAGGTCGAGCGCACCTCGGGCCCGCTCATGCGCGTCGACCACGCATTGGAGCTCGACGACCCTGCTCCTCCGCTCGCCGACGACGGCGCGTTGTTGGCGCTCGGTGTGGGCTTGTCGAACATGATGCTGGGCGACGTCTTCCTCGTCGGCGGGCGGCGCGACGCGAGGAGGTGCTGCGCGACGGCAGGCGACGACGACGGCGCGCCGCTCGCGTCGTCGACGTTGCTCTGGACCGAGAGGCTGAAGGGCGGGTAGCCCTGCTGCGAGCGCGCCGACGCGTGCGACGGCGGCGGGTTCTCCTTCTGCGAGTCGGACGCGCGCGGTGCCAGCTCGTTGGCGCCGTCTTGGCTCGGAAGCACGCGCCCGACGGCCCTCGTCATGTCCATCGAGACGTCGTCCTCGCCCTCGTCGTCCCGCTCGCGCTCGCGCTCGCGCCCACCGAGGCTCGCCCGGCTCGACTCGCGCCCGCCGCTCGAGCGCCTGCGGCCCTCGCCGCCGGCGCCGCGCGACCTCCAGTTGTCGTCGTCGTCGAGGCTGTGCGCCGCCTGCGTCTCGCCGAGGTCGCCGACGCCGGGCTCGTGGTCCGAGTAGCCCGAGGGGTCGTCGGGCCCGAGGACGAGGGCCGACTGGGAGCGGAGGAGGGGGCGGCCGCCGGCGGGGGTGGCGACGGGAAGCGACTCCTGGAGGGTGTTGGCCTCGTCGTCTGGCGGGAGGAGCTGCTGCGAGTCGGGGATCGAGTGAGGCTCGGCGTTGTCGTCGTCGTCGAGTTGGTCGACGTCGTCGTCGACGTTGCCGGCGATGCGGGGCGGGCCGGCGCTCGGGGCGGAGTGGCGGAGCGACGCCGAGGGGCCCTGGGAGGAAGTGCGCCTGCTCGAGTCGGCCTGGAGGATGTCGAGGAGGTAAGACTGGCCGTGCGAGTCGAGGAACTCGGTTGCGGCAGGGCCTGGGTCGGACTGGTTGGCGTGAGGCTCGGCGGTGCCACGAGGAGTGTCGGGCACGAGCTCGCCCATGCAGGGCAGGGCGGAGGTGCACTGGGCGGTGTCGGGCTCGAGCAGGCTGACGCGACGGAGACGCGTCGGGAGGCGAGTCGAATTCGGAGGTCGAGCCTCCCCTCGAGAGCCTGCCTCGCCTCTCCGCCGCCTCGCGCTTCGTCACAGCCGTTCCCGTCTCGCTTCCTCTCTCTACAACCAAGAGCAAGGTCGTTGGAAGGTCGACTACCCTCGACGCACCCCGAGCCATCCCCCCACCATGGCCACAAAGCTCGCTCACACCAAGACGGGCGACGAGCTCCTCGGCGAGTTCCACGTCGAACCCGACCGCGGCCTCTCGTCCAAGCAGGTCGACGACAACCAGCGCAGGTTCGGCAAGAACGGTGCGTCCGACTCGCTCTGCCGCTTCTCTCACCGAGTGCGCGCTGACCTCGCCTCACCTCTCCTCCCCTCCTCGCTCCGCCTCCCTCCGCCGTCGTCGCTCGGGAACTTGATCGAAACTCTGCCCCCAGTCCTGCCTCAGGAGGACTCGGCGCCGCTGTGGAAGCTCATCCTCGAGCAGTTCAAGGACCAGCTCGTCCTCATCCTCCTCGCGTCGGCCGGCGTCTCGCTCGTGCTCGCCTTCCTCGAGGAGGGCGACGACAAGGCGACCGCCTACGTCGAGCCCGTCGTCATCCTCGCCATCCTCGTCGCCAACGCCTGGGTCGGCGTCGCGCAAGAGACGAGCGCCGAGAAGGCCATCGAGGTGCGTTGCGCCGTTCTCCGCTCTCGCTCTCTCGGCCGCGCCAGCTCACCCCCGTTCCTCCCTCCCGCAACAGGCCCTCATGGAGTACTCGCCCGACGAGGCCAAGGTGATCCGCGACGGCCGCACGACCAAGGTGCACGCCGTCGAGCTCGTCCCGGGCGACATCATCTCGCTCGCGGTCGGCGACAAGGTGCCCGCCGACGCGCGCGTCCTCAGCATCAGCTCGGCGAGCTTCACGATCGACCAGGCCCTCCTCACGGGCGAGTCGCAGAGCGTCTCGAAGCAGACCGACGTCGTGAGCGACGTGCACGCCGTCAAGCAGGACATGACCAACCTCTTGTTCTCGGGCACGACCGTCGTCTCGGGCAAGTGCGTCGCGCTCGTCGTCGCGACGGGAGTCGAGACGGCCATCGGCGACATCCACACGTCCATCACGTCCCAGATCGGCCAGAAGACGCCCCTCAAGGTCAAGGTCGACGAGTTCAGCGACCAGCTCGCAAAAGTCATCGCCGTCATCTGCGTCCTCGTGTGGCTCATCAACTGGCGCAACTTTTTCGACCCCTCGCATGGCTCGGTGCTCAAGGGATCGATCTATTACTTCAAGGCGAGTCCCTGCGTCCTCTCGAGATGCGGAAAGGAGGGACTAGCGTCGCGAGCGCTCGTTCCTCCTTCCAGTGCCCCTCCCCCTCCTCCGCGCCTCTCCTCCTCCCCCTCTCGCCTTCCTCGCCCTCGCCCAGCCTATGCTGACGCCTCGAACGCCCACCCTCCACAGATCGCCGTCTCGCTCGCCGTCGCCGCCATCCCTGAGGGCCTCCCTGCCGTCATCACGACCTGCTTGTCGCTCGGTGCGTCGCGCATGGCGCGCAAGAACGCCATCGTGCGCTCGCTCCCGAGCGTCGAGACGCTCGGCGCCACCAACGTCATCTGCTCGGACAAGACGGGCACGCTCACGACCAACCAGATGAGCGTCTCGAACGTGCGTCCCGCCTTCCTCCCCACGAGTCCGAGGACCTCCTGCGCCCTTTCAGCAGTCTCTCCTCGTTCATCTCTAGGGCGGAAGCTGATGCACGCTCGCGCACGCAGTTCGCCATCGTCGAGGACGGCACCGTCGAGGAGTTCCAGGTCGAGGGCACGACCTACGCGCCGACGGGCAACGTCCTCTCGAACGGCAACGTCGTCGACGCGCACACGTTCTCGCGCCCGGCCTTTACCCGCCTCGCCCAGATCGCCTCGCTGTGCAACGACGCCAAGATCTCGTACGACGAGTCGAACGGCTCGTACGCCTGCGTCGGCGAGCCGACCGAGGGCGCCCTGCGCACGCTCGCCGAGAAGATCGGCTCGACCGACGCCGCCACCCAGCTCGCGACGCTCGCGCCCGCCGCGCGCGTCGGCGCCGTCAACTCGGAGATCGAGGCGCGCTTCTCGCGCCTCCTCACGTTCGAGTTCTCTCGCGACCGCAAGTCGATGTCGGTCCTCGTCCGTGAGCAGGGCGCCTCGACGGCGGCGCTATACGTCAAGGGCGCGCCCGAGTCGGTCCTCGACCGCTGCGAGTTTATCCAGACGTCGTCGGGCCGCGAGCCGTTGACGGCTGCCCTGCGCGCCGACCTCGACCGCGCCATCCTCGCGTACGGCTCGCGCGGCCTGCGCGCGCTCGCGCTCGCCTACGTCGATGACGTCGACCCGGACGCGGCGCACTACAAGGTCGACTCGCCGGCCAAGTACGTCGGGTTCGAGCAGCGCATGGTCTTTGCCGGCCTCGTCGGCATGCTCGACCCGCCGCGCCCCGAGGTCCGTGGCGCCATCGCCAAGTGCAAGACGGCCGGCGTGCGCGTCATCATCATCACGGGCGACAACAAGGTGACGGCCGAGACGATCGCGCGCGACATTGGCGTCTTCGGCGAGCAGGAGGACCTCAAGGGCAAGAGCTTCACCGGGCGCGAGTTTGACGCCCTCGACGAGCAGGGCAAGGTCAAGGCCGTCCTCAACGCGAGCCTGTTCAGCCGCACCGAGCCGGGCCACAAGCTCAAGATCGTCGAGCTCCTCCAGGCGCAGGGCCTCGTGTGCGCCATGTCGGGCGACGGCGTCAACGACGCGAGCGCGATCCGCCGCGCCGACATCGGCATCGCCATGGGCAGCGGCACCGACATCGCCAAGCTGTCGTCCGACCTCGTCCTCGCCGACGACAACTTTGCGACGATCGAGATGGCCATCGAGGAGGGCCGCGCCATTTACGAGAACACGAAGCAGTTCATCCGCTACCTCATCTCCAGGTGAGCCCGTCGCCGGCGTTGTCCCCCTCCCCCTCCCGCTCGCACCCCGCGCACGCACCCCGCCTCGCGCGCCCCTGTCGGCCAAGCTCGACCGAGACTGACGCCTCCTCTCTCCCTGCGACAGCAACATCGGCGAGGTCGTCTCGTGAGTCACGCCGCAGGCTGCCTCGGACGGGCGCAGGCGCAGAGACCCGCGAGGACGGGACGCTGACCCCTCTCCCTCGTCCGCCTCTCGCAGCATCTTCCTCACCGTCCTCCTCGGCATGCCCGAGGCGCTCCTGTCGATCCAGCTCTTGTGGACGAACCTGATCACGGACGGCTTGCCCGCCACTGCGCTCGGCTTCAACCCGCCCGACCACCAGATCATGCGCCGTCCGCCCCGGTCGTCCAAGGAGCCGCTGATCAGCGGGTGGCTCTTCGTCCGGTACCTCATCATCGGCGTCTACGTCGGAGCAGCGACCGTCTTTGGCTGTGCGTGCCCTCTCCCTGCATTTCTCGAGACGCGCCGGCGGGCCTTCTCCCCATCCGATCCCTTTACTGACCCTCTCCTGTCCTCCCCTTTCCCTCGACAGACGCCTGGTGGTTCATGTTCTACGAGGGCGGCCCGCAGATCTCGTGGTACCAGCTCGTGCGTCCCTCTCGCCGGCGCTCGAGCCCCCTTGCCCCCTCAACCTCCGCCGCTGACCCTTCCTCCCGGTCCCGCGCCCGCAGACGCACTTCCACTCGTGCGCCGAGTCGTTCCCGTCGATCGGCTGCAGCATGTTCACCAACGAGATGGCCAAGCGCGCGACGACCGTCTCGCTCTCGATCCTCGTCGTCATCGAGATGTTCAACGTTCGTCGCTCCGCCTCTCATCCTTCCCCGGCCACACAGCCTGACGCTCTACATCCCGTGCAGGCTCTCAACTCGCTCGCCGAGAACGAATCGCTGTTGACGCTCCCGCCGTGGAGCAACATGTACCTCTGCGGCGCCGTCGCCTTGTCCATGGCCCTCCACTTCGCCATCCTCTACGTCCCCTTCCTCCAGACGCTGTTCCAGGTCATGCCGCTCAACGTCGCCGAGTGGAAGGCCGTCGTCTTCATCTCGTTCCCCGTCATCCTCATCGACGAGGTGCTCAAGCTCGTCACCAACACGGTCATCTCGCCGCCGGCCAAGCTCAAGCAGGAGTGAGCGCGTCGTCGAGGTCACGTCGAGGTCACGGCGAGGCAGGGTCAAGCGGTGCGCTGCAGGGAGGCGGTCGGAGGAGGGACGCTCGCCGGGGAGGAGGAGCGAGCGCGGAAAGGGGAAAACGGTCTCTCTCTCTAGACGAAATCTTGTTACTGTCTTCAATCGCACACGCATGTCTAGCAGCTACAGTGCGAGGCGTCTATGCAGGAGAGGGTGTCGCGCTCGACTCGTCTTCTCGCCGCCCGGACGAGTCCTCCTCCTCCTTTGCCGTCGCCGTCGCGCTCAGCAGCGTAGTTGCCCGCTCGAGCGCCTTCGGTAATCGCTCCGTGTCGACCGCAGGGCACTCGTCCTCGTCCATCGCCGAGAGCACCGCGCTGCCGCCCTCGTCGTCCCCATCGTCATCTCGCAAGACCCGCTCATTCGTGCCGAACCGCCGCGCGAGCTCGCCCGCCGCCAGGTGCCGCTTCCACTCGTCGGGCAGTTCGCCGAAGCCGCCGTGCAGGCCGATGAGGACGATCTGCGGCGCGCCGAGGGGAGGGTCAGCTCGCGAGTCCCGCGCAACAGTTTCGAGAGAGAGAGAGAGCAGGGCGCACCTCCTCGACGACCTTGCCGAGTTCCCGCTCGCGCTTGACGACCTCCTCGCGCTCCTTCTGCTCCTCGACAAGCCGCAGTTCGAGCGCCTCGAGCTGGGCCTCGTGCGCCTCGAGCGCGTCAGCCACCTTGTCGCGCCGCTTGTTCTCGGCACGCTTGCCGCGCCAGGTTTCGCCGATGACTGCGGACGGGGGGCATGTACGTCAGCGGGTGTTGGCGGCGGTAAGAGGTGACGGAGGGAAGTTCCACGCACTGATGGCGGCCGCGACCGAGAAGAGGAACTGCGTGTCGGGACCGGTGAGGAGTCAGCTCTGGCTCAGCTCGTGCAGGCTCAAAATTCGAGAGCAACAGAGAGTCGACTCACGCCCTCGCTGAGAAAGTTGGCGCCCTGCTCGATGGCCTTGGTCTCGCTGAGCGGGCGAACGTGCCGCGGCGACTCGCCGAGAAGCTTGACGCGGAGCTGCGGGCGTCGGTGCGGGTCAGCTCGGGGTGCTCGCTCGAAATGGGCGTCTCTGAACGGGTCTCACGTTCATCCTGTGAGCCGAGGGAGAGGAGCTGATCAGCACCGCCTCGCTCCGTTGTCACCAGGAGGGACGACGCACTCTGCGCGGTGCATGAACTGCGCCATGGCGACCGTGCGGCTCTTGAAGCCGTCGTGCTCCTTGGCCTGCTGCTTGAGCTTGGTCGCGATCGGTTTGGAGAGCGTGCGCAGGAGGAGCGAGGCCAGCTTGAGACTGCGAGGGAGGGAGGAGGGGAACGGGTCAGCGCGCCGCGCGAGTGAGGGCGCGAGCGAGAGGCAAGGACGCACCTTGCCATGGCGTGCGGCTCGTCTGCTCAGGCGGTCACAGTGGTTGTGTAACGAGGAGGGGAGTCGGAACGGCCCGCGCAGCTGATGAGGGCGGTGGGCGAGGTCGTTGTCGTGAGATGTCGGCGCAGGTCGGTGGTGCTTGTGTAGCTCTGCGTAGCCTACTGCTGCGCTCTCAAGTCGCCCGAGCGAGTGTGAGGAGGTGGTCAAGCTGAAGACGCGGCAGCTCGGCACGAGGAGAACGATCGAGCAACGCTGCGACGACGTCGGCGCACCACGCTCTCTTGTTCCCTCGCCAGCAGACTCGAAGTCTGCACGCTGCTCGTGACGTTCAGGATATCGAGACAAAGAGACACTGCATTGCGCTCCTCCACCTCCTGCTTCGCTGCGCTCCTCTCTCTGCCGGCCGCGCGGCGAGGACGGCCCGCCCTCCTTCTGCGAGCCGAGTAGTCGTGTCAGCGGCCGTGTCGAGAACAAGGGCGAGAGAGAGGGAGAGACGCACAGAGCATGATGACGCCGACGCCGGACCCGCCGTCGCTCGGGTCGATTCCGCCGAGGACGGGCTTGGTCGCGTAGTTGCTGCAGGGCGGGGCAGGAGTAGTACGATCAGCTCGACGTAGGCGAGGAGGAGAAGCAAGGCGAGACGCACTAGAGGTAGAAGTGGAGGAACCCGCTGCAGGAGGAGGGAGAGGAGTCAGCGGCGAGAGCGGGAACGAGGAGCGCAGGCAGGACTACGGCGACGCACTCTCCCTTGCCGAACTGCGAGGGCGTGCACGACTGGTCAGTGCGTGGTTCTGTGGGTGAGGAGGAGGAGGGAACGGCGGAGCGCACCTTGAGGTCCTCGAGGAAGAGCGAGTTGTCCTGGATCGTGAGCGTGTTGAGGACGTCGAAGCCGGCCTGCAGGGAGAGGGAGCACGTCGGCGATGCCGTCTTCAAGCACGCAGAAGAGAGAGAGAGAGAGCGGACGCACCCTTGACACGAGCGTGAGCGCATCGCCCATGAGCGCCTTGAGCCGGTCCCCAAGCACCTTCCTCTCCTCGTCCGTCTCGTCCTTCCAGTTGCGGACCGGGACAGCGACGCTGCCGTCGCCGAGGTCGGCGCACGACGGCGCGGCCGTCGTCGCGTAAAAGTACAGGTACGCCGCCTCGACGCGCGCGGGCGGGCTCGCCTGGATCGCCGTCGAAGGGAGGTGGTAGAAGCTGAAGACGTCGGTGATGCGGTGCGTCTCGGGGTCCTGTGTAGGTGCGGGCGTCGAGAGGCGCGAGTCAGGATCCGAGCGTGGGCGTGGGCGTGGGGGGAGAGAGGGAGCTGAAGGGAGAACAGGGACGCACCTCGACGACGTAGCTCCAGGTGACCTGCCCCTCGCGCTTGCCGTTGATTTCCTTGCCGCGCCCGTCCCACATGGCGTGCTCGACGTCCTTGTTGCTCAGCATGGGCGCGACGTCGAACCTGGCCGAGTAGGCCCTCAAGAGCCGGCTCGCCTGCTTCAAGTCGCGCTTCTCGAGCTCGCGCAGCCCGGGGAGGCTCGTCTCGCCCGGGACGCGGTAGTGGCTCACCATGCGCGCGACGGTCGAGTTGCGCGCGACGGCCGAGAAGCCGAGCTTGACGAGCTTGGCCGGGTTCAGGTTGCGGTGGTAGTACTGGCAGCGCGAGAAGGGCGTCGGGAGGAACGTTCCGGAGGTGTAGATGGCCTGGAAGATGCCCTTGAGGTGCGTGCGGCGCGTCACCTCCTGAATGAGGATGGGCGCGAGCCGCTTCGAGCGCAGCTTCTTGTGCACGCACAGGAAGTTGATCTCGGTGACGCGCTTGGTCCTGCGCGCGCGCGGGAACGTCGTCGGGGTCAGCGCCGGCGCACGCCCATCGGGCCGACGCCGAGGAAGAAGAGCGAGGAGACGCACGCGTTGCGGATGCGCAGGTCCATGGGGACGCCCGAGATGAAGCCGACGAGCTTGCCCGTCTCGGCGACGCGGATGCCGACGTGCCAGTCGGGGACGTACCCGGGCGGCTTGAGGGCCCTGCGGACGTCGGAAACCAGAGTCAGGTCCCACCCGAGACGCAGAGAGACGGCAGATGAGCAGGAGGACGCACCACTCGATGAACTCGGGCGAGTAGTCGAACCGGAACGAGGCGTCCAGGTCCTCGACGTAGTGGTGCGTAAGCAGGTCGTACACCTCCTTCTTCTGCGCGCGCTCACCAATGAGAAGGTCAGCCCTCGACTATCCAGTCGGTTGAGAGACAAGGGACCTCGAGCAAAACGCACCTGCGCCTCGTCAGTCAGGTCGACCGTGACCCACGAAAAGTCCTTGTGCAGCTTGACCGGCTCGTGCTGCACCTCGTCGGGCTTCTTGTCGGCCTCGAGCGGACCCTCGCGGAACTCGTCCTGCTCTGTGCGCGCGTGATCCACGAGACGAGGCGAGGGTCAGCCGGGTCGACGAGGGGGAGAAGAAGGAGGAGAGCGGCGACGCACTCTCCTCGAGTTGCGGGACGGGTTGCGTGCGCCAGAACTTGTGGCCGCTGCGAGCGAGGGAGGAAGGAAGGACGAGGAAGGTCAGCGCGCGTGTCCTCCCGACGGCGCCGAGGCAGGGAGAGAGCCCGAGGAGAGGACGACGGACCCCATGCCCTTTGCACCCTTGCCCATGAAGCCCTTGTCGCCGCGGATGACGTCCTTGTCGATCTGAAGCGTCTCGAGGAGGTGCTGCACGTCGTCGCGCCCGAGCTGGCCCTCGAGCTCTGGGTGGTCCTTGACGATGCGCGCGGCGACGTCGTCGAGCTGCTTGCCCGAGAACTTGACGGCCTTGCCCTTGCCCTTGCCCTTGTCCTGCGCGTGCGCCTGGGCGGCGACAGCGGTGCTCGAGCTTGAGGTCGAGGTCGAGGTGGGTGCGGGCGCGGGCGCAGGCGCAGGCGCAGAGGAGGGAGCGGCCGCAGCCTGGGCCTGCTTCTTGGCGGCCGAGGCGCCACCGACCTGGATGCGGTTCTTGAGGGCGGCGAGCGGGATCTTGCCCCGGGGCTTGCCCTTGCCCGGGACGAGGCGCGAGGACGACGGCTGCTGCTGAGGCGCGCGAGAGGCGGCGGCGGCGGCGGCGGGCTGCTGTGGCTCCTCGTCCGAGAAGTCGGGGAGGTCGCCGTCGGTGTAGCCGTCTGCATTTGGGTCCTGCTCGCCCGGTGGTGCCGTGGTCGAGGTGTCGTCGGCGTGGTCGGGCGATGAGGCGGCGGCAGCCTCGTCGTTGAGCGAGTCGAGAAGGGCCGACTGGATGTCGGCCGGGGTGATTTTGAGCTTCGACTCTTGCATGGCTGTGCAGCAGGTGTGCAGGGCAGCTCGGTGAGAGGAGAAGAGAGGTGCCGGCCGGGAGACAGTCGTCGCTCCTCCTTGCTCTCGACCAACCTCGAGCTGAACCGATGGACTCGCTCGACGGGTGAGCCAGACTGGCACTGTCCACTCCCAGACCACCGCTGACGCGATCCCCCGCAGCAACCTCCACCAAGAGCTGCTCAGCGCGCTCGCCGCCAACCTCGCATCCACCTCGGCCCACGACGATGTCGCCCTCCTCGCCGCCTCGTTCGACGCCGTAAACCCGGCGACGACCCATGCTGTCAACGGCATCGCCGCCCGTCTCAACGGCGACGCCCACGATCACGAGGGTGACCTCCTCGTGCGCCCCACTTGTCCTCCCTCGGCGACCTTGTCGGCCTTCCCTCACTGACCCGCTTGCGCGCCGACAGACGCTCGACCAGCTCGAGGGCATGGTCGCCTTTGCCCAGTACACCGCCGCAGCCAACTACGACCGCACCCACCTCGACCAGGTCGTCGCCCTCCTCGACGCCGTCCCGCGCTGGTCCCTCGAGTCCGCCCTCGGCATCCAGAGTACGCCCCCGCGCTCTCGCATTCCGGTCCACGCCTTGCTCGGCTGACATCGCACGCCACACAGCCTCGCACGACCTCGCCCCGGCTGACCAGCTCGCGTTCGCCCTCGCCGACGCCGCCCTCCGCGCCGCCAACGCCGACAGCTCTGCGCGCGACAAGGTCCTCGACACGGTCACCCACGTCCAGGCCGAGCTCGAGAAGCAGACGCGCGATGGACCCGGTGCGCGAGACGTGCTCGACCGACCTGACTCGCTCTCGCGCCGCCCGCTGACGGCTTCCGCCTCGCAGGCCACCGCATCATCGCCTACGTCTTGCCCGCCCTCAACGGCATTCGTCGCGCCTTTGCCTCGGCGCCCTTCATCTTCACCGCAGCCGACCACCCGCCCTCGTCGACCGCGCTCGCGCACCCGTCGCCCGCCGCCCTCCGCAGCGTCTTCCGCACCTTCTCGACGACCGACCTCGACAGCCCCGCGTCGGCGCTCCCGCTCGACAACGCGCGCGCCGCGCTCGCGACCCTCGAGCAGTACCAGTCGGCGCAGGGCGGCGGCAGCAGCGGCGGCGGCGGTCTCGCGCCGACGACGCCGCTCCTCGTTGCCCTCGAGGCGCACCAGGCCTACTGGTCGTCGCTCCTCGCGCCCTCGCCGCCGCGCAGCACGCCTCACGAGCGCTGGGCCGCCCTCCTCGCGCCCGGCGGCGGCAAGGGCAAGGAGCCCGAGCAGCTGGGCATGCCGAGCCAGATCGCGGCCGAGGGCGTGCAGCAGCGCGCGCTCGCCGCGTGGCGCGAGGTGCTGCGCGCGGTCGAGGACGACGACGACGAGGGCGACGACGGCGTCGACCTGCAGGCGTCCGAGGTCCTCGTCGCTAGCCTCGTGCGTCCGCTCCCCCCGAGGTCTCGTCGCTTTTCTCGCGCGCGCCGACCTCAAGCTGACCCCGCCCCGCGCTCGTTCCGTTCGCAGCGCCTCGCCGCCACGACGGCCGTCGCGGCGCGCAAGCTCGACCCTGAGCTCGTCACGATCATCGAGTCGCTGCTGCACCCCGAGTCGGGCGGCGTCGACGAGTCGCTCCAGGCGGTCGCCGCTCAGGCCTCGCAGGTCCTCGTCCTCGGGTGCGTGTCCTCCTCCCCCTCTCCTCTCCTCTCCTCTCTCAGCTCTCCTCCTCGCTCTTCGTGCCCCGCTGACGCCCGTCGCCCTCCCGCGCAGCTTCCCCGCGCACCTCCACCCAGCGACGACCCTCCTGCGCTCGTTCCTCCTCTCGCCCTCGCTCCGCCCCTCGGACGACCCGTCGGCCTACTCGCCCGCGCTGATGGCCACCACGCGCGCCTACGCGGCGCTCCTCGCGCGCGACCCGGCCGCGCGCGCATCGGCCGTCCAGACGCTGCTCAACCACCTCGCGGCGCTCGAGCGCGGCGGCGGCGGGGGCGGCGGCGGCGGGCGCGCGCGCGGGTTCGACCACGAGGAGGGCAGAGAGGACGACGCGCAGAGTGTGGTGAGCGCCGCTGGCGGCGGGTGGAACGAGCGCGCGACGCAGGAGGTGGCGGGCAACGTCGTGCACGTCGTGGCGCTCCTCGCGAGGGAGATCGGTCAAGTTCAGGTCCGTCCGCCTCTGGCTCGCTCGTCGCGCATCCTAGGCATGAGCTGACGCCCTCGTTCGCCCGTGCGCAGCTCCAGCGCCTCGTCGTCTCGACGCTGCAGCACCACGCGGCCAATGGCGGGCCCGCCGTCGTCAGCGCCGCCCTGTACGAGCTCGCCGAGCTCGCCGCCCTCTCGGACAAGGACACGTTCGTCGAGATCGTGCGCTCGGTGTCGGCTGCGGCGCGCGGCGCGTCGAGCAGCGAGGACCCGGCCTACCAGGCAGTGCGTAGCTCTCTCTCTCTCTCTCCTCTCCCGCCTCACCTCGTCGCCGCACGGTCCCTGACGCCCCGTCGCACGCACGCAGGCTATCGCGGCGCTGAGCAGGCTCGCGTCGATCGCGGCCGCCAAGCGCGGGGAGCTCGGCGAGGCGTTCCTCGGCGAGCTGCTGACGCTGTTTGCGAGCAAGGGCGCGGGCGGATCGGGCGCGAGGAAGGATGGCAAGCTCAGCGAGGAGGTGCGTCGCGTTCTCGCTTCCTCCACCGCGCAGCAGTGCAGGACTGACGCGAGCGATGCCGCACACAGCGCACGTCGACCCTGCTCGCGCTCGTCACGGTCCTCGACAACTACCTCGAGCAGGTCGCGTTCGACCCGCTCTCGGTCGTCTCGTCGCCGATCGGCGCCCTGTTCCGCACCTTCTGGTACACGTGCCTCCTATCTGGCTTCCTCTCGCCGCGCGCCCATATCTCCGAGTACCAGCGCTCGGCCCTCCTCGGCGTCGCCAGGCGCTCGCCGCCGCTCGTCGTCGGCATCGGCGCCGACCTCGTCGAGGCCGAGGCGCAGCTCCAGGCGCTCCTCAAGTCGCCCTCGAGCGGGCACGCCCTCTCGGTCGAGGCCGTGCGCGGCGAGCTCGCCGCGGCCGTCCCCTCACAGGCGAGCGCGGCACGCTCCGTCACGGACGCCCAGGCCGTCTTCCTCACGACCATCCTCCGCGTCGAGTCGCTCCGCGCCGAGGCCGGCGCGTTCGCGCCCGTCTTCCTGTACCTCGGCGTGCCCGCCCTCGGCGGCGACTCGCCGCTCGCCGACGCGGTCCAGTCGGTCGGCGACAAGGTCCTGTCGACCTTCTCGGCGCGCCTCAGCAGCCAGGCGCCGCACCACGCCATGGACGCCGGCGCGTACAGCCAGGTCCGCGCCGTGCTCCTCCACGCGACCAACAGCTCGGCGAGCGTGCGCGCGACGGCGCTGCGGTACCTCGACAACCTCCTGTCGAGCTTCCCGAGCCTCGTGTGCAACCTCGGCGTCGTCACCGTCATGCTCGAGCTCCTGACCGTCCTTCGCCGGGCCTGCCTCGACGAGTTTGTCGACGAGGTGCGTCCTCCTCTACCTTCTCAACTCGGGCCAGGCTGACCCGCTCATCCCCTCGCGCAGTACACGCCCGCCTACTCGTTCCACTCGGCGCGCGGCGGCTTCACCATCTCGCTCACGGACGACTACCCACGGCGCAACCGCATCCTGCGCGACCTGCACTCGCACGTGCGCGCGTGGCTGCGCACGGGCCTCGCCCGCTCGCCGCTCGACATGCAGGGCCTCCTCCAGGAGTACATTGACGTCGCCGGCGACAGCTACAAGATGGCCGTCCTCAACGACGACGAGATGGGCAAGAGCGTCGCGCTCGACCTCGTCAAGGCGCCGCCGCCGAGCGAGCGCATCGGTGCGGCGTCTTCGCTCCCCTTTCCCTCTTGTATTGCGACGTTGCTCGTCAAGCTGACGAGCCCGATGTTCTACAGCTGCACTTCCTGCGTGGGGCGACTGGAAGGCCGACGCGGCGACGGCGTTCGCCCGCACTTTCGCGGCCAAGAGCTTCTTCGGCGGCGAGGCGCAGCGCGGCGGTTCGTGTCGCTCGTTCTCCACGTTTCCTTGAGCCGAGCTGACGCTCGCCCTGGGCGCAGCATCGACCGCCGACAACGTCCTCGAGCAGCTCGAGCTGTTGTCCGAGCAGCTCGCTGACCACAAGCTCCCGCTCAAGCTGTCCGAGCTGCGCGACCTGTTCTACCGTGGCGCAGCTCACCTCGTCAAGGCCCGCGAGGTGCGTCGCCTCTCGCTCTCCAGCAGCTCTGGCGGAACGAGGTGCTGACGCCCCATCTTCCGCAGCCCAACTTTGAGATCCTGCACCTCGTCGTCGCCCTCCCCATCCGCCTCTTCACCGAGGCGAGCATCGCTGTCGGGCAGGAGACCTGGACGTGGATCGCCGACGCACGACCCGAGCTCGAGGCGCGCGTCGTTGCCGAGGTGCTCGAGGCGTGGGCGGGCACGGCCGAGTCGCAGCAAGGCCTGTTCTGCAAGAAGCTCGAGTGTGTCGCCCCTCTCGTCTCTCTTTCCTCGTCGTGCACGTCCGCGCCCGCTGACGTCGCACCCGTGCAGCACCGACACGCCGCTCAACCAGGAGACGCAGTACACGCCGACCGACAAGGACGAGCTCACGCGCAACTACCTCATGGCGAACCGCCTGTACTCGCCCATGCTCGCCCTCCTCGAGTTCCTGTCGAGCCGCTTCCAGGCGTTCCGGTACCGCAGCGCCGAGCTCGTCCACGCGAGCCTGCTCTTCTTCGTCCGCCTCGTCGCAGCGCATAAGTCGTGGAGGTGCGTCCAGGCCCCCTCTCTCCCTACCGACACGCGCCAGACTGACTCAGAGTCTCCACAGCCGCCACCCGCTCTCGCGCGAGCTCCGCTTCCGCCTCGTCTCGTTCGGCCTTGCCCTCATCCAGGCGACCTCGCTCGAGAGCGCCGCCGAGCACAACCTGCGCAGCCACCTGTACGACGCCGCCCTCGACTGGTTTGCCATGCGTCCTACGTGCGTCTTCTTTCCACCCTCCTCGTCGCTGCAGTGGGCCGAGCTGACCTTGCTCGTCGCGCTCGCAGCTGGTCCTTCGGCAACAGCCGCATCCAGCTCAAGGCCGACCTGCATGCCATCGAAGAGCTCAACCGCCTCGTCTCGTCCGACACGCCGTACTACCGCAGCTTCGCCTCGAGCCTCGACGGGCAGCGAGCGCTTCCAGGTGCGCCCCGACTACGTGACCGACCTGCGCCGGTCCGAGCGCTCACTCTCTCGCTAGCCCTGCAGGTCGTCTTCCTCGGTCGGCCGCAGCAGACCACCACCGCTCTCGTCAGCAGCTGCTTAAGGTCCTGCTCGACGACGAGGCCGACCGCCTGCGCCTCTGGCTCAACCCGCTCAGCGACGCCAAGCGCGGGACGCCTGCGACGGGCGACATGCCGACCGCAGAGGTGCGTCCGCCTCACTTACCCAATCTCGAACGTCTCACTGACTCCTCGCATCCGCAGGAGCTCCGCAAGCTGGCGCGCTTCGCCTGGTCGTACTGGCCGACCATCGTCGTGTACCTGCCCGACCGCTTCAAGATCCCTGCGCTCACGGAGGAGGTCGAGCGCCTCGTGCGCGCCGACCCTGTCGCCGTGCAAGACTGTCCGGACGCGCTCGCCCACTTTGTCGGCGACAGCTTGACGGCCGAGGCCAAGAGCAAGCTCCGAGTGCGTCGCGCTCCTCCCCCTCCTCGCTTCCTCGATCTTCTGCTGACGACTCTCGCTGTCGCAGCACCTCCTCTACTGGACGCCTGTGCCCGTCCCGTCGGCCCTGCGCTTCCTGTTCCCCAAGTTCCACGGCGACCCGATCCTGCTCCAGTTCGCCCTGCGCGTCCTCGAGCACCACCCCGTCTCGGTCACCTTCTTCTACGTCCCGCAAGTCGTCCAGGCGCTCCGGTCGGACGAGCTCGGCTATGCCGAGCGCTTCATCTTCGAGACGTGCGTCGGTGGTACTTCCTCGTGCTTGAGAAGGTCGAAAAGCTGACCTCGTCCCGCCACCGCCCGCAGGTCCAAGATCTCGCAGCTCTTCTGCCACCAGATCATCTGGAACATGAAGGCGAACAAGTACCGCGGCGACGACGCCGAGGAGGTGCGTCTTGTCGCCTCGCTCTCGCTGTACTCGACCTGGACGTGCGCATCCTGACCCTCGCACACCTCGCGCCGCAGCCCGACCCGATGAAGCCAGAGCTCGATCGCCTCGTCGACATGATCGTCGAGTCGCTTTCGGGCGACGCGCAGGACTTTTACAACCGCGAGTTCAGCTTCTTTGACGAGGTGACGTCCATCTCGGGCAAGCTCAAGCCGTTCATCAAGGCGTCCAAGCCCGAGAAGAAGGCCAAGATTGACGAGGAGATGGCCAAGATCAAGGTCGATCCAGGCGTGTACCTCCCGAGTAACCCGGACGGCGTCGTCGTCGACATCAACCGCAAGTCGGGCCGTCCCCTGCAGAGCCACGCCAAGGTGCGCCCGCCCTCTCTCCTCGCCCGCACAGCAAGAGCCCTTCTCTGACTCTCTCTCTCTTACCGTGCGCAGGCGCCGTTCATGGCGACGTTCAAGGTGCGGCGCGAGCGCAACAAGGTGCGCACCGACGGCCTTGACGTCCAGGACGAGCTCGTCGAGGTCGAGCACAACGCGGCGACGGGCGGCAAGGAGGAGTACGACACGTGGCAGAGCGCCATCTTCAAGGTCGGCGACGACTGCCGCCAGGACGTCCTCGCGCTCCAGATCATCGCCATGCACAAGAACATCTTCAACTCGCTCGGGCTCGACCTCCTCGTCACGCCGTACCGAGTCACGGCCACCGGTCCTGGCGTGCGTCCCTCTCTCGCTCGCTCTCTCGAAGGAGCACGCAGCTGACGGTCGTGCGCGAACGACATGCAGTGCGGCGTGATCGACGTGATCCCGAACGCGACCTCGCGCGACGAGATGGGCCGCGCCAAGATCAACGACCTGCAGTCGTTCTTCGTCATGAAGTACGGCCCGCTCGACTCGCCCGAGTTCCAGAAGGCGCGCGGCAACTTTGTCCAGTCGATGGCGGCCTACTCGCTCCTGTGCTACATCGTCCAGATCAAGGACCGCCACAACGGCAACATCATGATCGACGGCCGCGGGTGCATCACGCACATCGACTTTGGCTTCCTCTTCGACATTGGGCCCGGCGGCGTCAAGTTCGAGCCCAACTCGTTCAAGCTGTCGCACGAGATGGTCGTCCTCATGGGCGGCAAGGACTCGGTCGGGTTCCGCCAGTTCCGCGAGCTCACCGTCAAGGCGTTCCTCGCCGCACGGCCTTACGCGCACTCGATCGTCGACACGGCGGCCCTCATGCTCGCGGCCGAGTTCCCGTCGTTCAAGGGCGAGGGCACGCTCGAGCGCCTCAAGCTCCGGTTCCGCCTCGACCTGAGCGAGAAGAAGGCCGCCGAGTTCATGATGGCCATCATCGACAATGCGTGCGAGAACAAGCGCAGCATCGTGTACGACGAGTTCCAGCGCATGACGAATGGTGCGCCCCTCTCTCTCTCTCCGAGCACGGTCCGCCTGTCCAGCTCACTGACGTCTTCCTCTCTCGCTCTCGCAGGCATTCCGTACGTGCGGTAGAGATGCGAGTCGGAGTGTAATGCAGCAGGTCTTTCGAGCGACAGCAAGAGGAGGAACGTGCGTCCGAGTTGAGCGAGAGGAGAGCTAGCTCGTCCCAAGCACCGTCGCCGCCTCGACGACCTCCGTCTTGACCTCGCGCTCCTCGACGAGGAGGCGCCCGTCGTTCTCGACCTTGACCGCCACGACGCCCTGCACCTCCTCCTCGAGCTTGACCTCGAGCCGCGGCGCGTTCGCCCCATCCTCCTCCGCCTTGACCCCCTCCTCATCCTTGACCTCGACCTCGACCTCGACCTTGACCTTCTTCCTCGGACTCGGCACCACGACCCGCCTCGACGGGCACAGCTTCTCCTTGGCGACGTCGCACAAGTCGCAGCGCGGCCCGACCGGCTTGCAGATCTCCTGCCCGAAGCCGACGAGCATCTTGTTGACGCTGGGCCAGAGGTGCTGCGGGAGCCACGACTCGAGGTTGAGGCTGCGGTCGGGAGGGCGGATGAGGAGTGAGAGAGGGGAGGGGGGCGGCGAGCGCATGAGGGCAGCGGCGGCGGCAGGAGGGCGCGCGAGGCGTGGAGAGGAGGAGGGAGCGAGCGGGGCGGGTCAGCTCGTTTGCTCTCTCGGCGTAGCTCTCGCACGAAGCGCGAGAGAGGCAGAGAGGGAGAGAGGCGAAAGGACAGCGAGATAGAGGAGGAAGAAGGAGAGTGGGAGGGAGCGAAAAGGAGAGAGGCCGCACCGCGTCTCCTCGGCCGTCTTCGGCTCCTTCTTGTGCCAGCGCAGGCGGTGCGTGATGCGGTGCACGTGCGTGTCGACGCCGATGCCGACCTGCGAGCGTGCGGGAGGGCGGGTGAGCACAACCCGAGCCGAGAGGCGAGGGGAGGGGAGGGGAGGAGCGCGATGGAGGAAGAGGAGGGCCGAGCGCACGTTCTGCCCGATCGACTGCATGTACAGGTAGCTCATCTTGGGTCCACATCCGTGGATGGCAAGCAGGGAGGCTTGGGAGCGGGAAGGAGAGCGAGGTCAGCCGCTGTCGAGGAGGAGGAGGTGGGGACGGGGACGCACGCAGGTCGCTCGGGACGTCGCCGTCGTGGTGCTCTCGGAGCCGCGTCGCGAGGAGCTTGAGGTTCTTGGCCCTGCGGACGAGCGGGAGCGCGTCAGGATCCTGCGCGCGCTGCAGGTCCTAGGAGGAGGAGGAGAGAGAAAGGGCTCGACGCACTTGGTGTTGTGGAACCCGACCTTCTTGATGCACGAGTCGATCTCGTCGACCGACGCCTTCTCGAGCGCGTCGACCGTGAGCCCGCCGGGGAGGTCGTTGCGCAGGTTGACGGTCGCCTGGTGCGTGACGGGGTCCTTGGTCTGGCTCGAGAGCATGAGCGAGACGAGCGTCGAGAGGCGGCGGGCCTGCGCGGGGGTATGCGGGAGGGATTCCGAGTCAGCGGGAACGTGAGGGCGAGGGAGGGGTAGGCGAGAGGGGAGGGAGGGAGGAAACGCACCTTGTCGCTGTCGGCGGGAGCGGCTCCTGCGTCCTCCTCCTTCTTCTGCGCCTCTCGCCCGCCTTGCTCACAGCCCATGAGGTCTACCGCGGCTACAATTCTGTACAGGCGCGAGACGAAGAGAGGGTCAGCTCTCGCCCGGGAGCTCGCCGACGAGGAGGAAGTCCGCACCCCTTGCGCTGCTCGCGGATGACGGCGTACGTGCGCTCCCAGTTCTTGGGCGCCGGGTGCGGCTTGTCGAGCTTGGTGACGTGCACCTTGGGCTTGCGCGGCGACTTGACCTTGCTCGAGCCGGGCGTGGTCGGCGTCGGCTTGAGGTCCTCGAAGGCGGCGCCGTCGTCGTCCTCCTCCTCCCAGGCAGGCGCGTCGTCGTCTTGCTCGTACTTGACAGCGGCGGGGCTCGAGGCGGCAGTGCTCGAGCGGGTGCGCCTGCGGGGCGTCGCGGGCGCAGACGAGCTCGCGAGAGCTTGATCGGCGGTGGTGGCGGCGAGGGTGCTCGATGGCGCGGGCGCGGGCTCGTAGATGGTGACGCGCGCCGAGTGGGTCGAGGTGCGCGTGCGGAGGGGCGCCATGGTGCGTGCAGCGAGGCGGAGCAGCGTGGGCGAGGATCAAGTCGAGCGACGAGAGAGGTCGAGGTGGGTCCCCGCATCCTCCTCCTCCTCCTCTCAACGATCGACCTCTTGCGACTGCAAGCTCGCGTCTGCTCGACAGGGTGCTCGCCGCTGTGGTTGCACCTGCTCTCGCCGACTCGCTACGAGCCCTCGCTCGACCCGCTCGCACCCAGTGTCCAAGCTGCTCCTCCTCCTTCCGACCGCCCTCGCTCCCTCTACTGCTGCTGCGCCTGCTGCGCCAGCTGCTGCTGTGGCGGCGGCGGCACAAACCCACTCTGCGGACCCATGCCGTCTGCGCGCGGAAGAGACAAGGCGTGCGTGAGCGCACCGTCGAGCGACGAGCGTAGAGAGAGAGAGAGGGGTGGGGGAACGAGCGACGCACTCTGCGGTCCTCCCTGTCCTCCTGGCGCGCCCGGCCCTGCGACGGGCACGAACGGCGGCGTCCACGGCATGTACTGCGGCCGGCCCTGCCCCTGCTGACCTTGCCCCTGCTGGCCCTGGCCCGGGCCGCCGCCGCCGCCGCCGCCGTTGGGCATGCCCGCGTGCGCAGGGTGCGGCGACGACGCCTGCATGTTGGGCGAGGCGAACACTGCGAGCGGGCGAGGACGAGCTCGGTCAGCGTCTCGAGCTATGAACGAGCCGAGCGCAGGGACGAGCGCAGGGACGAGAGAGGACAAGGAGGAGGAGGAGGAGGGGGACGCACTCGGCGCACCGCTCCCCGGCGGTGGCGGCGCAAAGCCCGGCATCGGTCCTCCCTGCGGCGGCCCGCCGTACCCTCCAAACTGCGGCGGCGGCGGCGGCGGCATGCCCGCCTGCCCCTGCCCCTGCCCCTGCCCCGGACCGCGCTGACCCATGGGCCCCTGCCCGGGCCCGCCCTGCTGCCCCTGCACGAACGGCCCTCCTGGCCCGCCTCCTCCAGGCGGCGGCGGCCTGAAGCCCGCCGCCGCCATGGCCGCCTGCGCTGCCGGGCTGAACGGGCCTCCCGCTCCTCCTCCTGGCCCGCCCGCGCCCGGACCTCCGCCCGCGCCGGCGTGCTGCATCATGGCCTGCTGCTGGGCCTGCACGTGCGCCTGCTGCAGCTGCTGCTGCTGCTGCGCCTGCTGGTGCGCCTGCTGCGCCGCAGCGATGGCGGCCGCGCCATTGGGGTCCATCATGCCGCTCGGCGCGCCGCCCATGTGCTGCTGCTGCTGCTGCTGCTGGAGGTGCAGATGGTGCTGCGGGTGCTGCGGGTGCTGCTGCTGCTGCTGCTGCTGCTGCTGCTGGTGGTGGTGGTGGTGTTGCTGCTGCGCGGCGGCCATCATGGCGGCGGCCGCCGCAGCCTCGTCGACGCCGCCGCCGCCGACGCCAAACATGTGCGGCGGGAGCGGCGGGGCGCCGAGGTGCTGGTGCGGGTGCGTCATAGGCAGCTGCGGCGGCGGCTGCATGCCCGGCCCGAGGCCGAGGCCGAGGTTGCCGACGAGCTGCGGCGGGAAGATGGCGCGGTACGGCTTGCCCGTGAAGCCGGCCCAGTTGGGGAGGACCGACGCCGGTTCGGCGAGCGAGCCGTGCTTGAACGGCGTAAAGTCCTCCTTGACGTGCATCGACGACGAGCCCTTCTTGATCTGCTTGGTGCCGAAGAACGGGTTGGCCGGGACGAGGGCCGCGGCGGGCGCTGTCGGCGCAGGCGTGGGCGTGGGCGCGGGCGGCTCGATCGAGACGAGCGGCGGCGGGGCCGGCGACGCGGTCGCCTTGCGCGCGACGGCCGCCGTCGAGGGCCCGCCGGGCGTGAACGTGGCCGCGCCCGGGTTGGGCTTGAAGACGAAGGCGGCGCTCGCCGCGCTCAGCTTGGTCGTCGGCGCCTTGGCCTGGAGCGCCCCGCCCAAGGTCGAGGTCGAGGTCGAGGTCGACGCAGCAGGAGCGGCGGCGGCAGCGGCAGGCGTGGCGACTTTGGCGGCGGCGGCGGCGCGCTGAGGGTTGAATGGCGGGATCTCGGCGATGAACGGCTTGGCCTTGGCCAGGAGGACCGACTTGTTCGGGGCTGCTGGAGCCGGGGTCGACGAGGGCGACGGCGAGTGGGCCTGGCCGGCGGGGAGCGTGCGGTTCGTGTGGGCGGGCGAGACGGCCGGCGAGGCGTTGCTCTGCGTCGAGAGGGCCTTGTGGTCGCCGCCGCTGCCGGCCGGCTTCTTGCCCATGACGACGGCGAGGTCGTCGGGAAGCGGGTAAGGGTTCTGCGGGAGGGGCGGGGCGGGCTGTCGTCAGCGCCGAGATCGTGCGCTACCACGACGCGTCGACCTCGTCGCCGAGGCAGACCGTCGAGGGCAGGAGAGGCGGCACCGACGCACCTTGAACGTCTGGCTCCACTGGAGCAAGCTCGCGAGCTTCGAGTCCTGCTCCTTGCGCGCCTGGGCCTGCTGCTGCTGCTGCTGCTGGGCGAGCTTCATCTGCTCCTTCTTCTGCTCGACCCGCACGCGCTCGCTCGTGACAAAGTTCTGCAGCTCGTGCTGGAGGCCCTTGCCCTCGGCGCTGACGCCGGGCGCGGGCGCGGGCGCGTTGATCGACGGCGGCGGGGCGGGCGAGGTCGAGGCGGCGCCGGCCCCGGCCCCGGCCCCGGCCGAGGACGCTGCCGAGGCGGACGACGAGAGGGGCGGGATGCGCGACGAGGCCGAGGCGGGTTGCGGGACGCGCGACGCCGGCGCCGCCGCCGAAGACGCGGCCGACGAGGAGGTGGACGAGGAGGGCGCGCCATTCTGGAGGCGCGCGAGGGCCGCCTTGCGCGCGCCGGGCGGGACGTACGCGCCGTCGCCGCGCTGCACGGCGCCGTAGCGCGCCTCCTCGTCGTCGTCGACGGCCTCGCCGCGCTCCTCGGCGAGGTGCGCGTTGCCCGCCAATCCCGCCGCGCCCGACGAGCCGCCCTTGAGGATCTCGCGCTCGAGCTGGGCAGCGCGCAGCTCGCGCTGCTTGAAGTCCGAGCCCGAGCGGTCGAGCTTGGTCGTGTAGATCTCGTCGTCGTAGTCCGTCTTGAGGCCGAACCGGCGCTCGTTGGCCGCAAACTGGTCCCACCCCTTGCCCGGCGGACCCGCCGCTCCTCCTGCGCCCGCTCCTCCCGCGCCACCGTGAGCGCCGCCGCGCCCCGAGGAGCGCCGCAGCGACGAGTCGTCCTCGAGCCCGCCCTCGAGCGCAAAGGCCGCGTCGTCGCCCGGCGCGGCGCCCCAGCCCGAGTCGTCGCCCGCGCCGCCGCCGCCGAGGCCGTCGGGCGCGCCCCACGCCTGGAGCTGGCGCTCCTTGCCGAGGCGGGCCGAGCCCGAGATGTCGGTGTCGGTGCGGAACGAGTCGCGCTTGAGGGCGGCGGCGCTCGACGGGCGCGAGGACGAGGACGAGGCCCCGGGGGCGCCGCCGTTGGTCGACGACGAGGCGGAGGACGAGGACGAGGCGGCGCCGAGAAAGTCGAGCTGGGCGTCTGCGGCCTCGAGGGCGACGAGGTCGCGCGCCGTGATGAGGACCGAGGGCTTGGGCGGGGTCGAGGGCGAGTCGGTGTCGTTGGCGAGGTACGAGGCGTGGCGGAGGGCGAGCGAGAGGTCGTTGCCGTCCGGGGTGGCGGCTGCGAGGATGCCCCTGATGCGGGTGCCGCCCTTGACGGTGGCGACGACCGAGTGGCCCTGCGAGGTGGGTGGGGCGAGATGATCGGGTTGGTTGGTGGGGGAACAGGAGGGAGGAGGAGGGGAAAGGGGAGGGGAGACGAGGGGTCAGCGCGGGCTCGCGGGCGCAGGAAGGGACAGGAACGCACGACGAGGGCGAGCAGGATCCAGGTGAAGCGGTCCTGCGCAGGCGAGTGGGCGTGCTTTGGGCCCTTTGCGAGCGCGGTGCTCCTGTTGACGAGGGGGACGAGGGGCGGCCCCGGGGTCAGGACGGCGCGAACGAGGGCTGCAGCCGAGAGGGTGGGCTCACTTGGGGTGCATCTCGGTGTGCTGCTCTGCCTGGCGACGCGCTCAGGCGCGGTCGGCGAGGCTGGGTGACGGAGCGAGAGGCGGTGGCTCTGGTCCGACGTCCAGCTGGCCTCGACTCGGATGCCCCATCTCGGCCTCTCGCTCTCTGCCAGGCCAGCCACTCGCATCTGGTCGCTCCTGTGAGTCTATCCACCCAGCTCACTTTCAGTCTCAGCCCCAGCCCCGCTCGCGTCGTCCTCGTCCTCCTCCCCCTCTCGCCGCCCTCTTCAAGCGCAGCCCTTCCAGCGCGGCCCTGACGGCAACGGGTCACGGCGGGGGGCCGCCGAGCACACACACAGGCGCATCCAACGCGCAGGGCCCATCGCTGACGCTCCCTCGTGTCGCCGTCGCACAGACGCCCGCCTCATCACCCAGCTCGACCTCCCTCCACTTTAAGCGCCCGCCTCAGCACCCGTTGCACCCGCACAAGCCCGCCGCCATGTCTACCGAGGCATCCCCCAGCCGCCGCCGCGGCTCGATCGAGGACGGCGACAGCCTGCTCCCCCCTTCCAAGCCCACCTCTGCACCCACCGCCGCCGCACCCGCCGCCACGCCCGCGCCCGCGCCCTCGTCCGACGCCCCAGACGCCGACGACGACGCCGAGGCGGCCGAGCTCGCCCTCATGCGCGCGCGCGTCGCCGAGATGGAGGCCGAGGCGGCCAAGCTGCGCGAGCTCACGGCCGCGAGCGAGGCGGGAGCTGGCGGCGGCGGCGGCGGTGGTGGGGCGGGCGGGGCGGGGCAGGGCGCCGATGGGATGGACGTCAACATGAGCGACGAGGACCGCGAGGCGGTCGACTCGCGCAGCATCTATGTCGGCAATGTGCGTCTCCGTTCCTCCCTCTCTCTCTCTCTCCTTCTCGAGCACCAGAGCTGACCCGAGCATGCACGACGCCGCTCGCAGGTCGACTACAACTCGACGCCCGAGGAGATCCAGCAGCACTTTGCGTCGTGCGGCACCATCAACCGGGTGACGATCCTGTTCGACAAGTTCACCGGGCCCAAAGGGTGCGCGCTCCCTCTGCCCCTGCGTCTCTCTCGCTCCCTCGGGATGGCGGCTGACTCGCTTCTGCATGATGATCGTGGCACAGGTACGCCTACGTCGAGTTTGCCGAGCCGTCGCTCGTCGCCAACGCCGTCCTCCTCAACGAGTCCATGTTCCGCGGCCGCCAGCTCAAGGTGCGTCCCTCTGTCCCTCTCCTCACCGCGTTCCTCCTTGTCTCTCCACCCGAGAGAGAAAGAGCCACGCTTACGACGAGGTCCATGCGACGCAGGTCTCGCCAAAGCGGACCAACCTCCCCGGCATGGGCGCGCGCGGTCGTGGACGCGGGCGCGGGCGTGGACGTGGCGGGTACCGCGGCGGCTACGAGGGCGTGCGTCTCTCTCCCCCTCTCTCTCTCTTCTTCTCTCCCTCCTGCTCCTGCGAGCGCGAGCTGACGACGACGCCCATGCACGCGCGCAGCACGGCGGCTACTCGCCGTACCCTCGAGGGCGCGGCCGCGGCGGCCGCGGCAGGGGCGGGTTCTGAGCGGGACCAGCAGCGCGAGCGAGCGTGGGTCGAGCTGACGAGCAGGAGGAGGAGGGAGAGGAGCGGTGCGCGCGAGGGGTGGCCGAGCTGTACGATTCGTGACGTGCCTGCCCGTGCGCCGGCGGCGGCGGCGGCGTGTTGAAAACGAGCGCGCGCGCTCGTCGAGCGGCGCGCTTTGTGTACTGTGTCCCTGCCTTGTCGAGGCTGCGCGGTTCAGAGGGAGAACGAGCGAGAGCCAGAGAGAGCTGGCGAGGCGACGTGGTGCGGGAGCAGGGACGGGGAGAGGGCACGCTCAACGGCCGCAGGGCGGGGTTTTGCAGCGTGCAGTGCGTCGAAAGCGATTTGGAGAGCGCGTCCACGGCCTCACAGGCCCACAGAGCGAGCCGAGGCGAGCGAACGGGGCCAACTCCGCCCACCGTCCTCATCTCTTCCTCGTCGCCAGTTCAAGCTCCGCCCTCACCACCACACGCTCGCCATGCTCGGCCCCTTCCGCGCCTCGTCCCCTTCCATGGTCGGCCTCCTCTGGTGCGCCCCGTCCCTCGCCTCGCGCTCTCCCTTGTCCGCTGACCCTCCTCCTCCTCGTCCTCCTCATCTCCTCCCGCGCAGGAAGATGCCCTGGCGCCTGTCCAAGACGCGCAAGATGCGCCAGCGCCTCCGCCTCAAGGCCGTCGACGACGTCATCGCGACCGTCCAGGCCTCGGGCGTCCAGACGCACTCGCTCGTGCGCCCCTCGCTCCCTCGCCTCCTCGCGCTCCTCGAGCCAAGCCAAGCTGACCCGCCTGCCCGCCTCGCCCCACCCCGCCCCGCCTCGCACGCCCGCAGACGGCCGCGCTCGCGCTCCCGCGAGAGAGCGCCATGCCGCCCCGGGACAAGTACACGACCTTCTCGCGCAAGGACCCCGGCTACCGCAAGGGGATCCACAAGACGCCGCACTACACCAAGGTCACGTCGCGCACCAACCCGGAGGGCTTCTGAGGCGGCGCGAGAGGCGGCGGGAGGAGGAGGAGGATGTACGGCGTGTACCTCTATGCATCGACGCAGGTTTCCTCATCGCGAGCAGCCCTCCCTCTGCAGGCTCTTCCTTTGGCGCTCTCCTCTCGCTGCACAAGCTCTCTGCTGCCGCTCTCCTTCGCACGAGCACTCCTCTCGGCCCTCTCACTCAATCCCGCTCGGTCCCCGCGCTCTTCAGCTCGATCGTCCTCTTGCACGCTCAGAAGACGACAATCTTCATCTTGCCCTCGCGCAACCGGTCCATGACGGCCTTTGTCCCGAGGAGCTTGAACAGGTCGGCGCGCGCCTCGGGCAGGTCGACGAGCGAGCGCTTCTTGCTGTCGAGGTGCGACACGTCGAGGATGAGGTGCGAGAGGTGCGTGAGGTGGAGGGCGTCTGCGGGGGCACGTGCGGTGGGGTCAGCTCTCGAGGATAGGGGAGAGGAGGGCGCGCTAGCAGGAGAGGAGAGGGGAGCGCACCCGACTCGTTGAGCAGCTTCTCGATCCGGTTGGGCGTCCCGACCGCGAGGCCGACGTGCGTCTTCTGCATGTACTCGACGTGCTCCGACAGCTTGAAGTGCTGCATGCGGGCGACGACGACCGGGCGAGTGAGTCGGGCGAGGGAGCGAGGGAGAGAGGCGGAGTGGAGCGCGCACGCACCTTTGCAAAGAGCTTTGCGACGTCGATCAGGCCGTCCTTGGTCTTGGTCTTGAACGACTTGACATCTCTGGTGGCGGCGTGAGCTGCGTCAGGGAGGCGCACGACACGCGGCGCGCGGGAGAGAGAGCCACGCACCGGCACAGGTCGGCGACTCGGAGGGCCGCGCCGGCGACGACGATGATGCGCGGCGAGCCCGTCGCCTTGGGCATCTTGGCGAGCGTGTTGCATGCCGTCGGGAGCGCTGCGGGCGGGTGAGGCTGCTGTCAGCTTGGGCGCGAAGGACGAGCGAGCGGGCGGGCGAGACGCACCCTCCTTCATGAACGCGAGGAGCGAGTCGCGCGCCTCGACCGTCGCCGTGTCGAGGATCATCGACTCTGCGAGCGCGATTACAAGGTCAGCTTGGTCGCGGAGAGGAGGAAGAGGCACCTCGACGCACGGCTGATGCGCTGCTCGTCCAGTTCGAGCGCCGTGAGGCTCGGCAGCGCGCGCTTCTGCTTGTCGGCGAGGCGGTCGGCGAGCGCCTCGGGCGGGAGCAGGCCCATGTCGTCCTTGTCGCGCTCGTCGAGCCCGCTCTCGGCCACCTTTGCCCGCTTCTTGTCCTTTGCCCGCTTGGCCGCCCGCTTGCTCGTCGTCGTCGTCGTTGCCGGGGCCGCCTCGTCGCCGCTCGACGACGCCGGCTCGGCGCGGCGCTTCTTGGCTGGTGGCGGGGCGTGCTCGTCGTCCGAGCCACCGGGGGCCGCGGCGTCGTCCGAGAGGTCGGCCGGGTCGCCCTCGTCGGCGGAGAACGAGGGGGCGACGAGCTCGTCGTCGAGGGCAAAGTTGTCCTCGAGGTCGTCGCCGGTCGGGACGTGCTCGGTCTTGGTCTTCTTGTTCGGTGGGGCCATGTGAGCTCAGCAGGGCGGGTTGAGCAGAGAGGTGGTCGGGTGAGTCGAGGAGAGCAAGCTCGTCCTGGAAGCCGCGCCTCCCCTCCACCTCCTCCTCATCTCCGCACACAGCCACCGAAGCTCCCCACCAACTCGTGTGTGCCTGCTACGCACTCGAGCGCATGCTCCCTGCAGCAGTCGGCCTCGCCATCACCGCCGCCTGCACCGTGTTGCTCGTCGTCGCCTCCCGTCTCGTCGCCAAGTCCCTCGCTCAACACGTCCGTCTCCCCTCCTCGCCCTCTCGCTGCAGTGCACTCGCGCCCTGACACTCGCTGCGCGCGCGTCTTGCAGGGCACCGACTCGGGCTACACGCTGTCCGCCCGCGACCACCTCGCCCGCCGCGGCTCCTTCTAGCATGGCCGCCCGCACCGCCTCGTCCCCGCTCCAGCTCTTCCTCCCCGACTCGGTCCTCCCGCCAGCCACTCGTCGAGCTACCGCCGTCGTAGGGCCGCTTGGAGGGAGCGCCCGCACCTTCGGCTGGGGCACGAGGCGCGGGTCGGCCCTCGTCGTAATCGGCGTCGTGCGCGCCGAGTCGGGGCAGCACGCGGCGCAGCTCGTCGCCCAGCGGTGGGCAGGCCGCACTGCAGACGAGCAGCCTGTCGAGGTGCTCGTCGAGCTCGGCTTGGGCGATGATGGACGAGAACCCGCCGCCGTCGTCCTCCTCGACGACCAGCCTCGCCCGTCCTGCGCGTCCTCCCCCGACGACAGCCAAGCCCAGGCGCCGCTCGTCATCCTGTACACACCGCTCAAGCAGCTCGAGCTCCTGTCGCTCGAGCCCCTGCGCCCCGGGTTCCAGCCGCGCCTCGAGGAGGTCAAGGACGCGTCGGCGGCAAGGTCGTCGAGTGCGAAGGGCCTGGGTCTGGCTGGTGCGGTCGCCGTCGTGCGTCAGCTGTTCCCTCTTTGTGCACAGCGACTTTCCCTTGACCGTGCCGGCTGACGTCGACCACGTCCGCCGTCGCAGATCAACGGCTCGCGCCTCGTCCTCCAAGAGCGCTCCCGCCCGTCGCCTCGTCGCGCCATGCCGCTCGTCAAGAGCGCCCGCAAGGTCGGCCTCGCCTTCTCGAGCGTCATCCACGCCATCCTGTCGCTCGTCCTGGCCGCCCTCGCCGTCCGCGTTCCCTTCCTCGGCTCGGTCGCGCAGCTCTCCTGCTTTGGTGCGTCGCTCTCCCTCTCCTTCTGCAACAGCCCTGTCCATTACTGACTCGTCAGGTCGACCTTCTACAGGCCGTCAACTCGAGACGCGCATGTCGCAGGCCCTCTCGCTCGTACCGACCTTCAGCTCGTTCCACCGAGACCTGTACACGCCCGCGACGGCCGAGGCGCGCTACGTCGCCGCGCACGCCAGCTACATCCAGTGCGTCACCCTCCCTCTCTGTACGCTCGCCTGCACCGCGCTGACCCTGGTCCCTCGCCCGCAGCTTCTTCAACCTCCTGTGGCTGCTCGCAAACGACTTTATCGTCGGCGTCGCGCTCGCCACGTACGTCCGGGACAACGCCGTGCCGATCCGTCACCTTGTCGCTCAGCTCGTCGAGGTGCGCCTGACCGATCTCTAGCGAGCGGCCTCGTCGTCGTCGAGCCCGGCTGACGCCTCGTCCACGCCACGCAGGTTCACGTTCTCGCGTACCTGCGGGACCTCCTCGACTGGCTCAACAGCTGGCCGATGGGCGTCAAGCTCAATTCGGAGGTCGCGGGCCTCATCTGCCGCGCGTTCGTGTTCCTGACGCGAGTTTGGGAAGGCGGTCCGTCCGCTCGAGCCTCCTCTTCTGTCCTCGAGCAGTCGCTGACGCCCTCGCTCGTTCGCCCGCAGCCGTCCTCCAGCCCGTCCTCGCGCACCTCCCCGTCGGCCTCATCGGCTGCGCCGGCTTCCTCGGCGCCTCGTCGCTCCTCGCCCTTTCGGCCGACCTCGTCTCCCTCCTCACCCTCCCCTTCTTCGCCTGCTACGTCGCCGCGACGCTCGTCTACCGCTGGAGCCTGCGGTGCCTCGGCGCCCTCTTCAACGTCTTTCGCGGTGCGCCGCCACCCCTCCCTCCCTCTCGCGCGAGGACGTCGAGCTGACTCCCGTGCTCGCGGTCGACAGGGCGCAAGTTCAACCCGCTGAGGAACCGGGTCGAGCCGGCGAGCTACGACGTCGATGCGCTCCTCCTTGGCACGCTCCTCTTCGTCACCTTGTCGTTCATCTTCCCGACCCTCGTCGCCTTCTACGCCGCCTTTGCCTCGGTGCGTCTCCCTCTTCCCCTCCTCAGCGGCTCCTCTCCCGGGCTCACAGCTGACGGACTCCCTCGTCGACAGTCTCGCCTCCTCATCCTCGCCGTCGAGACGGTCCTCCTCATGGGCGTCGACGCCCTCAACAAGTTCCCGCTCTTTGCGCTCCTCCTCCGCATCAAGGCGCCAGGTCGACTTCCAGGTCCGTGCCCTCGCACCACCGCGCCCAGCTCTCGATACGACGTGCTGACGATGCTCACACAGGCGGTGTACGGCTCGACCCGTGCTCCAACAAGCAGCACTTCTCGCGGCCGCACTTTCACCTCAAGGTGCGCTCGGGCCCTCTCCTCGCGCCCGTTGCGCCCCTCGCTGACCCTCAGCCTCTGCGACCGCCGCAGAACCAGCCCTTGTCGTTCGGCAACGTCCTCTCGTCGCTGTGCGTCACGTACTCCCTGCTCGGCTCGCCCTCGAGGAAGTTCGACTGACTCGGAGCTCACGCAGCTCGCACGTCGTGACGCCCCTCTCGCCGAGCGCCGCGCTCTCCCTCCTCTCGAGACTCTGCACCGGTGCGTCTCGAGGCCCTTTGTCACCGTCGTCGCTGGGTAAGCAACCTGCTGACCCCGCTCGCGCGCGCGCCGGCCTCCTGCAGGCCGAGTCGTGTGGTCCTCCTCGCTCGCCCCGCCGGCCGAGTAACGTCCTCGATGGGTGCGACGCCGCGTGCGAGGGTGAAATGGCGGAGATGAGCGGCCTGAGGCCTCGGAGAGCGATGCGACATTGTCGATCAAAGGCGGCCGGCGCGTTGCGACGCGCGAGGTCAACGGCCGACAGCATTCCTCGTCCTCCGTCGACGACTCGCCCTCCTTTCCCTCCTCCCGCTCACTCGCATCCGACATCGTGCACCTCGACCCGCGCTCGCAAGAACCCGCTGCCGCCGCCACCGCCGCTCGACATGCTCCTCCTCCCGCCCAAGACCCTCCTCGCGCTCTGCGTCCTCGCCATCCTCTCTGCGCGCTCCGCGTCGGCCTCGTCGCCCTTCTCCTGTGCGTCCACGCCTCTCTCTGCGCTGTCGTCGGGCTTAAGCTGACCCTCTTCCTCGCCGCGCAGCCTCCTCTCTCCTCGACAAGCGCTCCCCCCTCGCCTCAGACGCCTCCTCGCACTCGTCGCGACCGTCAAAGTACTTCCCCGCGCCCTACACGCCGGGCCAAGCCTCGTCCTCTTCCCCCAACTCGTCGCCGGCCGCGTCCGACGACACGGCGTCGGCGAGCGACCGCGCCAAGAAGGTGGCGTTCCGCAGCGCACGCATTAGCGCCGCGACCGAGGACCGCATCCGGCGCAAGCGCGCCGCCGTCGCTGCGGCCAAGCGCGCTGCTGCTGCTGAGCCGCGCGCGGCACCTGCGGTCCCGGCGGGCCCCGGCTCGGCGCACGTGCGGCGGGCGGTGACGGCGGCGGCGAAGGCGCCCGTCTCGGCGCAGGAGCTCGCCCGGCGCGCGCAGGTCAAGGCCGACAGCGCGTGGGTCGCGGCGCACCTCTCGCAGCGCGGGCTTGGCGGCCCTGGGTCCGGGTCGGCGGCGCGGGGCGTCGACGAGCGGTTCGAGCGCAAGGTGCGCGGGGCGGCGGGCGGGAAGGCAAGGGGGCACTGAGCGGGACTTGGTGAGCTGCAACGAGCCGTTTGGGTTGATCGTGCGTGTGTGGCGACAGGCGAGAGCGGGATCGAGTGGACGAGAGAGCTGCTCGGCGACGAGGGCAACCTTCTCAAGTCGTCGGCGGACCTTTCCCTCGCTGCAGCTTGAGCACAGCTCGTCGAGGAACAGCTCTCGGTCTCTTGGTCTCGATGCGCAGCTCTCGCAGGGCAGCTCGCCTCCTCTCGGTCTGCAGGCAGCGCAGAAACCGGCTCGAGTCGGTTACACCCAACTCGCCCTCTTCGCCATCAGCCCGCCGCTCGACGGCACGAGGCTAGCCCTACATCCGCGCCTGCATAGCTTCGCTCGCACTCGGAGAAGGCGCAGGCGGCATGCCCTCGAACGACGCGACGCCGAAGCGGATCCGCTCAAACCGCTCGAGGTTCTTGGCGAAGACCTCGACCGACAGCGGCGGGAGCGTCGCGAGGTCGAAGAGGCCTGCCCGCACAGCGTCGTGAGGAGTCGGCGCATTGTCCGGGGACGTCGGGTGCGACGAGCGGGAGGGAGAGGACAGAGGACCGGCACGGACGACGCACGGCCCTCTCCCTGGCGACTCGCCGCAGCAGCTCGCTCTCGCTCTCGCTCTCGACGGCACAGGTCCACAGCACGACACGGACCTTGGATTTCAGTGCTCAGTCAAGGGAGGACGAGGAAGGCTCACTGCGACGGCATGGCCTCACAAACGTGGACGCCGTCCCGCGCGCTCTCCCACCGCTCAAAGTTCCTCGAGAAGATCTCGGCGGCGGGCTTGGGGATGCCCTTGCCGAAAAGCGCTGCGAGTCGAGGAAGGCGAGTCGGCATGAGGCATGAGGGACGAGCGAGGGGAGGGAGAGCTGAGAGCGAAAGAGAGGGGGCGAGAGAGAGAGAGACGAGAAGAGGATGAGGAGCCTGAGGAGGAAGGAGAGGGGACGCACAGCCCTTGAGGTACTGCATCTCATCGTGGCCCTCGACGACCGACACAATGGGGCTGCGGGAGGACCAAGTGGGTCAGGGACTGACGATTGTAGGGACGAGAGAGGAGCGAAGGAGCTGCAAACGGACCTGCCGCAGTTGCCACAGAAGCGGCGAAGGAGCGTACTGCCCGAGTCGGTGTCCTTGTCGGCGTATTCCTTGATGTGCTCCTTGCCCGTGATGACGAGGTCGGCCTTCTTGACGGCGAGGTTGACGGTGAAGCTGCGAGGCGAGGAGGGAGGAGGAGGCCAAGGTCAGCGAGGCATGCACGGCACCGGCCTGGTAGAGGGTGGACGCACAGGCTGCCGCTGCTGGCCCTGCAGCTCATGCAGTCTGCGGGCGAGCGAGAGAGGGTCAGAGGGGGAGGGAGCGGGGAAGGTCGAGGTGGGGACGGGGAGGGGCGACGCACGGCAGAGGATGCTGGACTCTGGGAGTCCGTTCTTGAGCTCGACAGAGACAGAGGAGCAGTTGCAGGATCCCTTGGCCATCGTTGCGGGCGAGCTGGGATGTGGTGGAGGAGGAGACGAGGTGCGGGGACGAGGCGGCGACGAGGGCACGCGCCGACCCTTCACTCGCTCGCACCCGAGGCCAGCCAGACCATCTAGGACGCTATCGACAGCTCACCCCAATCACAACCCACCCTCCACCGCCAGCCCCAGCTCGTCCCGCGCCCTCACGAGCGAGTGGCACCGGTTGAGAGATGAGCACCCCGTCGTACCTCCTCCCCGGCTTCGACCCGACCAAGGCCAAGGTTGCAGAGCTGCGTGGCTACCTTCTCGCACACGACGTGCGTCCACCGCCCCGCCTTGTCCCCTGCCGCCGCCGCGAGATGCTGACCCCCCTCCTCCTCCTCCCTCCCGCTCCTCCCTTCCCGCTCGCACAGGTTCAGTACAGCTCGATCGCCAAGAAGCCGCAGCTCGTCGCCCTCTACGAGCAGCACATTCGCCCTCAAGCACCCGTGCGTCCACGCTCTCTCATCCCCCTCGTCGCGCGCTCTCGAGCTGACCCGCGTCACGACAAACACAGGCCCTCCTCGCCCAGCTCCGCGGCGTGCGCCCGTCCACCGCCGGCATCCTCGACGGCGAGAGTGCCGGCGCCACCTCCCTCAAGGACCTCGACACCGACTCGGACGCCGACTCGCCCGACGACGCGCCTCCGCCCAAGCAGCGCTCGCGCTCGAGGAAGTCGCTGTCTGCCGCGGTCGCCGCCGCCGACGACGCTCCCGTCGCCAAGGGCAAGGGCAAGGGCAAGCTTGCGTCGAGCACCAAGAGCAAGGCGAGGGCGCCGCCGCGTCGGGACGACTCGGGCGACGAGGACGAGGACGAGTCGATGGACGAGCAGCCGGCCGAGGTGGCTCCGCCGCCCAAGAAGCGCGGCCGCCCGCGCAAGTCGATCAAGCCGCGCTCGCCGTCGCCCGACGCCATGGACGTCGACGAGGACAACGACATGTACGAGCCGGCGGGCGACTCGATCGCGCCCGTCGTCGACAACGACGACAACGGCTCGGACTCGGACGACCCCTCGACCCGGCCCCGCTCTCGCCCTCGCCCCGCCGCATCATCGTCGGCGTCGCCCAACAAGAAGCGCAAGGAGCCGTCGACGCCGCGCCTGAGCGAGCTCGTCAAGCAGGCCGACTCGCCCGGCTCGGGCAACTTTAGCGACTTTAACCCGTTCCAGTCTGGCGGCGAGGAGACGCCGGACCGTGTCACCAAGCGCCGCAAGTCGTCGGTCGGGCCCAGCCGCCTCGGCAAGGCCGGCGAGGCGTCGGCGTCGGCGTCGTCGCGCTTGGCGTCGCGCAAGAGCCTCCCGGCCACCGTGCACCACCGCGACCGCGACGTCGACCGCGCCGGGTCGTGGGCCGACTCGCCCAACACGAGCGCCAAGCGCGCCCGCGCGAGTACCGCCTTTGAGCAGCACGCGCCCGAGTACGAGCCCGAGTACGAGGACGACGTCCCGCCGGTCCCCGCCCTCCCCGCCTCGGTGCGCGCCAAGCAGCAGCAGCGCGCCTCGCTCGGCACGGCGTCGGGCGCGCCGATCGGCGTGCCGTACATGGTCCCCGTCGCCAAAGTCAAGACGACGCCGCCGCAGGTCGCCGAGATGCTCCGCCAGCACGAGGCGGCGCAACGCGCGTCGGCCCCGGCCACGGCATCGCCGTCGTCCTCGGCCACCAAGCCCAAGGACAAGCCGCCGCAGCTGTACTCGAGCCCGAGGACGCGCGTCGCGGGCCCGTCGCCGCACGCGCGCGCGAGGTCGTCGTCGAGCCCGGACGACGACCGCATCTCGGCAGCGGCGAGGACGGCCAAGCGCCAGGTCGTCGGGCAGGGCAAGCACCTCGGCGCCGACGTCATCCGCCTGCGCGACGCGTCGCCATCGTCGTCGGCACGCGAGGCGGCGCTCGTCGCCCTCCCGAGCCCGAGGACCGTGCGCCGCGCCGCGCTCTTTGCGCTCGTCGCCCTCGTGCTCGCGCTCGTCCTGTGGCGTCGCGCCGAGACGATCGCCGCCGGGTACTGCGACCCCAACGCGCCCTCGAACGAGCGCACCGCCGCGCGCCGCACGTCGCTCGCGCTCCCCTCGCTCCCGGACCTGTCGCCGTCGGCCGACGCGCTCCTCGACTCGACGGGCCTGCGCCCCGGGTGCACGGCGTGCCCGCAGCACGGCCACTGCGCGCACGGCGACTTTGTCGGCTGCGAGCTCGACCACGTCCCCGTCGAGCCGGGCCTCGTGCGCACCCTCGGCGGCCTGCTCCCGGCCCCGAGCGTGTGCGTCCCCGACACGGCCAAGCAGGTCGCCGTCGCGCGGCAGGCGAGCGCAGGCGCGCACGTCCTGCGCCACAGGCGCGGCGAGGTCGTCTGCCGCGGGCTCGAGCGGGCCCGCCGCCGCGAGCGCGAGCACGGCGCGGGCGCGCGCGAGGACGCGTACGTGTTCGGCATGGACGCCGTCAAGGTGCTCGACGAGATGGCCCGCGCCAATGAGCTCGCGAGGGAGCCCATCAGCGACGAGTACGTCGACGAGATCAACAGGCTCGCGCTGAGGGACCTCGAGGCGCATGGCGAGGTCGTCGTGTGGCAGAACGGGTCCGTCTTCCTCTCCTCTCCCTCTCTCGCTCGTGTCCTCGGTCAGCGGCTGATGCCTGTGCCCTCACCCTGCAGCAACGAGTACTGGTACGCGAGCAAGACGGCCGACATGTCGCTCGGGTGCCGCACGCGCCTCTTCGCCAAAAACTGGGTCAAGCAGCACAAGATCTCGCTCGCAGGTGCGTCGTCGTCGTCCTCTGCCGCTGTCTGCCCGCTCTCGAGCCTCTCGAGCCGAGCTGACTTTGTTGCCGTTGTCGCGCGCACAGGCCTCTTTGCGGCGCTCGCCGGCGTCGCGTGGGCGCGGCACAAGCTCGCGCAGCGCAAGCGCGACGAGGTGCGCAAGGACCAGCTCGTCGTCGTCGCGTTGCACCAGCTCCAGCAGCAGGTGCGTCGTCTCGCCGCCTCTCCCTCTCCTCTGGCGAGCACAGGCAGCTGACGCTCTCGCTCATCCTCCTTCCTCGTCCTCCTTCCTCGTCCTTGTCCTCGTCAACGCTCTCGCCCTCGCCATCGCCCTTTCCTTCGCCCTTTCCTCCCTCCCTCCCGTCGATCCACCTCCGCCGCCGCCCGCCCCGCACAGGCCCGCTCGCACCTCGCCGACCCGATCCACGTCCCCTTCGCGCACGTCGCCCCCTCGCACCTGCGCGACCTCGTCCTGCAGGACGAGCACTCGCCCGCGCGGCGCGCCGCCCTGTGGCACCGCGTCGCGCACGTCGTCGAGGGCAACGCCAACGTGCGCGTCAAGGACGTCGAGATTGGCGGCGAGGAGCTGAGGGGCTGGGAGTGGACGGGCCCGGTCATGGGCGGTGCGGGCGCGGGGGAGGTGGCGAGGGGAGGAGCGGGAGGAGAGGAGGAGAGGCAGGTCATGGTCGAGGGCTGCAAGAGGGTGCTCGCGAGCTTGCCGTCGTCGCCCGCGCTCGCGAGGGCCTGAGCGGCAGGTGCTCTCGCTCTCTCTCGGGACGACGAGGAGGGGTTTGTCACTGCTTCGTTCTGGAATGTCACTCTGGGTCGTCGATACACAACTTGCGCCCTCGCTCGGTCCCGCTCGTCGCTCCTCGTCCGCCTCGCCTCGCCTCGCCCGGCTCAGTGCTTGCGGAAGCCATGGTCGTCGTCGTCGCCGTACGGGTCGCGGTACCGCTGCTGCGCGTCGCCGCCGCCACCGTAAAGCGTGTCCTGCGACAGGTTGTCGCCACCGCCGCCCGCCGCTCCTCCCGCACCGTCGCCGCCGCCCGCGTACAGCCTCGGCTGCGAGATGCTCCCCGCCCCGCCGCCGCCGCCGCCGCCGCCGCCGCCGCCGAGGTTCCCGTACGTCGGCGGCAAGGAGGGGGCGCCGTCGTCGTCGACGAGGCTCACGGCCGAGCCGAGCATGGGGTCGTACCGCTGCGGCATCTCGAACGCGTCCTCTGTCGCGTTCCACTCGTCGTCATCGTCGTGCCCGTGTCCTCCTGGGACAGCGCCGCGCGCCTCGGAGTAGACGGCGTCGTCGCGCAGGTTGCGGCGGCGGAGGGTGCGCAGGCGGACGAAGATGAGGGCGACGACGACGACGAGGGCGACAAAGAGCGAGGCGACAAAGACGCCGACAAAGCCGCCGTAGGTGCCGGCGACTTTGGGGCCGTGGTAGGTCGAGCTGGGCGGGATGGAGGCGTAGGTGCCCGTTGCGCTGCGAAGGAGGAGGAGGAGGGAGGGGAGAGAGGGAGGAGGGGAGGGGAGGTGAGCGGGGTGGGAAGGAGAGTGAGAGGGAGGGAGACGCACGGGTTGTGCGAAGTGTCGCCTGCTGCAGCTCCACCGCGCTCGACGAGGCTCATGGTCGTGGTACGGGAGAGAGAGGGAGAGGGGAGAGGTGGAGCCGAGGGGCGACTCGGCGGCCTGGCTCTCGCTGCCACCACCACTCCGCCAGAGAGCTCTGCTGAGACCGTCAAGTTCCGCCTAGTACCCGCCAGGACCACCTCACCCAGCCGCAGCTCGCCGCGCCCCCTCGATCTCGTCCCCTCCTCGCCTCATCCTCATCAGTTGGTCGCTCTCGCCGACTCGGCCCTCGTCGCCCTCGCACCCGCCATGAAGGTCTGCATCTTTGGCGGCAACGGCTTTGTCGGCTCGGCCGTCGCCCGCAAGGCCGTCGCCCGCGGCTGGCACGTGGTCAGCGTCAGTCGCTCGGGCACCCCGTTCGCGACCCCGGCCGGCCACACGCCGTCCTGGGTCAACGAGGTGCGCCATTCTCTCTCTCTCTCCCCGCCCGAGCCCTCCCTGTGTACTGTACGGAGCTGACGCACGAACGCGCGTGCGCAGGTCGAGTGGCGCAAAGGCTCGCCGTTCGATCCCGCGACCTACGACTCGGTCCTGCCCTCGTGCGACGCGCTCGTGTCGACGCTCGGGACCCTGTTCGAGACGTCGTACAAGGACAAGGGCGTCGCCAAGCCCCTGTCGGTCCTCAAGGCGCTCGCCGAGAACCTGACTGGCTCGCGGGGCAACCCGCTCGCGAAAGAGGCGAGGGAGCGCAGCTATGAGCGGCTCAACCGCGACTCGGGTGCGCTCCTCTCTCCTCTCTCCTGGCGCTCTACTCGTGCCCTCGGTGCGGTGCTGACGACGAGCGCGCCCTCTCTCGCAGCTCTCGCCCTCTTCGACGCCTTCCACTCGTCCCGCACCCCTTCCTCCTCCGCGGCCCTCTCGCCCTCACCCTTCGTCTTCATCTCGGCCGAGGACATCTTCCGCCCGTTCGTGCCGGCGCGGTACATCGAGACCAAGCGGCAGGCCGAGGCCGAGATCTGGCGACGAGCGCACGGCGTGGCGGCAGAGCGAGGTGCGGCGGCCGCGGCCGCGGTCCAGCCGAGCGTGCGGCCCGTCTTTGTCCGACCGAGTGCGTCTTCTCTCGCGCCCTCTCGCCGTATCTCCCCGAGTCACACCGAGCTCGCTGACACGCCCACGCTCACCGTGCTGCAGGCCTCATGTACCACCCGCACCTCAACCCGCCCTCGACCCTCCCCGCGACCCTCCTCGAAGCCACCTCGCACCTGCACGCGCTCGTCCCCCCCTCCTTGCACCTCCTCCCGCAGGCGCCGCCCACCCCGCCCAACGCCCCGCCGCCGCCCGCGGGCGCCCCGCTCCCCGGCGCGCTCACCTCGCTCGCGAGCCTCGTCGCCATCCCGCCCATCCACGTCGACGCCGTCGGCGAGGCCGTGTGCCGCGCGATCGCCGACGAGGGGACGAGGGGCGTCGTCGACGTCGCGGCCATGAGGGAGACGCTCGGGTTTGATGCGCTTGGGTGGGGCGCGAGCGGGCGGAGGAGCAAGGCGGGCGCGGCGTGACGAGGAACGGGTTTGAATGGCACGAGGTGACAACATGGAGGAGGTACGGCTCGAGAGGTGCGAGAGTGAGAGGAACGAGAGGATGGAGAGCGACGAGAGTGAGGGAAGGGCGAGCTACATCAGGAGGGCCTCCTCGGCCTCGCGCATGGCCGCCTCGGCCTCTGCGTCCTCGTCGACCTCGTCCACCTCGTCAAAGCCCTCCTCCTCGACGAGCTGCACCCGCGCCCTGCTCGGCCCCGCGCCCGCGCCCACGCTCGGTCCTGCTCCCGCTCCTCCTGCTCCTGCCCGCCCCACCGCCGTCGCCGTCGCCTCGGCCTCGAGCTCGGCAAGCAGCGCCTCCTCGTCGGCGAGAAAGTCGTCGTCCGCCCCTGCGCCGCCGCCGAAAAAGTCCTCGGCGTCGTCCTCGTCGAACCCGGCGGCGGCGAGCAGGGCCCTGCTCCCGGGGAGCGTCGCTGGCGCCCTCGCCCCTCCTCCTCCTCCTCCTCCTCGTGCGCCGCCGCCGAGGCCGGTCGAGGGGATGTCGAGGTCGGCAAAGGCGTCGCGCTCGCGCTGCTCGTCGGCGTTCGAGCGGCCGTGCTTCTCGTCGTCGCGGTACTCCTTGAGGGCGCGCTGCGGGCGGGCGGGGCGGGCAGGCGGGGAGGAGAGAGGCGGGGTCAGGGGTGGGACTGGGTGGAACGAGAGCGAGGGGAGAGAGGGGGAGAGGGACGCACCTGGACGGTGCGCTTGTGGCACAGCTTCTCGATCGTGACGAGCGTGTCGCGAAAGTTGGTCTTGGGGTACATCTGGTGCGCCCACAGCTGGTACGTGCTCAGGACGCGCTTGAGGTCCTGCAGCTGCGGGCGGGGCGGGGTGGGGCGGGGCGTGAGCGAGCGAGCGAGCGAGCGAGAGGAGGGAGGGAAGAGGAAGCGCACCTCGTGGCCCTTGCCCTTGATGCGCACCTTCTTGAGGTCGTCGCGCAGCCTTGGGAACCCACTGGGCCCGAGCAGGCGCACCTCGTCCATCTTGGCGACGACGCGGCGCTTCTTTGCCGGCGCGCCCTCGGCGTCGAGCCCGTCGACGTCGACCGCCCCCGCGGTGCCGGTGCCGTCGACATCGAGGGCGGGCTCGCCCGTGCGGATGCCGTCGTCGTCGCCGAGGTCGAACAGGTCGTCGAACGCGTTGGCGAGGGCCGGATCCGACTCGCGCGCCGGCGCTCGAGGTGCGGGTGCCGAGGCCGAGGAGGAGGCGGCGGCGGCCCTGCGCTCCCTGCGGCGCTCGAGGTCCCTGCGCTCCCACTGCTCAAAGTCGACGTCCTCGGTCGCGGCGTCTGGTTCGTCGTCGTCGTGGTCGTCGTGGTCGTCGGCGCCGAGGAAGCGCGGGGTGGGACGCGTCGAGGAGCGGTGGGAGCGTTTGAGGCGGGCGAGGGCGGCTTTGCGCTGCTGCTGCTTGCGGTGCTTGTCCGAGACGTAGTGCGAGTCGGTGGGCGCGTCGAGGTCGAGGTCGGAGCTGCTCATGGCGGTGTGGCGGGGATCTGAGCCAAGGAGGAGGAGCGAGAGGGAGATGAAGTCGAGGCGACCCTCGGCTCTCTCCTCCTCCTCCACCACCCGCTCTGAGCCCAAGCTGGCCATGACGGGCTCGCTTCAGAACCTGCTCGAGTCGAACGAGACGCTCAGACCCGCGGCGCGCCCCTACGCGCCCACCCGCCGAGTGACGCCCGCCTCGTCCGTCCTCGTGCCCATCTCGCGCGTCGAACTCGTCCAGTGCCAGACCACGGCCAACCCGCTCAGGACCAGGCCAAAGCCCGCAACAGCCGCCGCCACGCCCCTCCCTCCCGCGCCCTCGTCCCTCCCCGCTCGGCCCGACCTCGCCCTCGCGTACCAGCAGCAGCCGCCACCACCACCGCCCCACCAGTCGCACAAGCGGCCCAACACGTACCCCGGCAACGGCTACGGCGACCACGACTCGAAGCGCTGGAAGGGCACCCACGACACGCGCACCGTCGCCGACCACTGTCCGTCCCTCACCCTCTCTCTCTCCCTTCGCATGCAGGACCTGACCTGCTCCCCCACCTCGCCTCGCGACAGACAACGCCCGCCCCAACACGGACCGCATCGCGCGACGCGACTCGCCCATCATCGGCCTCAAAAACTTCAACAACTGGATCAAGAGCGTCCTGATCGCAAAGTTTGGGCGGCGCGAGGGCGACGACGCGACGCCGAGGATCCGGGTCCTCGACCTCGGGTGCGGCAAGGGTGGCGACCTGCACAAGTGGACGAGGGCGGGGACGGAGGAGTACGTCGGGATCGGTGCGTCGGGCGCTCCGTCGTCTCCTCTCCCTCCCTCTCTCGCCTTGTCCTCGCTCTCTTCGTCGTTGTCGTTAGCCTCCGTCGCTCGTACACGGACGGCGAGAGCTGACTCGTGCGCCGCTCGACACGCAGACATCGCCGCCGTCTCGATCGCGCAGGCGCAGCAGCGGTACGACACGATGCGCGGCCAGCGCTTCCCGGCGCGCTTCTTCACCCTCGACTGCTTCGAGGTGCGTCCCTCTCCCTCTCGCTCTACATCCTCCCTGCCCCGACTGACCCTCGCCTTGACCCTCTCGCCCTCGCCCGCCCGCCCGCCAGAACCCCATCGAGGAGGTCCTCCCCCCGCACACCGTCCAGCGCCCGTTCGACATCGTCTCGATGCAGTTCTGCATGCACTACGCGTTCGAGACCGAGCACAAGGTGCGCATGATGCTCCAGAACGTCGCAAGGTACCTCAAGCCCGGCGGCGTCTTTGTCGGCACCATCCCCGACTCGAAGAACCTGTTGTGCGTCCTTGCGCTCGCGCCTCCTCTTTCCCCCTCCCTCCTTCGCTCGCCGCCCGCCGCTCGTGCTGACTCGCCCCCTCCTCCTCCTCCTCCTCCTCCCCCTCCCCCGCACCGCTCGACCCCGCACGACCCGCAGCGAGCACCTGTCGGACCCGCCCGACCCGGCGAGCCCGCTCGTGTTCGGCAACGCCGTGTACAGCGTCAAGTTTGACGAGCGCGACTGGCCCGAGCCGTACGGGCACCGGTACACGTTCTTCCTCCAGGACGCCGTCGAGGAGGTGCCCGAGTACGTCGTGTACTGGGACAACTTTGTCAAGTAAGTCGGCCCGGGCTCTCGCTTCGTCCCTCCTTTATTCGCAGCGCTCCCTCTTCCTCCTCCTCCTCCCTTCTCTCTCTCTACCGTGGTCACGCTCGCCCGGACCGCACCCACTGACTCCTCGTCCCATCCTCACCCCGCGCGCGCAGCGTCGCCGCCGAGTACGGCCTCACGCCCACCTACTGCGCCGACTTTTCGTCCATCTTTGCCGACGAGCAGGAGGATCCGCAGTTTGCGCAGCTGCTGCGCCGCATGAAGGTCATGGACGACGAGGGCAACGCCGAGATGGACGAGGACCAGCTCGATGCGGCGAGTGCGTCCCGTCCTCGCCCTTCCCTCTCCCTCTCTGCTCGAAGGCGCGAGAGCGAGCTGACCCGCTGCGTCGCGCGCAGTGCTCTACCTCGGGTTCGCGTTCGTCAAGGCGGACGAGCAGGGAGGAGGAGGTCCGTCGGCGACGCTCGAGGAGGTCCGTGCGGCATGATCCGCTGCAACTCGCTTCGTCTCCTCTTCGCGCGTGTGTGGCTTCTCTTAGGGCGACTGCGTACAGAGAGCACGCGAGAGCCTCGCGAGAGCCTGTCGAGAGCCACTCTGGGCAAAAAAGAAGAGCGTGCTTGGCAGCGAGGCAAAAGAGAAGGCGCCGGGCGCTGCATATGTTCCCCGACGGGGAATCGAACCCCGCTCGCGGCTGTGAGAGAGCCGAATCATAACCACTAGACCATCGAGGACTTGGTGACGGATGGAGCTAGTACTAGCGCATATAATCGGTAGCGCGCAGTTGTCCTGCGCCCTCTGTCGTCGCGGGCGCACCGTCGCTCGCTTCTGAGGTTCGCGCGGGGGGGTGCGCCCTTGTGAGCAACGGAACGTATGCGGCGCAACCGTGTCGTACGGCCCTCGCTCAGCGAGAGAGGTGCCGCTCGGACCTTCGCGCGCGAGGCGGCCTTCTCAAGTTCGCTCGTGCGCTCGCCTCGCGCTCTCGACTCGTCTAATCAGGCTCCAAGTTAGCTCGCTCTTGCGAGAGAGCGATGACGTCGAACCTGATCAGGAGAACGCCCCGAGGCGCGAGCAGAGAGAAAAGTCCGACGGCCGGCTGCCCACTCTGTCCTCGCAACGAAAGTCCGACGGCCGACGCCTGGGTCAACGTCAAGTGGGGCTGCAGCATGCGCACGCTCTCTCTTCCCTTCGAGCCATCCTTCGTAGACCCTGCCACCGCAGCCCCCAGGTGCGCACGCACGCCGTCCGAGGGGCCGCGCACGGACCCGCAGCTGACGTGGCTCGCGTCCTCCCGTCCGTCCCGCCAGCTCCTCCTCGTCGCACCATGTCCTCCTCGCCCTTCGAGCCCCAGCCCTCGCTCGCCTTCGTCGCACTCGTCGCCGGCCGCGCCCTCGCCGGCGCCTCGGCCCTCATCGCGCCACTCCACCTCACGCCCTACTTTGGCGTCGCGCTCACGCCCTCTGCGACCTTCATCGCCCGCCTCTTTGGCGCGCGCGACCTCCTCCTCGCCGCCGGGTCCTACTTTGACGTGCAGGGCCTCGCGCGCGGCCAACTCGTGCGCGCAAGTGGCACGGCGGCGCGCACGGTCGTCACGCTCGCCATGCTCATCGACGCCGTCGACGTCGTGAGCGGGCTCGTCGAGTACAACCGGGGCACGATCGGCCGGCTCGGGCTTGTCGTTGGCGCGGGAGGCGCGAGCGTCTTTGTCGCGATCGCGGCGTCGCTCCTGAGGCAGTGAGCGGCTCGAGCGGCGGGCGGTCGAGGTGCGGCGAGTCGTCGTGCAACGACGGCGGCGACACAGCACCCGAGCTCCAGCAGCCCAAAGTGTAGATCGAGAGGCAGGATGTACAGACTTGACAACCAGAGCAGCAGGCCGAGCGCCCGAGACGCCCGACCTTCGCAACGAGCGCACGAGCCTCTCTCGCGTCCGCCTCTCGCTGTCGGCTTACCCAGTCATGGCAGAATGTCTACGACGTTCGGAAGTTACAGCAGGGGGCAAAGAGGAGAGACGGAAAAGTATGAGGGACGAGTGCAGGACAGAGAGGGAGGCAGCGAGCGCGAGTGGCGGATGTGATGGGGACGACGGGCTTGACGACGACGACGACGAGCCTAGTCCGAGATGTTCTGGAACTGCGAGACAATGTCGGCGTGCAGCTCGTTGAGCACCTTGAGGATGGCCTCTGCGGGTGTGAGGGCGAGATCGAGGGACGAGTCAGTCGTCGACGTTCGACAGGGAGCGAGCGAGAGAGCGCGAGAGAGAGCACAGCGACGCACCCTCGCCCGTCGCCGGGTCCTCGAACTTCATCTGCGTGAGGCGGTACCACAGGTCGGACGTCGACTCGCGCACGCGGTTCCACGTCAGCTCGCCGCCCTCGACCGCCTTGACGGCCGCCTCGAAGTAGGTGACGAGGTTCTTGAGCATGGCGGTCTGCGGGCGGTGCGTGCGTGCGGCGAGCGACGATGGCGAGCGGGCAGGGAAGTGGAGCGAGTGAGGGCGAGAGCGAGGTAGAGAGCGAGGGGGGACGAGGACAGAGGTCAGCTCGCTGCCCTGGCTCGAGCGCGAGAGGGAAGAGGGACGAGCGCCGCACCGTCTTGTAGAACGGGCAGTAGCGGTCGTAGACCGAGATGCCGTTCTGCTGCAAGAAGTCCTCCTTGATCAAGCGCGCGACGTCGAGCGTCACCTTGTCGCCCTCGCCGAGCGACGACTTGCCGACGAGCTGGACAATCTCGGCGAGCTCGTCCTCCTTCTGCAGGATCTGCTTGGCCACGTTGCGGTAGTGGAGGAAGTCGGGCTCGGTCGACTCGTAGTACGGCTGGAGGACGCGGGTGCTGCGGGCGACGGGCGCGAGCGCGAGGTCAGCGAGCTGCTCGACTTCAACGACACCGCGCCAGCCTCGAGGGGGCTCGAGGAGGGCATGACGAGGCGAGAAGAGGCAGCGAGGCGACGCACTAATTCGAGTACGAGACGTTCCAGTTGACGGACGGGAAGTGCTTGCGCTGAGCGAGCTTCTTGTCGAGGCCCCAGAAGACCTGCACGATGCCGAGCGTCGCCGTCGTGACCGGGTCGGAAAAGTCACCACCGGGCGGGCTCACGGCGCCGATGATGGTCGTCGAGCCGGTGCGGTTCGGGCTACCGAGGCAGACGGCCTTGCCCGCGCGCTCGTAGAAGCCGGCGAGCTTGGCGCCGAGGTAGGCCGGGTAGCCCGAGTCGGCGGGCATCTCGGCGAGGCGGCCCGAGATTTCGCGCAGGGCCTCGGCCCAGCGCGACGACGAGTCGGCCATCATGGCGACGTCGCGCCCTTGGTCGCGGAAGTACTCGGACAGGGTGATGCCCGTGTAGATGGACGCCTCGCGCGCGGCGACGGGCATGTTGGACGTGTTGGCGACGAGCGTCGTGCGCTTCATGATGGGCTCCTGCGTGCCGTTGACGTCGATCGACAGCTCGGGGAACTCCATCAGGACCTCGGCCATCTCGTTGCCGCGCTCGCCGCACCCGACGTAGACGATGATGTCCGAGTTGGAGAACTTGGACACGGCCTGCGAGATGACCGTCTTGCCGCACCCGAACGCGCCCGGGATGGCCGTCGTGCCGCCCTGGACGCAGGGGAAGAGCGAGTCGAGCACGCGTTGGCCGGTGAGGAGCGGCGTGTCGGCCTGGAGCTTGTCGCCGGTCGGTCGCGGCGCGCGGACGGGCCACAGCTGGAACAGCGTGTGCGTCGTCTTCTTGCCCTCGAACTCGGTCTCGAGGACGACGTCCTGCGGGCGGGGAGGGGTGCGTCGGGGTCAGTCGGGGGTCGCTCACGCAGGGCAGGGTCGAGGGAGAGGAGCGACGCACGTCGACGTTGTAGGCGCCCTTCTCGGCGATGTGGGTGACGGTGCCCATGCCGCGCGGGTTGAGCATGATCTTGTGCTCGCTGACGAGCGAGTTCTCGTACACCTTGCCGAAGATGTCGCCGCCCGAGATGTGGTCGCCGACCTTGAAGTTGACGGGCTCAAAGTCCCATTTGATGGTGCGGTCGAGCGCCGACGTGTTGATGCCGCGCGGGATGTAGATCGAGTCGCTCTTCTCGGCGATGGCCTTGAGCGGGCGCTGGATGCCGTCGTAGATGTTGCCCATGAGGCCTGCGCGGTGGGTGGTGAAGGCAGAGTCAGCTCACGAGCGCGTGTTGGTGGACGGCTGAGCGAGCGAGGGAGCGCACCTGGACCCAACTCGACCGACAAGGGCTTGCCCGTCCGCAGGACGGGGTCGCCGATCGTCATGCCCGACGTCTCCTCGTACACCTGGATGGTCGCCTTGTCGCCCTCAATGCGGATGATCTCGCCGACGAGCCTGCGTGACGGGTCAGACAGTCAGCCGAGACGAGCGAGACGCGAGGTCGGGAGCAGCGACGAGGGAGGAGGGGGAGGGGAGACGCACTCGTCATGGCCGACACGCACGAGCTCGTACATGGCGGCACCGGCCATCTTCTCGCTGCAGGGACGGAGAGCAGAGTCAGCGTCGTCGAGGTGACGGCGAGGCGTCCACCGACTGAACGTGGACAGAGGGCGCGGGGAGGTGGGACGCACGCAATGACGACGGGTCCCGAGACGCTGAAGACGGAGCCGAACTTGGACTCGCGGTCCTCATCTGCGGGCGTGGACGGACCTCGTCAGCTGTGGCCGAGCGCGAGAGGGAGGGTGCGCGTGGGTGGGTGGGGTCGAGGAGGGGGAGATGGCGAGGGAGCGAGAGCGGTGGGCTCACCCTGGATGCGGATCGTCTTCTTTGCGTGATCCATTGCGCCAGCCTGTTGGGTCGGCGCATGCAGGGCAGTCAGCACGGGAGCCTGGGTGGGCGAGAGGGCTCGAGGGAGCGATGACGGACCATGGTGGGCGAGCGGGACGAGGGGGAGCGGTGAGGGGAAGGGCGAGGGACGGGTGGTGGTGCGAGGAGGTGCGCTGGAGCGAGGTAGAGCTGGTCAAGGGTGCGCCTCGGGGCTGTAGGCTGCGGCGAGGAGGTCGAGCCCAAGCCGGGGCGACGACGGCTCGACCTCGTCCTCGACGACCTTACGACCAGCGCTAATCCACACGGGTTCTCTGTCACACGGACCTCGGGAGGACTTACGCTTTCGGCCAACCTGATAGAACCTGCAGCTTGGAGCATGTCTGGTCCACCAAAGGCGCCGTCCAGAGAGGAGAACGAGGTCGCCCCTCTGAGCCGCGTCGAGCCCTCTCCACCGCCTCGTCGCTCCCCACCTCGCCCTCTCGCTCGACTCGGCCCAGAGCCTCTCTTGCGCCTCGCCTGCCACTCGGCGGCACCTCTGCGCTCCTCTCACCCAGTCGCAGCACCGCCCCGACCTCTCAAGCCCGCGTCCGCCGCCGTCAATCAACCCGCGCCAAACAACACTCGGCACCTCGACCACCATGGCGCCGCCGACCCCGGGACGGATACGTGGTCCTCGCCCACAGGTCAACAACAACATCGGCGAGGCCGGCAGGTGCGCCCCACCCCTCCTTCTCCCTCAGTCTCTCTTCCCCCTCGCCCCTCATCGCCCGTCCGCTCGCCCCGGCTCGCACGCGCACCCAGGCCAACCTCGCTGACTCCTCCTTGCTCCCCTGCAGGACGACCAACATTGCCGCGCCCAAAGGCGTCCCGCGCGACTCGGCCGGCCACGAGAAGCCCGACGCCTTCTTCGACCGAGCCGGCGCCGACTCGGACAGCGACGACGACTACGACGACGACCGACGCGACGCCGACGACGACTTTGACGCGCCCGAGCCGGCTGCGAGCAGTGCGAGGAAGGGCAGCGCCAAGAAGAAGGCGGGCGGCGGCGGCGCGAACGGCGCGGCGGCGAGGGGCGCGAGGGGAGAGCGGCCGGATCGGTTCATGCTCGGCGAGGACCGCGGGCGGTGCGTCCCTCTCCTCTCCCTCTCGCTTCACTCTCGCACACGCTGACCCAGACCTTGGACACCCGCTCTGCAGCAAGACGGGCGTCAAGAAGGCGGTCGTCGAGCGCGACGACGACGGGTTCGAGGACATCGACGCGTTCCTGCACTCGTCGCCGCGCTCGGCCACGACGGCGGGTGCGCGCTCGACCGCCAAGAAGGCCAAGCCGCAGGGACGCACGCCGAGGGCCGCCTCGCCCGAGTACGACGACGATGACGACGACGACGACGAGCACGCCGAGGGCGACACGACGGCCTACGACGACGGTGCGCTCTCCTCCTCCTTCCCCTCGTCCTCCTCCTGACGCTCTATATGCTGACGACGAGCGCCTCCCGCGCCGCGCAGGCCCCTCGCTCTCGGCCTCGACCTACCAGCGCCGACACCCCGCCACCTCGTCGGCGCGCCAGCCCTCGGCCCTGCGCCACTCGATGCTCCCCTCGGGCGCGCGCTCCGTCTCGCGCAAGGGCCTCCCGCCCACCTCGTCGCCGCGCCAGTACGGCAAGGCCTCGACGTCGTCGGCGCAGCGCAACCCGCGGCGGCGCCTGTCGAGCTTGAGCGGCGACGACGACCGCGAGCAGGACGACGGGCACGACGAGTTTGACGTGCGTGACGCGGACGACGACGACGGCGAGGGGGCGTACGGGCGCAGCGGCGACGAGCAGGACGAGGGAGACGAGGAGGAGAGCGAGGAGGACGAGGACGAGGCCGTGCGCGCCGTCCTGACGGCCAAGAAGCCCTCGGCGTCGGCCGCCGCTGCCGCTGCCGCCAAGAAGGGCAAGGGCAAGGCGCGCGCCTCGACGTCGACCAACGGCGGCGGCAGCCCCGCGTCGCCTCGTCGGCAGAGCGGCGCGAGCTCGTACGGCACGGGCGGCGGCGGCACGCCGACGGGCCTCGTGCGCCTCGACAAGAACGGGCGCGCCGTCGAGGTGCTCGAGCGCGACCGCAGCGGCGGCGACCGCAAGGGCAAGGGGCGCGCCGTCGAGCGCTCGCCGTCGGTGCCCGAGCAGGACGACGACGAGCAGCCGTTCCTCGAGAACGACTTTGGCGGCGGGTACGACGATGACGATGACGATCAGGGCGGCGAGATGGCGTACCGCTCGGACGACGGCGGCGGCGCGAGCGACGAGGAGGAGCGAGACCGGGACCAGGACGAGGAGGACGACGACGACTCGACGCCGCGCGCGGCCGGTCCGTCCAAGGCCAAGGCCAAGGGCAAGGGTCGCGCGTCGGGCAGCCCGGCCAAGAAGGTCGTCGCGCAGCGCGGGAGGAAGGGCGAGGTGCGGCCGCGCGAGATCATCGAGGACGTGTCCAAGAAGCGCCGGCGCGGCGACGCCGAGCCCGCCGAGGGCGGTGCGTCCCTCTCTCTCTCCCTCTTCCTCTCCTCCGCACGGCTGCATCGCCGCTGACGCTGCCCCGCCCACCCTCGCCCGTCCGCAGTGCGCCGCTCGAACCGCGAGAAGATCCCGCGCCTCGACTACTGGCGCAACGAGCGCATCATCTACAAGCGCCGGTCGTCGGGCATCGGCGTCAACGCCATCGTGCGCGTGCCCAAGGAGGACCCCGAGCCGCTCGGCGGCGCGCACCACAAGAAGAAGGGCGGCGCGGCGGGCGGCAAGCGCGGCGCGAGCGCGAGGGCCGCGAGCCGGGGCGGGACGGTCAAGCGCGAGGTGCCCGAGGAGCAGGGCGTCGACGACATGACGGACCCGGACGGGCTCGTGTGGAGCTGGGAGGGCGACGCCGAGGTCTCGCGCCGTGCGTCCTGTCCCTCCCTCTCCTCCCTCGTCCTTGCGCCCGACTGACCCTCGCTCTCGCCCCTCTCGCTCACAGGCATCGCCTTCACGGATAAGATGATGGACCCGAAGCCGACGTTCGACAAGAAGTTCTCGTACCAGAAGATTTACCAGGAGCTCGACTACCTCGCCGGCGGCATCCTCACGATCCCGCCCAACGGCGAGAAGGCGCTCAAGCCGTCCAAGGACAACTCCTACGTGCGCCTCTCTCTCTCTCCTGCGTGTCGTCGACACGAACTGACGCTGTCGTCGTGCGCGCACGCAGATCTTCTACTGCATCCAGGGCGCCGTGTCGGTCACGATCCACCGCACCGTCTTCTCGATCGGCCCGTGGGTCGCCTCTCCTCTCTCCCTCCTCCTCCTCGTCGAACTCGTCCTGACGGCACACCCTCCCCTCGCCCCTCGCAGCGGCGGCACCTTTTTCGTCCCGCGCGGCAACCAGTACCAGATCCAGGCGACGTCGAACCGCGAGGTGCGGCTCTTCTTCTCGCAGGGCCGGCGCGTCATCGAGTACGAGGACGGCTCGACGAGGGCCGACACCAAGGAGGACAGCCAGCGGTACGCCGAGCAGAACGCCGCCGACGAGGAGGAGGAGGAAGAGGACGAGGAGTGACCGTCTCCCTCTCTTGCGTCGTGACCCTCTCTCCCTCTCTCTCTCCATACGCCGTACATCCCTCTCGTTCTCTCTCTCTCTCTTTCCCTGCAGTAGATACCCTTAGCGCCTCGTTCAGCTCCTCTCTCTGTGCTCGGTCGATCGGGAATTCCGCCTTCTCTCTGTCCCTCTTCCTCGGTCGCGTGCGTCGAGAGCTGCAGCCGCTCTCGGTCGGTTGGAGGCTTGTCGTCTAGCCCCGCACGAATGGTGAACCTGGGATGCGCTTCGAGAGAGAGGGCGGAAAGTCCGAGCACACGTCGACCGCAAACACCGCGAGACGCGTGCGCTCGCGCTCAGATCGGCCGCACGACCCGTCCATTCGGGCCTCCGGAGAGAGGTCGTCGCCGCTTCGCAGCGCTCCGCACGGGCTCTTGCACCTACCTAGCAGTGCCGTGCACCCTCGGAGCCACCGACAGCTCGCCCTCGACGACTTGAACCCGGCCTGGCGCCCTTTGTTGAACGAGCCGTCGTCGTCCAAGACTTCTCTAGCTCGCCTCCCCCGTTTGTGCTCCCCTCTTTCTCTCTCTCGGCCCCCCTCCCTCGTCCCTCTCCCCTCTCCCTCCTTCCTCCAGCACCAACCTCGACACTCGTTTCCACCCGCCCGCGCCATGCACTTGGCCACCCTCGTCACCCTCGCCGCGACGGCCTCGACGCTCGCCACGGCCCGCCTCGACCGCACCTCGCACTCGAACCGCGGCCGCTCGCACCCGTCGACGCTCGGCAAGCGCGCCCCGGGCCCCGAGCCGTTCCGCTACTTTGCGACCGACGGCGGCAGCACGTTCGACTCGCACGACGGCGTCGTCGCCCTGCGCGAGCGCGGCGCCGGCGGTGATGAGGCCGCCCACCTCGCCCGCGCCGACCTCGCCCGCCGCGCGAGGACCGCCGCCAAGCTCGGCCGCCGCGCCGCCGACGAGTCGGTCCACCACACGACGGCCATCTACCTGAGCGAGACCGGGTGGCAGTCCGTGTGCGGCGAGACCATCACGTCCGTCCCTCTCCTCCTATCCCTTGGCGTGACGGCGAGCTGACTCTCGATGTCTCTGCGCAACAGCGACGACGCGCTCGTCGTCCTCCTCCCGCTGTCGCTCTACCCGGACGCCGGCGTCGCCTCGTCCCTCTGCGGCCAGGCCGTCACCGTCTCGGCCAAGTCGACGGGCAAGACCGTCACGGCCACCGTCTACGGCGGCTCGGACCGCGACGAGTACACGACCTTCTCGCAGGCGGCGTACCTCGCGCTCGGCGGCGACCTGGACGCAGGCGTCCTCGACGTCGAGTTCTCGCTCGGCGCCGCCGCCGCCGCCGCCGCCGCTCCGCCGACCGAGGCCAAGGGCGAGACGGCCTCGAAGCCTGTCGCTGCGCCGGTCGTTGCGGCTGCCAAGGTCGAGACGAGCGAGCCCAAGGTCGAGTCCAAGGTGTACGTCCAGCTCTCTCGTCGTCGTCCCGCTTCTCCCTCTGCCGCTCCGTCGTTGACGCCGCGCTCGTCTCTCCCCGCCCCGCAGCGAGCACAAGACCGAGAAGAAGACCTCGCACAAGGACAAGGCGGCCAAGATCGCCGCGAAGAAGGTCGCCGAGAAGCAGGCCGCCGCCGACAAGAAGGCCGCCGACGCTGCCGCCGCCGCCGCGCAGGCGCAGGCCTCGGCCGAGGACAAGAAGGCTGCCGCCGACAAGCAGGCCGCTGCCGACAAGGCGGCCGCCGACAAGATCTGGGCCGACCGCGAGGCGGCCAAGGCGGCCGAGGCGGAGAAGCAGAAGAAGGCCGATGAGGAGGCCAAGTGGGCGGCGGACGAGGCGGCCAAGAAGGCGGAGGAGCAGAAGAAGGCGGACGAGCAGAAGAAGGAGCAGGCCAAGAAGGTCGCCGACACGTCGTCGGGCAACAAGCTCGCCGCCGTCCCCGTCGCCGACACGAGCAGCAAGGTGCGCCTGCTCTCGTCCTTCGTCTCCTTCCCCTTCCTCTCACTGACTCTTTCTCGTGTCGCACGCAGGGCAAGAGCCTCATCGGCTACCACGCGTCCAACTGCGGCCCGTCGGGCGCCACCGACGACGAGCCCAACGGCTCGCAGAGGTGCGTCCTCTCTCCTCGTCGCCGACCTTCCTCCCGCCTCCTCGCCCTGCCCTACGCCTCTCTCTCGCGCCTCCTTCCTCGACATGCCGAGCTGACGCGCCTGCCCCCTCGCCGTCGCAGCTGGCTCAACTGCGGCATCTCCAAGTCGAACCCCGGCTCGGGCTGGACCCCTCCGGCCGGCGTCACGCTCGACCGCATCACGACCGTCAGCTTCGAGCACGCCCTCGCGACCAACTCGGTGTGGGAGCCCTGCCGCAAGTGGACCGACCTGTTCGACACGGTCGCCGCCGAGACGGGCCTCCCGGCCATCCTCCTCGCCTCGTTCGCCCTCCAGGAGTCGACCTGCAACCCGTCTGTCGTTGGCGGTGGAGGCGAGGCGGGCATGTTCCGCGGGTCTACGTTCCTCTGCACGCTCTCCTCGAGCCGTCGCTGACCTTCTCTCCCACCCGCAGAGATCACCCATGACAAGTGCGGCGGCCGCAGCACGTCCGACTGCGCCGAGCCCTGGTACAACGCTCGCACCGCCGCCAAGTACTTCAAGGGCGAGCTCGACAACAGCGGCGGCCAGTTCCTCAAGGCGCTCGGCGCGTACAACGGCGTGCGTCCTCCTTCCTCCTTCCTCCTCCTTCCTCCTCCTCCTCCGCGTCCTCCTCCTCTCTTCCTCCTCCTCGTCGACCTTCCCCGCCCTCTCGCGCTCGAGCCCCGACTGACTCTCTCATCTGCAGTGGTACGAGGGTCTGAGCTACAACGGCGCGACGGCCGCTCAGTGGTCGGGCTGCTGCCTTTGCCAGCAAAACTTGGACTACCTCGAGCAAATGCTCTCAGGGTGGCTCCTCGGCCGTACGGGTTACGAGCGCGGCTCGTACCACAACCTCAAGGTGTGCGGGCACCAGGACTAGGCGGCGTCGGTCGTCGCGCGTCGTCGTCGTCGTCTCCTCGCCGTCGTCGTCCGCGCTCGGACCCCTCCCTCTCTCTTACCCTCAGATACCCGCCTCTTCCCCCTCGATTCCCTCTTGTCGTCAGTGCTGTGCACGGCGAGCCCTGGAAGACGCACGTCGATACCCCCCTCGCCCTCTTCCCCCTTCCTCGCCTTCTCAACTTGGACCCCCTCCCCTCTCTCCGCCTCTCTCTCTCTCCCTTCCCTTGCTCTCTCCTTCTCCTTGTTGCCGCCCTTTCCTCGAGTCTCCCCTTTCGCGCACTCCTCTCGCGCACGACTAGTAGCTGCAACCTCTCTCGGTTTGCGCTCGAACCTCCTCTCTCGGCGACGACCTCGAGAGGAAGAGACGGAAGCGAGATCTCGAGCTCGACTGCGACGAGACGAGCTCTCGAGCCTTCTCCAGCCCGGCGAGACGAGAGGAGTAAAGTGTCTGTCTATGCACGTTCGAGAGCCCGTTTACCAAACTCAGAGCGAGAGCGCCTCCGACTCTCCTCCCTGCACGCCGTCGACGCTCACAGCGCGCACCGACACCTGCACGCCCCGCCCTCCCGCAGCCTGCACCTCCCTCCCGAGCTCGACCGCAAACTCGCCCTCCTTGGTGTGGTCCCTCGCCGCCTTCTCGTGCTCGCCGCCCGGCCCGCGCACGACGACGACGTAGCTGTGCGCCCACGCCGCGCCCTGGAACGCGACGGCGGGCGCACCGTTGCGCGTCTGGACGAGCCAGGGCCGGCTCGGTGCGGGCGGGACCGGGTGCGCTGAGGGGACGCGCAGGCCGTTGATCTTGAACGAGGCGGTGCGGATGAAGGGGACGATGGACGCCTCGCGGGCGTCAAACTCGCGGTGGGCAGGGTCCTTCCAGCCGGGGATGTCTGCGGGCGCTCGGGCAGGTCGTCAGCGACGAGGTGCGGTAAGGGAGAGGGAGAAGGGAGAGGGGAGCGCACGGTAGGACCAGATGCCGTCGCCCTCGCCGTGCGTCTTGTGGCCGCCGCGAGCCGAGTGCGGACGAAGTGACCAGACGAGCGAGCCGGCGCCTGCAGCGAGTCACCTCGAGAGTCAGCCGAGAGGAGCGAGAGGGAGAGACGGGCGAGAGGAAGCGCACCGCCGGCCGAGTCGAGGTCCTTCATGAACGACTCGTACAAGCTCGCCTTGCTGAAGAAGCCGAACTCGCCGGCGACGAACCTGCGGGGCGCGCTCGTGTCAGCGACGCACACGGGCGGAGAGAGTGAGGGACGACGTACACCTTGTTGTGGCGCCTCGCGACCTCGCAGTCCTTCTTGACCCGGCGAGCGTCGCCGTCGCCGTAGTAGTGGTAGCTGACGATGTCGACGTCGGGGCTGTCAAGCACCTCCTTGGGGTAGCATCGCTCGGGGTCGTCGTTGCGTGCGAACGAGCCGTCCATGACGAGCGTGCGCGGCGCGCGCGACTTGAGGTGCTTGGCGACGGTGAGGGTCCACGAGGCCGGCGCAGGCCGCATGCCGAGGTGGTTCATCTCGTTGCCCGTCTCCCACGCGAGGATGGTCGGGTCGTCGCCGTAGCGGCGGCCGTTGATCGAGTTGACGCGGTTCGTGAGGAAGTCGAGGATGAGCTTGAAGCTGCGCACGAGAGGGCAGGGTCAGCGACGAGGACCTGTGAATGCAGCGAGGAGGAGCACACGCACCTCTCGATCATGGTGTGGTCGGTCCACCAGTCGACCCGGCGCGCCTCGTCATTCGAGGCGAGCCCGTAGCGGTACCGAGTCAGGTCGGCGGTCGAGCCCACCCAGTTCGAGCTGCGCGCGCGTGCATCCTCGTCAGTCCCGGCACAGAGAGAGAAAGAGAGAGGGCAGGAGAGACGCACTCCTCGCCCGTGTCCTGGTTGATGATGGGGATGATGAGCTTGACGCCCGCCTTGGCCGCCTCGGCGAGGACGAGGTCCATCTCCTGCAGCCGGCCGCCGTCCCACATCCAGTCGTTCCACTCGTTGCTCCAGCCGTTGATGTGCCCTCGGCCGATGTTCTTGCTCTTGACCTGCGCGCGCGAGGAGTCGAGCGCCAAGGTCAGCGTCTCGGCACGGCTCGTGGAGGAGGGGAAGGGGGCGCACCCGCAGCGTGTAGGTCCTCGTGACGGCCGTCCCGAACGCGCCCTCTGCGGCCAGCGCAGCGAACGTGTCGCGCACCTCGAACTCGCCGTTGCAGTCGCCGTCGAGGAGCTCGGGAGCGTTGAGCGAGGCGAAGCGGAACTTGGCGCCGTTGAGGAAGAGCTCGCTGCCGCGGCGCTCGACAAAGTGGTCTGCAGGAGCGGGCTGGGTGAGCGTGCTGCACCGGGCGAGGAGGCCAGAGAGGCCTGCGCACCTGCGTTCGACATGGCCGAGGACGAGAGGGCGAAGTGGGCTTGAGGAGCGGGCGCGCGCTTGGTGTGGGCGTGCGGCTGGGCGGCTGTAGCTGCAGAGTCGTCGGCGGGGTGCGCAGACTTGGACGAGCAGGCTCCCATGCGGGCTGCGGGTGAGCGTGGTGGAGGAAGACCAAGGAGGAGGAGGAGGAGGCGGTGCACTCGAGCGACTTGGCGATGACACTCTCGAGAGCTGCGCACGCTCGACAGGATCGACAAGCTGAGTTGCGGCACAGTGTACGGTCGACGACGAACGAGAGCTACAAAAGGGGACGAGAGACGAACGACGAGAGGCGAGGGAGGGTAAGGAGGCTCGAGCGCGAAGGGGAAGAGGGAGCAAGGGAAGGGGAAGAGGACGACAACGGCGCGAGAGAAGGGAGACTGTACAGCGACGAAGGAGACGACGATGACGACGATGGCGAAGAGGGAGGTAGTGTCTGTGCCCGGCGGGCATGCATCTAGAGGTCGACGAGGCGACCGACCCCGCCGTTCTCGACGTGCCGACCTGCGCCGTGCTTGGCCGTCGTCGGCGAGCTGTGCCGCTCGTCGTCCTGGTCGTCGCTCTCCTCGCCGAGGGGCTGGTACCCCTGCGACGGCGACGGCGAGGGCGGCGGGATGAGCGACGACGTCGTCGACGCGCGCGTGCTCGCCGCGCCGAGAGGTGCGCCGAGCGCCGTGTTGGCAAACGAGGGCCCGGTGGCGGCGCGAGGCGTCGGCGTGTCGAGCTCGATCGGCGTCGAGGGGATGTCGACGTCGAGGAGGGGCGCAGGAGGAGCCGTCGCGACTGGAGGAGCGGCCGCACGAGTTGTCAGTGCAGGGGCCGCCGCCGACGAGCTCGCTGCGCCTGCGTCGTCGACGCGGCCGCCCATGGCCTCGGACAGCAGGCGCTCCGTGTCGGGTGCCGCCTGGCTCGTCGTCGGTGCGCCGCCGCTGCCCGCCGCCGCCGCCGCCTTGGCCGCCTTGGCCGCCTCCTCCTCCTGCGTCTTCTTCTGGCGCTCCTCCTCTTCGAGCTGGCTGAGCCGCATCGCCTCCTGCACCATCATCTCCTCGATGTCGGGCCCGCCGCCGAGCCCGAGGCTCTCGAGCAGCTGCGCGATCTCGTCGTTGCCGCCGCTGCCGCCCCGGCTGCGCCTCGCGCTCCTGCTCCCGCGCCGCCGGCCGCTCGAGCTCGCGCCGCCCTCGTTCGACGCGTCGAGCGCGGCGGCGATCTGCGACAGGAAGTTGGGCGGGAGCGTCGTCGTCGCCATGGTCGGGTTGGCGCCGTCTGCGCCGCCGCCGCGGCCGGACGAGATGCCGACGGGGATGAGGCGGTCGCCGACCTGGCGGAACACGATGCGGCGGTTGGCGCGACGGGCGACGGCCGCCTTCATGGCCTCGAGCTTGGCCTCCCAGTCCGGGTGGATCATGTCTGCCGAGGACGAGGTCCGGGCGTCAGCTCGTGCGCTCGGACAAACAAGGGCAGGAATGACGCACCAGTCGTCACGACCTCCTTCTCTGTGTGCGCGAACGACTTGCGCCTCGGCTTGGGCGCCGCCGTCGTGCCCGGGCTCGTCACGCTCGATCCCGACTCGCCCGATCCACCGCTCGGCGTCGGCGCGTATGGCGGTCGCACAGGCTGCGAGGGAGACGACGGCGGCGTGTCAGCATCGTCGAGTGCAGACGAGAGTGAGTGAGAGGGCGAAGAGCGGGCCTCGCACCTTGTCGTATACGCTGCCAAAGTTGGTCTCCATGCAGAACGGACAGGCGGCCGGCTCGGACTCGAGGTGGGTCGGGGTCGGCTCGGCGCGCTTGATCTGGACGAAGCACTCGGTGCAGATGGGCTGGTCGCAGCAGCGCGTGTGCACCATGTTGGGCGGGTAGTAGCTGCGAGGACGAGGAGGGGGGAGGGTCAGCTCCTCGCCGCGACTCGCTCGAGAGACAGGGTGGGCGCACAGGAAGCAGATGGGACATTCGAGGGCCTTGCCCTGGTACAGCGTCGCCGTGTCGGTCTTGCTCGTGAGCTGCAGCCCGCCGCCGCCGCGCTTCTCGCGCGTGCGCAGCGTCTCGGCGATGCGCTCGCGGTGCAGCACGGCCGCGTTGTGGGCCGTCACCGAGTCCTTGTGCTTGCGCGTGCCCGGCGGCGCCGACAGCTGGGCCGCCTCGGCCTCGCTCGCGGCGCCGACGGCGGCCGTGTGCGCCTCGCGCAGGTTCTGGGTCGCCTGCTCCTCGGCCTCGTCGAGCGCGGCGACGATGCGGTCGGCGGCCCAGTCGTCCTCAAAGTCCTGGAGGCCGAGGTAGAAGGGGGCGAGCTTGCGGTCGGCGATGAGCTTGTGGACGGTCGGGCGGTGGTACTCGAGGCGGGCGTAGAGGAGCGTCTGCGGGTCGGTCCAGCCGCCGTCGATGACCTTGGGCTCGTCGGCGGACGCGGAGGCTGCTGCATGGGCTGCTGCTGCTGCTGCTGTGGACGAGCGCGACGAGGACCCGACGCCGGTGAGGGTGCTCGCTCGGCTGCGTAGCCCGCTGACGGCGCCCCCGCCGCTGCTCGAGCCAGAGCCGGCCGAGTGACGCGACCCGCCGTGCGACGACGACGACTGGCTGTTGCCCATCCTGCACAGGCGCTGGGCGGTGCTGGGTGCTGTGCGGTGTGGTGCGAGCGAGCGAGGTCGGGAGCTGGTGAGAGGACGAGAGGCAATCGGCGAACGAGGCGAGGCCGAGGTCGACCTTCGGCTTCGGGGCGCGGTCGCTCTGGCGCAAAACCCGCGCGAGCTCCAGAGCTGAGAGGGGTGCTTCGGCAGCGCAGGCTCGGGGCTAAAGCACTCGCAGAGTTGACTAGCTCGCCGGGGAGGCTCGCGCCTCGAGGTGATTTGTCGCCGGCCCCGCTCGACTGGCTCAGCTGCACACTTCCCGCTCGATCCGCGCAAGGTCAAAGTGTCGGGCTCGCGCGGAAACCCTCGCAAACCGTTCCCTCGAGACGTACAGTATCAGAGCCGTTCTCAGCTGGACCGTCTCGGCAACCTCGACCTCGGGGAGTGCGGCTTTCAGCTTCAAGTGCATGGTCGCGTGCCACTCGCAAAGAGCTCTCTCGATGCTCGCCGTCGAAGAAGAGACACTGATCTTTGCAGCTCGTAGTAGGAGGAGGAGGGAACGTCGCCGTCAGAAGCTCTCTGCGGCCGGGCGCACGTCCATCTCTGCAGGTCGTCTCGGGGGATCAGCGGCGCATCAACGAGTAGAGCGGGAAGAGAGCAAGAGAGTGCGCACCGTGCGTCCAGCAATTCTTGGGCTGCTGCGAGAGGGAGACGAACACCTGGGCGAGGTCGGCGGCGTTGATGCGCTGCGACGACGAGAGCCCGTCAGTCGAGGTCCGAGCGGGCGAGCGCGCGCAGCAGACGGGGCACGCACCGAGTCTGCGTCCTTGGGCTCGCCAACCCAGCCACGCGTGCGCTCCGTGTCGATGATGCCTGCGCGCGCGCGAGCCGCTCGTCAGGTCCCGCTGCGAGAGGCTCGAAGGCGGAGCGAGAGAAGGGGACGCACCGTCGATGACGACGTGCGCGACGTGCACGCCTTGCGGGCCAAACTCGCGCGCGAGAGACTGACCTGCAGGCAGGCGTGGACGAGGTCAGGGCCGCACGAGGAGGAGGAGGAGGGCAGAGAGGGAGCGGGACGCACTGAAGAGCCGCAGCGCGCCCTTGCTCGGCGCGAACGCCGCGAACTTGGCCGAGCCCTTGACCGAGGCGGTGGCTCCTGCGACACAGACGCCGTGAGGGAGTCAGTCGAGGCACGACAAGAGGGAGCAGAGCAGGAGGGACGCACCCGAGATGCCGTAGAAGCCGCCGCCCGCCGCGAGCAGGAGAGGCAGGACGGCTTGCGAGAAACGGAAGGCGCCGTACCTGCGAGACGCTCGGTCAGCGCAGGACTCGCCCGAGGAGCGTAGGAGGAACGAGGAAGGGCGCACAGATTCAACTCGACGTTGGGGCGCAGGTCGTCCTCCTTGAGCTCGAGGAAGGGGCCCGGGTTCAACGGCGAGTTGGCGTTGAAGATGGCGGCCGTGACGCTGTGCTCGGGGAACTTGGCCTTGATGCTCTTGAACGCCTCGTCGACCGACGCCGCCTCGGTCACGTCGCACGAGAAGCTGCCGGCCGCGCCGCCGTCCTGCTCGACCTCGGCGACGAGCGCGGCGAGCTTCGCCTCGTTACGGGCGAGCAGTGCCACTGCGCCGTGCGTCTTGGCGAAGGCCATGGCGAGCGCTGCGCCTGTGCCAGGGCCGGCGCCGAGGATGATGGCGAGGGTGCGGTTCGAGGACGAGGAGGCCATGATGCGGTCGGGCTTCTTGGCGGGGCGGGTGGCGGGAGTAACTGAGAAGGCAGAGCAAGTGGAAGCAAGGAGAACGAGCCGAGAGTGAGAGCGAGAGGTCGAACTGAGTCGGCGAGTGGGGAGGAGCTTCCGAGGCTCCGACGTGGTCAGCTCCTTTACCCGCTCACTCACCGCTCGAGCATGGTCGCTGCACTCGCTGCACGCCTCGTCGTGCTCCTCGCGTGCCTCTGCGTCGTCCTCGCAGCCGGCGCCGACTTTTACAAGGTCCTCGGCGTCTCCAAGACGGCCGGCGACAAGGAGGTCAAGAAGGCCTGTCAGTCTCGCGTCCTGCTGCCCTGTGGAACCGCGCACGACCTCCAGAGCTGACTCTCACGCGCTCGCAGACCGTGTACGTTCTCGCTCGAGCCGACGACGACCCGCCGACCGCAACTGACCTCTCCCTCCTCATCACCAACTCGCTCTCCGCCCGCAGAAACTGAGCAAGCAGTACCGTGCGTCGCGCTCGTGCACTCTCACTGGTCCCTCGCACAAGCTGACGCAGCCACGACGCCCACAGACCCGGACAAGAACGACTCGGAGGAGGCCAAGGTCAAGTTCCTCGAGGTGTCGCGCGCGTTCGAGGTCATCTCGGACCCGGAGAAGCGCAAGACGTACGACCGCTTCGGCGAGGAGGGCGTCAAGCAGCAGGAGGGCGGTGGAGGAGCCGGCGGCGGCGGCGACCCGTTCAACATCTTCCGCAACGCGTTCGGGTTCGGCGGCCAGGGCGGCCAGCAGCAGCGGCGAGGGCAGAACATGCTCGCCGAGATCGAGGTCGACCTCAAGGCCATGTACGAGGGCGAGTCGCTCAAGGTGCGTCGCGCTGCTCTCCTCCTCCTTGTTGACGGCGAGCTGATACCCCGTCTCCCTCTCGCGCACTCAGTTCTCGGTCGCGCGCAAGGCCGTCTGCGAGCAGTGCGACGGTGCGCGCTTCTCACCTCTCTCTCGGCTGCTCTCGAGCCGTACGCTGACCTCAATCCGCAACAGGTACCGGCGCTCGGAGCGAGAAGGACATCGTCACCTGCCCGACCTGCGAGGGCCGTGGCGTCCGCCTCGTGCGGCACCAGCTCGGCCCGGGCATCTTCCAGCAGATGCAGATGCACTGCGACCGATGCTCTGGGCGCGGCAAGTCGATCAAGCACCTGTGCTCGACCTGCAAGGGCCACCGCATCGTCGAGACGACGTCGGAGCTCAACCTGCACGTCGACCGCGGCATGCCCGAGGGCGCCGAGGTCGTCTTCGAGGGCGAGGCCGACGAGAGCCCCGACTGGGTCGCGGGCGACGTCATTGTGCGCGTGCGGAGCAAGAAGGTCAAGGGCGGCTTTGCGCGCAAGGAGTCGAACCTGTACTGGAAGGAGCCTATCAGCGTCGCCGAGGTGCGTCGCGCCCTCGCTCTCCTTCGCCACCTGCACCTGTCGAGTCGTCGCTGACCTGCCTCGCTCGTCGTGCAGGCGCTCCTCGGGTTCAAGCACCGCGTCAAGGGCCTCGACGGCCACGACGTCGTCCTCTCTCGAACAGGCGTCACTCAGCCCGGTACGCACGCCCTCTCCTGCTCGTCGAGCTGTCGACCCGCATGCCGAGAGGCCGCCGCTGACGCTCGCTCGCGAGGACCAGGCTTCGTCGACGTGATCCACGGCGAGGGCATGCCGATCTACCACCTGTCGGGCCACGGCGACCTCTACGTCGAGTACCAGGTCGTCCTGCCTCCCACTCTCACGACCCAGCAGCGAGAAGGTGCGTCTCTCCTCTCCTCCCCGCCTCGTCGGCGTCGTGCTGCGCAAAGTCCGTTGGCGCTGACCCGGCTCTCGTCCCTCTTCTTCCTCGCCCGCAGCACTCGAGCAGGCGTTCGGATACCGGCATCCGGACAAGGCGAAGGAGCACACGGAGCTGTAGATGCGAGGGCCGTGCACGGCGGGCCTCGTCGAGTAATAGATCTACCTTCTCGACCAGCATCATCTCCCTCTCGCTCACCCCTGCCGCTGCTGCGGGCTCTCGAGCGCTGCTCTACCTCGTGCTCGTGCTCGCTGCATCGGCGAGCCAGCCTGTGCTCCGCTCAGCTGCTTTTCCTCCTCGGGACGATCCGCAGCTGCGCTCGAGCCGCGGCTCGCTTCCTCCCCCTCCTCCTTCGAGCTCATGCGCATGGCGCCGCCCTCGAGATGACGACGATGCACGACGCGGGCGATCCTCACTGTCCGCCTCGCAGCCTCGGAGAGAAGCAAGTTCGCCGAGCGATCCCATCGGCCGAGCGAGCGAGGATCCTCCGGGTCCGTGCACGACTTGCGCGTCCTCGCGCAGCACGACACCGCAGCTTTTTCCTGCACACCTCGCGCAGAAAGAGGGCAGAGCGCTTGGAGTGCATCTAGCTACGAGTCGTGTGGATCCGCTAGAGCAAAGTCCGGCGACGGACGCGAGCCTGGTCGAGCATCAGGGTCGCCGCCCGGACCCTCGCTCTCTGCGGTCGCCGGTCGTCACGCGCTCGAGCACTCGAGCTGCGAAAGGACGACGGGCGGAAGCGGGTCGAGCGCTCCGAGCAAGGCACGCAGGTGAGCGACTCGGCGAGGAACCAGGGAGAGCGCTTCATTCAGGCAGCGCAGTGAGCGCAGCCGATGCCGCGGTGCATGCGTCCGGCGCAAGCAGCTCGGTGTCGTGTGCGGAGACGCTGTTTCTCTTCTCCGGGCGAGCCGCAAAATGTGTGATCAGATCTCGATAATTGCGACGAGAGGGGTTTCGCGCACTCGACGACGTCGGTACCCAGATCGGAGATCTCGGTTGCTCATGCGAGCTCCTGCGCTCACAGCAAAGGCAACGCTCTTGTGGGCAACTCGCCTTGCTGAGGAAAGGCGCTCGGGAGAGGCAGAGTATGTACCGTGCACGGACCGCTCGAGCGCACGTCGGCGGCTTTCCCGCTCGGAACGGCCTCGCCTTTGAGAGCGCGTCGGACGACCGTTGTAAGAGCTGAGCCGACCTGCTCGTTACAGAGAGAGCGGGGACAGCGGAACGGCGCAGGAAAGGCCGGCGGTCCAGGTCGAACGGAGATACGTCCGCTCTCTCGTCCGCTCGACAGCCGCCAGCCCAGGCTCGTAACGCTCAAGGGTCACGCTCGAGAGACAAGCGGCAACGGAATGCGGTCCCTCGTGAGCGTCTGCAGGAACGAGCGCCGGTCGGAGTACATACGTCGAGAGAGGCCCGAGCGGCGGCGCGAGGCGCACGTTCTGCTCCTCGGCGAGGCGGAACGTGGACAGCTTGCGGACGGGACGGTGCGGGAGTCGGAAGAGAAAGCTTGCGACCCGGGACAGCAGGTCGAGCGCGAGCTGGGGAGGCAAGATTGAGCTCCTGCGCTCCCCACGCCCGGGCGGCGGCACGGCCGGGCTGCAGCTCGTGAGCTTGTGGGCGGGAGCAAAGCGTTCAGGCTTGGCTCGAGGCAGTGAGCGACAAAGGCAGCCCACGCGAGCGAAACCGCGGACGAGCACACAAAGCGAAGCGGTGAGGCGGGGGAGAGAGAGGGAGCGGGCCGAGCGGGCCGGGTGGTCGGTCGAGCAGAGAGAGCTGGGAAAGACGTGGACGTCGACGGCGCATTGTCGTCGAGGACTCGCAGGCATCGCAGGAGCTGTGGACGACGCCAGGAGCGAGCGAGACGAGCTGGAGTGCGAGGGAAAGCCGAGAGGAGCGGTACCTGCGCGGCATCCGGCGGAGCAGCGGACGAACGGCCGCACGGACGCAAAGCGGTGCAGAGCGCGTGGCCTCCTCGATGGCGAGCCAAAGTGACCACGCAGATGCTCAGGGCACCCCGGCCGGTTTGCGCGGGGGGACGAAGAAAAAGGCGGGGGCAGAAACCCGCCGAGCTCGTCGCGCACGCACTCGAGCGAAGCAGGGCGACGGGCCCTTCGTCGTCGCCTCTCGCCCCTCCACCAGCTGCTGCAGATCGCCCGCGCCCAGCTCTCTTCTCGCCCACCGTCGAGCCGCACCACCAGCACCACCAGGCCGCGCTCCCGCCTCCCCCTCGACACCGCCGACCCGCCTCTCGCATCGCCGCCGCACACCTTCGACCCAGCCGAGCCTTTCCTGATCCCGCGCCGAGACCGCCCGCACGACCACCGACAGCCTATCCACCGCGCCTGAGCGACGCGCAATCACCGCCAGAGCGCGCGATCCACCAGCAGCACTTGCTCCGCCGCGAGTCGGTGCCGAGCCTCGCCTCCTCCACGGAACGTGCTCGCCTCGAGATGGAGTTTGCGGTCCGCACGCGCGAGCCTACAGAGGACGGCGTCGAGCTTCCGTTTGGCGACTTTTGCCTCAGGTGCGTCCTCGCTGTCCCTCTGTGACTGCGTGCCGAGCTGGCCGCCGAGATTTTGGCTTCGCCCGAGCCGCGAACCGCGAAAGCTGACTTCGGCTCGTCGTCGTCTCTCCCTCTCTTCCCCTCGTGCAGCTGCGGCAATGCCACGATGGGCTCGACCTACTGCTCGAGCGACTGCCGCAAGGCCGACCTCGAGCGCAGCGAGGCGTCGCCCGAGGACTCGCCCTTCCTGTCGGCCGTGCCGCCGCTCATCCCGTCGGCCAAGTCGGTGTGCTCGACCCCGCCTAGCTCCGCCAACAACAGCCCATCACCCAGGAGCGGCATGCTGCACCTCGCCGACCCGCCCTCACTCGACCTGCCGCCGCCCAAGCACCGGTTCGAGTACGGCGGCCAGTCGCTCCCCAACGGCGGCGGGCGCTACTCGCCGGCGTGGACCATCAACTACCAGCCCGACCCGCTAGCGTCGCCGCTCGTGAGCGCAGCAGATGCAGCGGCGGCCGCCGCCAAGGACCTCCCCTACCGCCGCAAGCCCGGCCGGCTCCACGCCGCCGTCCCCTCCCCCTTGTACTTCCGCCAGAAGGCCGCCGCCGCCCACTCGTCGCCCGCGTTCAACCCGACGTCGCCCTCGTCGCGCTTCGTCGCGCTCCCGACCATGGCCGACTTTTCGGGAGCGCACGTCCACGAGGACGACATCGCCGCCCTGTCGCTACCCGGGCAGTGCGACTCGGCAGAGCCGCCGACGCTCGTCGCGCCGCCGTCGCACTGCGGTCGGCCAGGGTGCGTCGGCGTGCCCAAGCGCCCCAAGCTCGAGACGTCCAAGTCGAGCTACCGCTCGAGCAGCCGGCGCCTGTCCGGCCCGGGCTCGCCGGCCCTGCGGGGACTCGCGCCGCTCGACACGACCGACGAGGTCCTCCTCTCGCCGCGCATCCGTGCGCTGCGCACCGGGCAGGCGTCGCCGGTCGAGCCTCGAGCCGACTCGCCGCTGTCGTCGCCGTCGCCGGCCGAGGGTGAGGAGCACGACCCGCACTCGGCGTTCGCCTGCTACCTCTTCTCGCACCTCTCGACCGAGGCGCCCGTCGAGCGCGGTCGCTCGGCGTCGATCGACCAGGCCGGGCCCGAGATGCAGCGCAGCCTGTCGGTCGACGCCGCGCTCCCCTCACGCGCCGTCGGCAACTCGTCCCCCTCGGCCTCGATGTCGCCCGCCCCTCGCCCTCGCCGCGCCATGTTCGGCGGGCGCGGCCCTGCGGCGCTCAATGTGCGCACTGAGCCGTCGCTGCGCCCGCTCACGCCGACGCCGAGCTCGCCCGTCGCCGACGACGACATCCCGCTGTCGACGACGGTCCGTGCGTCCGACCTCGACCGCGACGCGACGATCCGCCCGGGTCGAGGCCGCGGCGCCGAGCGCGCCAAGCTCACGCCGGGCCACTACATCCAGGCGACGAGCGAGACGCCGTCCGGCGTGTCGCCCTTCCCCTCTCCTCCACCTTCCCCGCCCACCGCCGGCCGAGGCCGCTCCGTCGCCCGCCGCAACTCGAACGCCGCCGACGCCGCTCCCGCCATCGAGGGCCGTGGACGCTCAGGCGCACGCGGCCACGGCGCCGTCAAGCGCTCCATGTCGCCCTCGGCGCGCAAGTCGTCGCCCTCGCGCTCGCCCTCCCCGCCGCCGAGCCGCTCCCGCTCGCGCGCGTCGCACTCGCGCTCGCGCGCGTCGCACTCGCGCTCGCGCGGGCGCGTGAGCGCGCCTGCCGACCGCGGGCGAGGCCGCACCCGCGAGGGCGAGCGCACGCTCGACGAGGAGCCGAGCGAGAACGACGCCGACGGCGAGGCGGACGCGCCGCGCGGCCGGGGCCGCAGCTCGGCGCGCGACGACCGCAGCCGCAGTCGCAGCGAGCTGCGGCGAGGGCGCGGGCGCGAGGTCGTCTACTCGAGGGCGGCGTACGGGCACGGCGAGTCGTCCGAGGACGACCGGTAGTCCGTCCCTCCCGCCCTTGCCGTCCTCGCTCGGCGGGTTTTGCGCCGATCCAACCCGGACAGCTCGGCGGCACGACCGCTTCGGCTCCTCGACGAGCCCCCACCCCAACAAGCCGCGTTCAGCAGCAGCCACCCTCGCCCGCTTCCTCCCCCTCCTCCCCTCGGCCTCCTTCTCCCCACTCGTCGCACCCGCAAACCCAGTAGTACCCCGCGCCCTCAACCCGCATGTCGTTCAACCGTCTCAACACCACGCAACCCCTTCTCTTAGCATTGTACTCGTCCTCCAGATACCCGTTCACCCTCCTCGTCCTCTTGCTCTCCTCTCCCCTCCCCCCCTCTCCCCTCGCATGGCTGCCTTACGTGCGCCACCTGAAGCCAAAGCATTTCAACCGCATTGCCCTCATTGTCGACGCGGATCCGTCCTTGTTCTGTCGAGAGCGAGGGAGATGAGCGAGTCCAGCGAGGGCGACCGAGGAGAAGTCCGAGGAGGGTCCAGGCCATCCTCCGAACTCGCTCTCCTCCCTCCTCACCTCGCCTCTCTGCCGCCGCGCTGTCCTGCTTGCGCGCACCTTAGAGCGCGTCCCAGCCCCTGCGCCACCTCGCCAGGCCCGCGCCGCGCCCGCTCGCCCGAGCGGCTCATCAGCCGAGATGGACAGCAAGGCCCTCCTCGACGACGACGGCGACCTCGAGGCGCTCTCGTTCGGCGACAAGGCGACCGTGCACACTGCTCAGCTCAAAGTCGAAGGTGCGCGCGCGCTCTCCCTGTTGCCTCTCCCTCGCCCCTCCTCTCTCGCGCTCGTGGACGCCGCTCACCTCATCTTCTCCTCCGTCTGCGCAGGCATGACCTGCGGCGCGTGCGTCGCGAGCATCGAGAACGGGCTCAAGAGCCAGGACGGCGTCGCGAGCATCAAGGTCGCGCTTCTGTACGTCTCCTCGTCCTCCCTCATTCGCCAAACGCCTCCTCGGACCGCCCCTCGTTCGACCTGCGCTTACCCCGAACGCGCATGCAGAGCTGAACGAGCCGTTATCGAGTACGATCCTGCGCTGTGGACCCCGGAGAAGCTCGCCGAGGTGCGCACGACCTCTCGAGGCGTCCCCTTCTCGCCTGGGCCATCTCGCTGACCCTCCTCCCTCGCCGTGCTGCAGGAGATCGAGGACATGGGTTTCGAGGCGGCACCTATACAGCCGGCCAAGGCCGACACGGTGCAGCTTCAGATCTACGGCATGACGTGCGTCGAGCGAGGTCTCTCTCCGGCTCAGGGAGAAGTACGAGGACGAGGCTGACCTTGCTCCTCCCTCGCGCCCAACAGCTGCGGCGCCTGCGTCTCGTCGATCGAGTCGTCGTTGCGCTCGACGCCGGGTATCCTGTCGGCCGTCGTCTCGCTCGCGACCGAGCGCGCGAGCGTCACCTACGACCCGTCCATCGTCGCCGGCGTGCGCGACATCGTCGAGGCGATCGAGGACACGGGTTTCGACGCGACCCTCGCGTCGGACGAGAACAACGCGATGCAGCTTAAGTCGCTCGCGCGCACCAAGGAGATCACCGAGTGGAGGAACGCCTTTTTGCGCGCCTTCTCGTTCGGCCTCCCCGTCTTCCTCCTCTCGATGGTCCTGCCCATGGTCCCCTTTCTCCGCCCCGTCGTCAACTATGCGCTCGTGCGCGGCATCTACCTCGGCGACCTCGCGTGCTTCTTCCTCACGCTCCCCGTCCAGTTTGGCGTCGGCCTGCGCTTCTACCGCTCGGCATGGCGCGCGGTCAAGCACTCGTCGGCGACGATGGACGTCCTCGTCGTCCTCGGCACGTCGGCCGCGTTCGTCTACTCGGTCGCCGCCATGGTGTGCGCGCCGTTCGCGGGCGACCCGGCGTACCACCCCAAGGTCTTCTTCGACACGTGCACGATGCTCATCACGTTCATCTCGCTCGGGCGGTACCTCGAGAACGTCGCCAAGGGCCAGACGAGCACGGCGCTGAGTCGCCTCATGAGCCTCGCGCCGTCGCAGGCCATTATCTACACGGACGCCGACTGCACCAAGGAGAAGAAGGTCCCGACCGAGCTCATCCAGGTCAACGACATCGTCAAGATCGTCCCCGGCGACAAGATCCCCGCCGACGGCGTCGTCATCCGCGGCGAGTCGTCGGTCGACGAGAGCATGGTGACGGGCGAGGTCGTGCCCGTCGGCAAGAGCCTCAAGTCGAGCGTCATCGGCGGCACCGTCAACGGGCAGGGCACGTTCGACATGCGCGTCACGCGCGCGGGCAAGGACACGGCGCTGGCGCAGATCGTCCACCTCGTCGAGGACGCCCAGACGAGCAAGGCGCCGATCCAGGCGTTTGCCGACACGGTCGCGGGCTACTTTGTCCCCGTCGTCATCTCGCTCAGCCTCGCCACCTTCGTCGCGTGGATGGTCGTCGCCCACGTCGCGTCCGACCTGCCGCACGTCTTCCACGAGGAGGGCGCGACCAAGTTCATGGTGTGCCTGCGCCTGTGCATCTCGGTCGTCGTCGTCGCGTGCCCGTGCGCGCTCGGCCTGTCGACGCCGACGGCCGTCATGGTCGGCACGGGCGTCGGCGCGCAGCACGGCATCCTCATCAAGGGTGCCGGCCCGCTCGAGGCGAGCCACCGCGTCGACCGCATCGTGCTCGACAAGACGGGCACGCTCACCGTCGGCAAGCTCGACGTCGTCGGCGTGCGGTGGGTCGAGCGCACCGGGCTCGAGTCGACCGAGGCCGACGCGCTCGGCGCCCATGTCGGCTGGCAGGAGGACGCCATCCTCCTCTTTGCCGCCGCCGAGACCAAGTCGGAGCACCCGCTCGCCAAGGCCGTCGCGCAGTGGGGCCTGCGGTCGCTGCGCCTCAACGAGGTCCCGTCGTCGCTCGAGGTGACGTCGTTCGAGTCGGTGACGGGCAAGGGCATCCGCTGCGACGTCGCCGGCCACTTTCCCTCGCTGTCGCCCTCGTCCGGCACGGGCCGCTCGACGCACCGCATCGAGATCGGCAACCCGTCGTTCCTCGCCGACGAGTGCGTCATCGCGCTCCCGGCGGCGTACGACGAGTTCCGCCTGCGCGAGGAGCGCCTCGGCCGCACGTGCATCGCCGTCGCCGTCGACGCCCAGCTCGCGTGCGTCGTCTCGCTCGCCGACACGGTCAAGTCCGAGGCGCGCCAGGCCATCGACGCCCTGCGGTGGATGGGCGTCGAGGTGCTCCTCGCGACGGGCGACCAGCCGCTGACGGCGCGCGCCATCGCCGACGAGGTCGGGATCGCCGCCGTCGACGTGCACGCCGCCATGAGCCCGAACGGCAAGAAGGCGCTCGTGCAGAAGCTTCAGCAGCAAGGTCACCGCGTCGCCATGGTGCGTCCCTGCTCTCGTCGTCATCGTCGTCGAGACGACCCGCACTGACCCTCTCGTCGCTCCCTCCGCTCGCTCGCTCCTGCAGGTCGGCGACGGCATCAACGACTCGCCCGCGCTCGCCGCCGCCGACGTCGGCATCGCGCTGTGCACGGGCACCGACATTGCGATGGAGGCAGCCGACGTCGTCCTCATGAAGTCGGACCTGCTCGACGTCGTCGCCGCGCTCGACCTCTCGCGGCGCATCTTTCGCCAGATCCGCCTCAACTTTGTGTGGGCGTCCGTGTACAACCTCGTCGGCGTCCCGCTCGCCATGGGCGTCCTCCTCCCCTGGGGCGTGCACCTGCACCCGATGATGGCCGGCGCCGCCATGGCCCTCTCGAGCGTGTCGGTCGTCGCCTCATCGCTCACGCTCCGCTTCTGGCGCCGCCCGCGCCTCGCCCGCCGGCCCGACGACCCGCACGCCGACGGCGGCGAGGGCACCGTCGCCGAGCTCGCTGGCGCGCTCGCCGACATGGTGCGCGCCGGATGGCACGCGTTTGTCGTCGCGCCGACGTGGCGCGCGAGGGGGCAGCGCAGGGGGAGCAGGTTCGCGAGGCGCCCGAGCGAGTACGGCTTGCTCGGCGGCGGCGGTGGTGGCGGGAGCGGCGACGACGAGGAGGACGAGGAGGAGGGGATCGCGCTCGTCGGCGCTCAGACGCCCGCCGTGCGCGACCCGGGCTTTGTCTCTCGGTGATACGCTCCTGCCTTCCTCTCTCTCTGTGCATCCTTCTCGCTTTACTCCACCCTGTCGTGATAGACCCCCTCGTCCCCTCTCCTCTCTCCTCTCTTCGACTTTCGCCTTTCTCTCGCCCTCTCTGCGCGTCCCTCACCTCGTTCATTTTAGCCTTCCCCTCTCTCGCAAGGTCTGTAACAGCATGCTTGACTCTCTCTGTGCATGCACGTCTCGAGAGACCGCCGAGGAGTACTCGCAGCGAGAACGAGAAGTAGAGTCGACATTACGGCGTGGCACAGAGAGAAAGCCCGGGCTCGTCCTGCTCCTCCTCCCTCGCCTAGCCCGAGTAGTGGTACCTCCTCCGAGTCCTGCTCCTGCTCCCGAGCGCCGCGCCGCCGAGCCGAGCCCGAGCCCGAGCACGCGCGAGGCTAGACCTGCGCGCCGGGCTGCTGCTGCGCCGACGAGGCGGGCATGCTCGACGCCTTGAAGAGGTACGCCTTGATGCCGTCTGCGCGGCGCACGATCGAGAAGGACAGGTCCAGCGTCAGGGTCAGGTCGTGCGTCGGGAGGTGCACGAGAAGGCCTCGAGGGCAGTGCTCGGACTCACACATCTGAATCTCCTGCTTGGCCTGCGCGAGCGTGTGCCCCTGCTCGCCGCTCGAGTGGGCCCTCACGTTCTTGAACATCCACAAGAAGGCGAGCGTCTCGAGCGCCCAGCCGACGGTCGCGACCGTGCACACGACGCCGGCGGCAATGTGCCCACCGGCAAAGCTCGAGATGAGGTTGATGAGGCCCGCGCCGCCCGACGAGGGGATGCCGACGAACATGTAGACGCAGAAGAGGGCGTGCCACAGGCCGAAGAAGAAGAAGATGTCTGCGTGCGAGCGAGAGGGCGAGAGGGCGAGGGGGCGAGGAGCGAGGCGAGCGCGAGGCGCGGAGAGGGAGAGGTGCGAGCGGGCGGAACGCGTCAGCGAGCGAGCGCGCGAGGGAAGAGAGAGGAGGTCCTGGCGCACAGTAGAAGAACGAGTACTCCTTGGAGTAAGCGTTGTAGACGGGGCGGTCTGTGCGCGCGTAGCGAGAGAGCGTCAGCCGAGCTGTCCACGAGCGGGTCTCGAGGGGCGAAAAAGGGAGAGGACGAGCACAGTGACGCACACCACAGGAGGAAGGAGAGGACGCTGAGCACGGGGAGGTACATGATGCCCGCGCCGAGGTCGCCGCTGGACGCTGCGAGGAGAAGGCCCGAGTCGGGGTCAGCACTCGCGCGAGGAGAATCGGCGACGGCGAGGAGGGAGAGAACGGCCGACGCACAGCCTGATGCGGTCAGGAGGACGGCGGCGACGAGGTTGACGGCGAGGACGAGGACGAAGAACATCCAGATGCGGTACAGCATGAGGACCGTGGCCTGGTGCGCGTCGGGGATCTCCTCCTCGATGCTGTGGAACAGGATGTTGAAGCCGAACCCGGGCCAGTTGGCCTTGCCGCTGTTGCGCCGTAGGTGCAGGTGAGCGTCAGCGTGCGCTCGCCGTCGAGGGTGCAGGTCGAGGAGGACGGAGAGGTCAAGGAGAGGGGACGGACAAGTTGCGGATGTGCTCCTGCTTCTGGCTGAGGGCGGTTTCTCGGGCCTGCGTGCGGGTGTCGACGAGTCAGCTGACAAGGTGCAGCAGGTTGCACAGGACATAGAGGGACGCACGGCGAGTTCACGCTCCCTGCGCTGGAGCTCCTCGAGGCGGGCCTGGACGTCTGCGCCTCCATGAGCGGCTTGAGGCTGTTGAGGCCCGGCGCCAGACAGCTCGTAGTCGTCGGTGGTGCGCGACTGGAGGCCGGCCTGGACTGCCGGGTCGGCGAACGGGTTCTGCTCGGGAGAGGGACGGACGACGAGGGGGAGATGAGCGAGGAGGGGACGAGAGGGGACGCGGGTGGGACGCACCGAGTCGAGCGACTGAGGGTTTGGGTCTGCGAACGGGTTCGACATGGCTCGAGCGAGAGCGTGACGGAGAGGGACCAGAGGCGGAACCGTCGACGACGAGGCGATGAGACCTCGCCTCTCTTGCAGGGTCGCTGCACAATGGTCCAGGCTGTCTAGTAGGCACTCGTACAGCTTTCCACCTCTACCGGAGCTCGCCCAGGGAGACGAGGCCGCGTCGCCGTCTCCTCCCCACCTCGAGCCTCGAGCCGGCTCCCTCTCCTCTCGCTCACAACCGCAGTGCCCGAGGCTGGCCACGAGCACCACGCACTCACGCCCGAGCATGCTCACTAGACGCGTCCGTCCACTGCACGTCGTCCTCGCCCTCGTCGCCCTCGTCCTCGTCTACGCCGCCCTCGTTCACCCAAAACTGCCCCGTGGCTACCTCGCCTACGCGACCAGGCCTCTGTGGGACCATGCCGAGGCGCCCAAAGACGTCATCATCAACTACAGCAGCGACCACGCCGAGCCCGAGGCCCTGTGTCACCTTCACGGATGGGAGGCGCGAGCGAAGCCTCTTCCTCCAGTCTGGGACGCCGTGCGTCTCCTGCTCTCGCTCTTCCTGCCTCTCGAGAACGCGCACACAAGCTGACACACACACACGACCCGCAGACCATCTTCTCGACCGAGCTCGACCTCCTCCTCGTCCGCCTCGACGAGCTCTCGCCCGTTGTCTCGCGCTTCTTCATCCTCGAGTCGGACCGCACCTTTACCGGCCTCGCCAAGCCGCGCATCCTCTCCTCGGCGCTCGACGCCGACCCGCGCTTCAAGCCCTACCTCGCCAAGATCACGTACCGCCCCTTCACGGGCGCCGCCCTCGCCCCGGGCGAGTCGCCCTTCGAGCAGGAGATCGCCCTCCGCCGCGCCATGACGGACGTCCTCCGCTCCTCCTACCCTTCCGACCCGGCCACCCCGGGCCCCGTCCTCCTCTTCAGCGACGTCGACGAGATCCCGTCGCGCAAGACGGCCGCGCTCGTGCAGGCGTGCGCGTTCGCCGCGCCCGAGCTTGGGGTCGGCACGGCGCTGCACCTCGGCATGAGGAGCTTCTTGTACAGCTTCGAGTGGGAAGAGGGCGGCGAGACGAGCTCGTGGAGGGCGACGGCGGTCGAGTGGCCTGAGCGCGGAAGAGGTTCGGACGAGTTCTACAGGTGCGTCGCGCTCTCTCCTTCTCGAGGGTCGCTCCTTCTTTGTCGAGGGATAGGCACGCGTACGTCGTTGAGAGTGCGACCATGAGCTGACTCTCTCTCGCCACAGGCACGGCAAGGTGACCGAGCGCATCCTCGCCAACTCGGGGTGGCACTGCTCGTGCGTCCTCTCTCCCTCTCCTGCCTCCCACTCTCCGTACCTCGGGCTCTCGACTGACTCTCTACACATCTTCGTCCTACTCCATCCTCGCCGCCTCGTCCTCCTCTCCTACTCGTCCTCGTCCTCCTCTCCTACTCGTCCTCGTCCTCGCCGAACCGGGTCGACCTCTCCCCCTCGCCCCGCTCCCTCCCCTTCCACAGCTGGTGCTTCCGCCGCCTCGCCGACTTTGTCACCAAGGCCCAGGGCTACTCGCACACGGACCGCCTCGGCTCACGCCCCGCACACCTCCTCAAGCCCAAGCGCATCCAGGACACGATCTGCGCCGGCCTCGACTTCTTTAAAATGCTGCCCGAGGCCTACACGTACCGCGACCTGTTCAACAAACTCAGGCTGGTCCCGTGCGTCTTCTTCCTGTCCCGCTCTTTCGTTAAGCGCCTCTCTCGTCGAGGGACGCACGGACCCCGCTCACCTTACGCACGCGCGCCGCCCGCCCGCAGGAGCAAGAGCGCGACCGACGTCCCGAGCTACGTCGTCGAGCACGCCGACGAGCTGCGGTACCTCCTCCCCGGCGAGGGCAACTGCGTGCGCGAGGACGCGCCCGGGCGGACTTCCTCGAGTCGCTGGCGGCCGTAGCGCAGAATGGGCGGGTTGTACTTCTAGCGAGGGCTTTGCGCGACGAGGCTCTCGAGAGAGGAGGAGGGAGAGACGGACGAGGAGAGCGAGAGCGAGACGAGGGGAGGAAAGACGGCTGCCTCTACATTGTTCGACGAAAAGGGAGGAGAAAGGCTACGAGAGACGCCGACGACGCCCGCCGGGCTCAGCCCGAGTGCTCGACGACGCTCGTGACGAGCTTGCCGTCCTTGACGACCGTCTTGAACTGCTCGGGCACGGCCTTCTCCTCGAACACGCCGTCGTCCTCGCCCTCGACGGGCAGGCTGACGTTGAGCGCCGAGCACTTTGCGCTGACGATCTCGCACGCGAGCGACTCGCGCGAGAGGTAGACCTGGCCGCCGTCGTTGCCGTCGAGGAGGATGGTCGGGCACTTGCCGAGGATCTGGACCGTGAACGAGGGCGAGTTGGACACGCTCAGGGACGAGACGGTCGAGTCGACCAGGATCGACGTCTTGGGGCAGTTGACTGTGCACGCGCAACGCGATCACCGCATCGAGTCAGCTCACTGTACGTGAGGAGCGAGGCGAGTCGAGAGCGGGAGCGAGAGCGGCGCACCGAGCGAGATGGCGTTGACCTTGCCCTTGACCTGGATGATCGACCCCTTGACGTTGAACACGTTGACCGTCTGGTTGATCTCGGTCTGCTCGATGACGATCCCGCGCTCGTTCTCGTGGTTCTCCTGCGGGCCGAGAGCGAGGGAGGAGGGAGGGCGAGAAGGGGGACGAGGTCAGCGATCGTCGGGCGTCAACGAGGAGAGAGAAAAGCGACGCACGATGTTCCACTTGTTGCCGTCGAGCTCCGTCTTAGGGGGCTTCTTCTGCATCGCCGCCGGCTTGGGCGCCTTGGCTGGGCCCTTGCCCGCCGCTGCGCGCGTGCGCTCGAGCCTCGTCAGCGCTCTCGCTCCTCACCTCGCTCCCTCCATCACGGTCTAAAGGCGAGAAAGGAGGGACGCACCAGCACCAGTCGCCGGGACCGCGCCCGAAGCGCGCAGCTCGGGGTTCTTGTGCGTCATCTCGCTCGCGTCGACCTTCTTGAGGCCCTTGGTGACGCTCTCGCCCTGGTTGAGCGCCGCAAAGACGGACGACATGTCGCCGCCGCTCGAGGCTGCTGCTGCGGGAGCCGGTGCGCCGCCTGCGGGGGGAGGAGGAGGAGGGGCGGGCGCGGCGGGAGGAGGAGGAGGGGGAGGGGGAGGAGGGGCGCCGCCCGAGGAGGCGGGGGCGGCAGAGGACGAGGCGGACGGCTTGTACGTCGTCGGGTCGGCGCCCTGCTCGTGATAGAAGAGTCAGTCTCGGCGAGGAAGGCGCGAGGGAGCGAGCAGGAGGACGCGCCTTGGGGTTCCAGGTCAAGCCCGTCGAGTGGTGCTGCATGATGTACTTGCGCAGGTCCTCGAGGAGCGCGACGAAGCTGCGGGCCCACTCGACCTGCTTCGGGTTCCTGCAGTCGTAGGTCGAGAGGCGTGAGCGGCCGAGGAGCGACGAGGAGAAGGCGAGGAGGCGGGACGGACGACTCCTTGTGCTCCTTGATGACGCGGTTGACCCAGAACATGGCGCTGTCCTTGAACTCGCCGACATAAGGACCCGGCTTTGCGTCCTGCGGGGCGTCGAGAGGGATCAGCTCGGTCCGTCGATGAGGCAGACGAAGAGGGAGCGAGCGCACGAGGGTGACCCAGCCGAGCGCCGGGATGCCCTCGCTGACGACCGTGAGCTGGTTGCTCTCCTTGCTCGCGCGATTCTTCTCCTTGACGTCGATGACGGCAAGCAGGGCCGTCTGGGTCGGCCCGATGAGCGACTGATACTTGGGGTCCGAGGCCGACAGCTTCTTGCACGCCGTCGCGAGCTGGACAAAGTCCTTCTGGGCGAGGAAGGCGTTGGCCACCTGCTGTGACTATTGCAGTGGAAGAGCAGGGTCAGCACAGAAGCATGAGGGCGGGCGAGAGCGGTGCATAGGAGGGACGAGGGGGGGAACGGACCTGCTGCTCGATGAGGCCGCCGAGCTCCTTGCTGAGGCTGATGTACTTGGTCAAGGGCCCGTCGACGAGCTCCTGGAAGGCCTCGACGCTCGGCGCAAGCTTGACCTCGTCCTGCTGCGGTGCTGCGACGGCGGCGGCAGCCGACGACGAAGAGGGGGCGGCCGCCGGCGGGGGGATGCCGGCAGCGCCGACGGCCGACGCGTTCGAGAGGGGTGCGCCGCTCGCCGAAGTGAGTGCGACGTCTTCGAGGCGGCTGCAGGCGGCCTCGAGGCGCTTGAGGAGCGTGGCGAGGCTGCCGACGCCTGTCGACGCGGTGGGGTGGGGAGGGAGCGTCAGCGGGCGGTCCAGAGCTGTGCGGGCTCGAGGGGACGAGACGCACCGGCTGCGGGAAGTCCTGCGACACCAGAAGAGGCCATGGCGGTACTGGCAAGAGCAAGCGAGGTGCGAGATGGGAGCCGAGCCGACGAGGCGAGCCTCTCCTCCTCCTCGTCTCGAAAGGCGAGACCTCCCCTCTCGAACGCTCTCAGACGGGCCAAGGTCGAGAAGAGACTACGGTACATTGCTTCTAGGTCAAGTTGCTGTCACTACACGGGCAGGGGAAGGGGAACTCGCCCTCCTTCACTCGAGCCCCGTCCTCTGGATCGGCTCGCCCTTGATCACTGTGCGCGCAGAGAGTCGACAGGGTCAGCACAGCACGAGGAAGAGAACGACGAGAGAGAGGAAGAGCGAGCCGACGCACCCTTCTGCACCTCGGCGCTGTCGAGCGTCTCGTACTCGACGAGCGCCCTCGCGAGCCGCTCGAGCTCGACCTTCTTGGCCGTCAAGCACGCCCTCGCGCGCTCCTGTGCGCCCTCGACGAGCGACCGGATCTCGCCGTCGATGACGCGCAGCGTCTCCTCGGACGGCTGCGGCTCGCCGTCGCTCGCCTGCCCCGTGTGCGCGACGGGGCCGACCGCGTCCGAGAAGCCGAGCCGGCGCACCATGCTCGTCGCGATGTTGGTCGCCGACGAGATGTCGGACGAGGCGCCGTCCGTTACGTTGTCGGCGCCGTAGATGAGCTCCTCGGCGACCCGGCCGCCCATCGCCACGTCGAGCTTGGCGCGGTACTCGGCGAACGAGTGCGACTGCTTGTCGGCGGTCGGGAGCATCGATGTATATCCGAGCGCGTTGCCTCGAGGGACGACCGTGATGAGGTGGAGCGGGTAGGCGCCCTCAGTGTAGATGGCGAGGAGCTGTGGAAGAGAAGAGTCAGCGCATCGTCGACGGCAACGACGACAGAAGACGTGTGCGCACAGCGTGGCCGGCCTCGTGGTATGCAGTGGCGAGCTTGTTCTCGGGCGTGATGTATGCGCTCGTGCGGGCGGCGCCCATCATGATCTGGAGGAGGAGGTCCGAGCGTCAGCTTCGGCGCCGACGCCGCCGACGACGACGAGGAGACGACGCACGCGCTCCTTGGCCCACTCAAAGTGGCTCGGGCGAACCGCGTCGGCGTTCTCGGCCGACGCCTTGACGGCGGCCTGGTTGACGAGCGCCTGGAGGTCGGCGCCAGAGAAGCCGATCGTGCCGCGCGCAATGATGCTCAGGTCCGTCTTCTTGTCGTACAGGATGTTGCGCATGTGGTGCTTGAGGATCTCCATGCGGCCGCGCACGTCGGGCAGGGGCACGGCGACGTGGCGGTCGAAGCGGCCCGGGCGCACGAGCGCCTTGTCGAGGCTCTCGGGGAAGTTGGTCGCGCCGATGAGGATGATGCCCTCGGTCGACGCAAAGCCGTCCATCTCGGTGAGGAGCTGGTTGAGCGTCTGCTTGTGGAAGCTCTGGTCCTTGGGCGACCGCTTGCCGCCGACGGCGTCGAGCTCGTCGATGAAGATGATGGCCGGCCCTTGCTTGCGCGCCGCAGCGAACAGCTCGCGGATGCGGCGCGCACCGACGCCGACGTACATCTCGTCGAACTCGGAGCCGCTCGCCGAGAAGAAGGGCACGCCGGCCTCGCCGGCGACGGCCCGAGCGAGGAGCGTCTTGCCCGTACCAGGAGGACCTGCGCGCGAGAGGCTCGGGCGTCAGCACCGTCATCGAGAGAGAGTCGCGATCGAGACGAGAGCAGAAGAGAGCGCACCCGTCAGGAGGACGCCGCGAGGAGGCCTGCCACCGAGGCGCGAGAAGCGCTCCGGGTCCTTGAGGAACTCGACGATCTCGTACAGCTCGTGCTTGGCCTCGTCGACGCCGTGCACGTCCTTGAACGTCGTGCCGCGGCCGTTCGGGTCGTCCGGGTTGGGCGCGGCGGTCGGCGCGAACGGCTGCGACTGGGCGCCGGCGCGCAGGATGCCCGACGAGTCGATGAGGAGCGACAGGAGCGACAGGCTGCGGGGTGCGAGCAGCGTCAGCAGCATACTCTGAAGAGGATGAGAAGGGGGATCTGACGCACAGGAGGAACGAGTACAGCGCAGTGACGGCGACAAACTTGAGGAACCGCCACAGGAGCGGGCTCTTTGCCTCCTCGACGACGACGCGGATCGGCTCGGCGCCACCAGCACCGGCCTTGCCCGACGCAGCACTGCTGCCCCAGCCGGCGAACGAGCCGAGCGACTGGATCTTGGCCTCGCCGCCCTTGCCGCGCGCGGCGTTGCCGGAGAAGAGGGCCGAGATGAGGGTCGAGGGGGCGATCGCCGGGGCGGCGGGGGACGAGGCGGCGGTGTCGGCGTGCAAGGTCGAAGGTGCGGCTGCTGCGGGTGCGGGCGACGACGAGGGCGCGAGCGCGCCGGCGGCGTCGGTCGAGGCGGCGACAGGGCTGGACGAGGTGGCGGCGGCCGACGAGGTCGAGAGGAGCTGGGCACGCCGTGCCGGCGCCTGCTGGATCTTGTCAAACGTGCTCGCGACCGTGCTGTCGCTCTCCTCGGGCGACGCAGCGACCGTCGCGAGCGCGCGGAGGTAGCCGCGGAACGCCTCGTCGTCGGCGAGCACGTCGGTGCGGGCGCCGTGGCCGGCCCACAGCTGGGCGCCGTCCTCGTACGCCTCGAGGCCCTCCTTGACGAGGTCGAGGCGGTCGCTCGTCGATGCAAAGAGGTGCTGCGCGAGAGCGACCTGGGCTGCGGCGCGCTCCTCGGTCGAGTCGGCGTCGCGGACGGCGTCGCGCAGGCGGTCGACCTTGAAGACGCTCTTGCCGAAGAGAGTGCGCGTGTGCTGCGGTGCTAGTGCGGATGCGGGTGCGGCCGAGGGCGGAGACGGGAAACGAGGAGAGAGGGTGCGGTGGAGGGAGGCGGGCTTAGAGATGGGGGCGTGTGCAGCGTGGGCGGACGAGAAGGTGCGCAGAGGAGGGAGTGGTCGTCGCTGTGCAGTCTGCAGGGAGCTCCAAGTCAGTGCGATGCTCGAGACGACGCGGCCTCATCGGGAGCGAGGAGGGGAGGGGAGGAGTGGCACGACGCACGGCTTGCGCCAAGTCGCGCAGCAGCTCTCGCAGTAGGCCTGGAGGCCGTCCAGCTGGCAGCATCGAGCTCAGACGAGGTAGCGGTCAAGTTGAGCAGAGCCGACCTCCGAGACGATGAGGCGGCGCCGGCTCACTAGGCCCTCTCGCAGACACCGCGCAGTCGAGATCGCGCTCGTGCATTGTCTCCAACTGGGTATCAACAGATTCGTGCGCCCGCTCCAACGACCCGCCGACGCCGCCTCGACGACCGTCCTCCCGGCTCGCGCGTCGTCCTCCTCTCTTCCTCGCGCCGCGGCGGCTTACTTCTGGCCCCGCGAGTACGCCCACCATGCGGCGACGAGGAAGATGAGGATGAGCTTTGTGTAGCTGCGCTCGGCTGGCGGCACCTCGGTTGGGACGGGCGTGCCGCCGAGCGTTTGGCCGCCACCGGGGAAGGGGCCGCTCGCGCCGGTCGCGTCGGCGCTAAATTGCTTGATGCCGGCCTCGAGCCTGCGAGCGTAGGAGGCGTCAGTCGAGGGGCTCTGAGGGCAGCTGGGGCGAGGGAGGGAGGCGCTGTGACGACGCAGAGGGTTCGAGCGAGACGACTCACGCCTTGGCGTTGGCTCCTCGGACCTCGTGCACCTTGCGCTCGCCCTTGACGAAGGCGAAAGTTGGCATGGCCGTCACGCGGTACGCGCGCGAGATCTCCTGCGCCTTGTCGACGTCGACCTTGCAGAAGGTGACGGCGGGATACTGCGCGGCGAGCTTCTCGTAGACGGGCGCGATGGCGTGCTGCAGCGGCGGAGGCGAGGGGTCAGTACATTCACGAGTAGACGAGCTCCTCAGGCCGGCCAGGCCGCTCGGCCGACGAGAAGCGCGAGGTCGGCGAGACGGAGCGAGTCGTGGACTGAGAGGGGCGAGCGCGAGGCGATGAGCGGGAGGGAGGAGCCGAGCGTACGCAGGGGCCACACCACTCAGCATGAAAGTCGATCTGATGGAGCAGACAGGGATCAGCGATTGTGCTCGAGGCGACGTCGGTCGAGAGAGATGAGGGTGGGGGGAGAGGGAGGGGAGGGACACTCACGACGACGAGAGACCCGCGGTTCTTGGCGAGAAGCTTGTTGGTCTCGTCCAATGTCGTCAAGTGCGTGATTGCTCCCATGGTGGATGTAGAGCGAGAGGGGAGAGGACGACGAGGCTCCGAGGCGGTGCTCCTCCTCCTCCCTCTCTCCAACCACGATCACGACCTCGTGCACGGCGCGATGCAGGTGCCACTCCAGCTGTGGCTCATCCGCGCCAGCACCGGCCGCTCGCTCGTCCTCACCTCGAGCGAGTGGGCCCTCGTCTTCCGCTCCCCGCCAGCGCCCTCGTCGTCAACCTCGCTCGACGACGGCAGCGTCTCGGTCGTCGTCGAGCTCTTGCCCAGGGAGGACGTCGACCTCGAGGTCGCCACCCTCCTCCACAGCCGCGTCAGTGGGTGCTTGGGCGTCCTCTCGGTCGGCAACGGTGCGTCTCAGCTCCCCCTCTCCCCACAATGGCCAGCTCAGCTCTCGATGGCTGACGCTCCTCCTCCTCGACGCAGACACGTTCCTGCCCATCATCACGCACGCTACCGCCCTCGGCGCGACCTACGACCGCCCCTTTGCCGGCCCTGGCACCGAGCCCGTCAACCGCATCCTCGGCGTCGACTTCTTCTGCCTCACGTCAGGCGCGTTCGACTACCTGCACGCCCCGCCCTCGACTCACTCGAGCGGCGAGTACGCTCCCGAGGGCTCGGAGCCCTCGGCCCTCGAGCACCCGTGTCAGGGCATCCGGCGCATCCTCGCCAACTCGAGCTTCTACTACTCGAGCGGGCCCGACGCGTTCGACCTGTCGACTCGGCTCCAGGCGCGCCTCGACAAGCTCTCGCGAGCGGCGACGGCGAGCGGCGGCGACGACGAGGACGAGGACGAGGACGGGCCGACTCGAGACGGCTATGCCGCCGTCGCGCTCGACCACGACTCGCGGTTCCTGTGGAACACGTACCTCGTCGCGCCGCTCCTCTCGTTCCGGTCGTCGCTCCCGCCCGACATGCGCGACGTGTTCGACGAGCAGGCCTTCATGGTCCTCGCCATCCAGGGCTACGTCGGCGTGTACGACATTGCGCTCGGCGGCGAGCCCGCCGTGCTGAGCCTCGTGAGCCGGCTCGGGTGGAAGCGCAGCGGGACGAGGTTCAACGTGCGCGGCGTCGACGACGACGGCGGCGTCGCCAACTTTGTCGAGACCGAGACGATCTTGAGGACGAGGGACATGTGCTGGTCGTACGTCCAGACGCGCGGCTCGGTTCCTCGTGCGTCCTCTCTCCCTCTCCTCGTCCTCTCGACCAACTTCACCTGACGCTCGTCCCGATCGTGCAGTATTCTGGGAGGAGGGCGGCGGCCAGCCGTTCAACCCCAAGATCACCATCACGCGGCCCATCGAGGCGTCGCTCCCGGCTTTCCTGCGCCACTTCGAGGACCTCCTCGAGCACTACGGCGCCCTGCACTGCATCAACCTCCTCGGCTCCAAGGAGGGCGAGGCCGCCCTGACGCTCGCGTACGAGGCGCACCTGCGCGCGGCCGCCGACGCCGACGACAACATCGCCGGCGCGGTCGGCATGACGGCGTTCGACTTTCACCAGCACGCCAAGGTCGGCGGGATCGAGAGCGTCAAGCACCACCTCGCGCGCGCCGTCGGCGAGGTCAGCGAGGGGTTCGGCGCGTGCGTCGTCGGCGTCGACGAGCGGGGCCGGCCGACGCCCATCCTGTCGCAGCGGGGCGTCTTCCGCACCAACTGCAAAGGTGCGCTCCTCGGCTCTCTCACGCCGTCTTCTGCATGGACTGACCCTCGCGCTCGCTCGCAGATGTGCGCCCTCTCGAGCTCCATCTATCCCAACTCCCGGCGGCTGACGCTCCCTCCTTCGCCCACAGTGTCTCGACCGCACCAACGCCGTCGAGGACTCGCTCTCGCGCTTCGCCCTCGAGGACTTCCTGCGCAGCACGCAGCCGACCTGGCTCGGCTCGAGCGAGTCGGCCTCGCTGTGGAGCAGCCACCGCGTCTTGTGGGCCGACGTGCGTCTCCTCCCTCTCCCTCTCCTTCTCGCTGAGGGGGACTGACTCGAGCCTCATCGACAGAACGGCGACGCGCTTAGCAAGATCTACGTCGGCACCGGCGCCATCAACACGTCGTTCACGCGCTCGGGCAAGAAGTCGCTCGCCGGCTTGCTGTCGGACGCCTCGAAGAGGTCCGTGCGCTCCTCTTCGCCGCTCGACGGCGTCGACCTGACACCCGCTCCTCCTCTCTCACAGCGTCAACCGCGTTTTCCAGCAGCAGCTCTTCGACACGGGCAAGCAGCGAGCCATCGACGCCCTCCTCGTGCGTCCTCCCTCCACTCGCTCCCTCGTCGCCTATCCTTCTTGACGCTCGCCTCCTCGCACTCGCAGGGCAACCTCGCCACCTCGCGCAAGGTGCGCATCTTCAACCCGATCGACGACACGCTGCGGGCGCAGCTGCGCACTCGCGCCGACGAGTTCACGGCGCACGAGCCTGCGACCATCTGGGTCGGGACGTACAACCTCAACGGCAAGGCGCCGGGCAGCGAGTCGCTCCTGCCGTGGCTCTTCCCCGTCGATGGTGCGTCCTCCCTGCCCGTCTGGGTCCTCGTGGCCGAGGAGTTGACGAGGAGAGCGCGCTCGTGCAGGTCCAGATCCTGCGCTCCTCGTCATTGGCTTCCAGGAGATCGTCCCGCTCTCTCCCCAGCAGATCATGTCGACCGACCCGGCCATGAAGTGCGTGCTCCTCTCTCGTCCTTGTCCTTGCCCTCGCGCCGTCGCCGCGACCTGACCGTCCCCTCGCCTGTGCGCAGGCGCCGCTGGGAGGCCCACATCCTCAAGACGCTCGCCGACCGCCCCGACAAGAAGAGCGACTACGTCCTGCTGCGCTCGGGCCAGCTTGTCGGCACGGCGCTCATCGTCCTGTGCAAGAAGGAGGTGGCGGGCGAGGTGAGGAACGTCGAGGCGGCGACCAAGAAGGTGCGCTCCCTCCTCCTGCTGCGACGCTCTCGCGTTGTGCTTGCGCTGACGACGATCCTCTTCTGCAGACGGGCGTGCGAGGGCTCGCGGGCAATAGTGCGTCGACGTCGCGAGAGGAGCGTGCCACGAGTCGGACCTGACCTCGTCTCCCCGCTCGCAGAGGGCGCCGTCGCCATCCGCCTCGACTACCGCAGCACGACCTTCTGCTTCCTCACGGCTCACCTCGCCGCCGGCCACAGCAACGTCGAGGAGCGCAATCAGGACTACCGCACGATCGCCGACGGCCTGCACTTTGCGCGCGGCAAGACCATCTCGAGCCACGAGTGCGTCCCCTCCTGAAACCCCGTCTCCTCTACTCAGGCTCATGCTGACGCTCTTCGTCCCTCGTGCTCGTCAGGAACGTCGTCTGGGCCGCCGACACCAACTACCGCATCTCGCTCCCGAACGAGCAGGCCCGCCCGCTCGCCGAGTCGGACGACTACGACGCGCTGTACGACGCCGACCAGCTCAACAGCGCCATGCGCACGAGGGGCGTCTTTGACGGCTACCAGGAGGCGCCGCTCGTGTTTCGGCCGACGTACAAGTGCGCCGCACGGTCCTCGAGTTCTCGAGCTGGCCGGGAGGGTTCGATGCTGACGTCCTCGCCCGCGCAGGTACGACAACGGCAGCGACACGTACGACACGTCGGAGAAGGCGCGCATCCCCGCCTACACCGACCGCATCCTGTACAAGGGCCACGACGTGCGTCCTCGCCTCCTCATCCTCTGTCGTCGGCGCAGCGCGACCGCGTCGTGTCCTCGCTCAGCCCTTCTGGCCCTTCTCGAGCGTCTAGCTGACGTCATTCCGCCTCGTACGACAGCTCGACTGCTACCGGTACCAGCGCGCCGAGCTCAAGACGTCCGACCACCGCCCGGGTGCGCCTCTCTCGCGCTCGAGCTCGCACAAGTCCCTTTACTGACGCCGTCTCTCGCCTTCAGTCTACGCCCTCTTCCGGGCCCGCATCCGCAAGGTCGACCACGCCAAGCGCACCGCCCTGCGCAAGGAGCTCTTGCAGGAGCTCCTCTCGCACACGGCCGACGAGACGCTCGACGACAAGCTCGCGCGCTTCGCCATCGGTTCCTCGACGGGCAAGAAGACGCTCCCGCCGCCCTCGAGCGACGACCAGGCGTGGTGGAACGAGCCGGACGGGTCGTTCACGCCGCCGACGATCCCGCCGCGAGCTCGAAACCCGGCCGTCGCTAATCCGTTCTCGCCCGACTACTACCTGACGGGCGCGTCGTCGGTCACATTCCTCAACGGCAACGGCAAGGCGCCGGCGCCTTCCTCGCAGCAGCGTCGCGCACCGCCCGCCGTGCCCCAGAAGCCGGCTCGCGCACCCACGCCTTTGACGGGCGACCTCGTCGACCTGTCCGACATCGCCTCGCCCGCCCCTTCCACGACCTCTCCCTCTACCGCGTCGCCGATATCCGCAGCCGCACCGCCGTCGGCATTCCAGGCCGTGAGGCGCAAGCCGCCTCCGCCAACCTCGTCCGACGCCTCCAGCTCGACGCCGCCCGCCGCCGCCGCCGCCGCCGCCAAAGCTCCTCCGCCAGTACCGCAGCGACCAGGTTCAGCACCGGGAGGAGGATCGGCGAGCCTCGCTGGGTCGCAGACGCTGTCGGCGTTGCGAGAGGTGGATGCGCACGGGACGGGCGAGAGCTGGCAGATCTTGTAGAGTGTTCGACGCGCGACGGCGTGCTATTGAAGCTCTAGATAAACCGCTCGTGAGTCTCTACAGCTTTCTCGAGACCGTCGTGCTGGCTCGTTCACCCCGCTCGCCTCGTCGCGATGAGAGCGACGCGTCTCGACCTCGAACCTGCACACAGCACCGCTCTCGCCCGCCGTGCCTTGCTACTGCCTCTAGCAGCTCTAGAGAGCTCTTCTACACGCCGTGCGCCTGCCCGACATGTCCACCGAGTGGTCCGCGTCCGGCCTCGAGGCTCTCCGCCTCCGTCTCGGTGCGTCCCTCCTCGCACTCCTTCCACACCCTTGCAGGCTGCGCGCGCGCCACAGAGCACAGCTGATACCCGTGCACGCCCACAGTGCGCTCCAAGGCCGAGACTGCCGCGTTGCCTGACGACGAGCAGCCCCTCGTCGAGCCGTTCTCGCCCATCTTCGTGTACCCAATCTTTGGCGACGAGGAGACCATCTTTGGCTACCAGGGCCTCGACATCGATGTGCGTGCAGCTTTCCCTGACCCCGCGAACGCACCTCGCTGACCTGCGGCCGGACCCCCTTGCAGTACCGCTTCGCCTCGGGCTCGCTCAACCAGTACCTGCACGTCTCGTTCGACGCCAAGTTCCCCGAGCAGGGCGACGTCAAAGCCGACGACCCGGAGAAGACGCTGTACGAGTTCATCCCGCCCTCGTACTCGAAGAACCTCGACGCGTTCGAGGCGACGGTCGAGAAGGACGCGCGCGAGTTCAAGCCGCTCGGGACCCGCATCGGCGCGTACCGCTCGCGCTCGGCGGACAAGGGCAAGGGCAAGGGCAAGGGGAGGAGCGAGCCGGGCCCGGTGCTGCCCGAGCGCGAGTGGGAGCCCGTCGAGGACCCGGAGGAGGACGACGACGACGAGGTGCGGTACGAGGCGTACTGGACCAACTGGGACACGCCCGGGTTCAAGGAGTACCATCGGCGAATGCAGATCTTCGTGCTGCTGTACATCGAGGGCGCGAGCTACATCGACGAGGAGGACGGGCGGTGGGAGTTTGTCACCCTGTGCGTCCACCCTTTCCCTCTCGCATGCCTCCCGAGTGCTCTCCGCAGAGCTTGAGCTGACGACGAGCTTCTCCGGCCAGGTTTGAGCGGCGGAGAAAGGACGGCGTCACGTCGTTCCACTTCATGGGCTTCGTCTCGTTCTACTCGTTCTTCTGCTGGCCCGATACCAAGCGGCTCCGTCTCGCGTGCGTCTGCACCTCTCTCTCACTCCCACCCTCACGAGCGCAGCTGACGTCGGCCCTGCTCGCAGCCAATTCGTCCTCCTCCCGATCTACCAGGGCCACGGCCACGGCAGTGCGTCCTCCCTCCCTCTCCCGTCGGCTTTCTTCTCGCCCTGACGCCTCTCGAGCCTGCAGCTGCCCTCTACACGACCTGCTACCGCAACATCCTGTCGCGCAAGGAGATCAGCGAGCTCACAGGTGCGTCCTCGGCCTCGCCCTTACCCTCTCTCCCTCGCTCAGCCTGCTGATCCTCGGCCGCTTGCAGTCGAGGACCCGTCAGAGGCGTTCGAGGACATGCGCGACAAGTGCGACCTGTTCACGCTCGTCTCGGAGAAGGCGCTCGACGGGCTCAAGGCGCCGCTTGACCGCGAGTGGACCGAGTCGGTGCGCAAGAAGTACAAGCTCGCCGACGTGCGTACCCCCTCTCTCTCTCTCCTCGTCGATCTTCCGGCGCCTCATGCTGACGCTGTGACGCTCTCGCACCCTTGCCCGACCCGCAGCGCCAGTTCTACCGCCTCGTCGAGATGCTCCTCCTCCTCACCTCGGACCCGAACGACGCCGCGCAGCAGCGCCTCATCCGCCTCGGCGTCAAGAAGCGCCTGTACCTGTTCAACAAGGAGCAGCTGCTCCAGATCGAGGACAAGGAGGAGCGCAAGGCCAAGCTCCAGGAGACGTTCGTCGGCGTCCAGGACGACTACCGCCGGCTGACGGAGAAGTTCTCGACGGCGGCTTGAGGGGCCAGGTCCAGCAGGAGGGTGCGTCGAGCAGGGAGCAAAGGTGCGCAGGCGTGGAGGACCGGTGCGTGGCCTCTTTTCGACGACGCTCGGACCCCTCGCGCGCACTGACCCTCTCGAGCTCCGCCCGCAGCAGCAGCAGCACCTCCCGCAATGCCACTCTGTCTTTGCGCCTCCCCTGTCTCTCTCCTCGACGTGCAGAGAGCGACTGCGTGAGGGAAGCTTTCGGATCGGCGCCGCCGCTGCAGCTCGTCGAGCTCTCTCGAGGAGGCCAAGCTTGGGAAGGCCACTTTCGCGAGAGCGTCTTGTCAGGTGAGAGAGCTCGAGGCGAGCTCGGGTACATCAAGATCGTAGTTGCAGACGCACGCGAGAGACAGAGAGAAAGAGATGGCACAGAGAGGCGCTACAAGCTCGGGAGAGGGACGACACCGAGAGGAAGGAAGAAGAGCGCCTCGTCCTGAACACGCACAGCCGCCTCCTCAAAATGCGAATACCTCCGACTGGCCTCCCTCAACACCGTCGACGCTGATGGCGCGCACAGACACGCGAACGTCCTTCCCGCCGACCGCCTGGATCTCCTTGCCGATCTCGACGGCGAAGCTGTTCTCCTTCGTGTGGTCCTTGGCCACCTTCGAGCGCTCGCCGTTCGGCCCACGCACCGTGACGAGGTAGCGGTCGGCCCAGGCGGCGCCCTGGAAGGCGATGGCGGGCGCGCCGCTCGGCGTCTTGGTGCGCCACGGCTTGCCAGGCGCGGACGGGATCGGGAACCTGCTCGGGCGCGCTTGGCCATTGATCTTGAACGAGGCGTCGCGCACGCCGCGCACGATCTGGAACTCGCGGTCGTCGAACTCGGGGTGGGACGAGTCGGGCCAGCCGGGGAGGTCTGTGCGCCGAGTGAGCGAGAGAGCGCATGAGCGGTGCGCTCGGCCGGACTGGCTGGAGGAGAGGACGCACGGTACGAGAAGATGTTGTCCTGGCCCTCGCTGTGCGTCTTGTGCCCGCCAATCGACGAGTGCGGGCGGAACGACCAGCCGAGGGAACCGGCTCCTGCTCGAGACGAGGTCAGCGCACTTCTGCCGCTCTCTCGGCTAGAGGGACGCACACACCTCCAGCAGCATCGACGTCGTTGAGGAACGTCTTGTAGATAGTCTGGTCACGGAAGAAGCCGTACTCGCCCGAGACGAAGCTGCGAGGAGGTCCGTGCGGGCGGCGAGGCAGGTGTCAGCTCGCGCTCCTACTGAAGAAGAGGCTGACACGAGGCGGGACGGACGCCTTATTGTGCCTGCGAGCGACCTCGCACTCCTTCTTGACGCGCGGCGCCTCGCCGTTGCCGTAATGATGGTAGCTGAGAATGTCGACGTCGGGACTGTCGAGGACCTCCTTCGGAAACATGCGGTCCGGGTCCATGTAGCGCGCGAACGAGCCATCCATGACGAGGTTGCGAGGCGCGCGCGATTTGAGGTGCTTGGCGATGGTGAGAGTCCACGAGGCGGGCGCAGGAAGCTCCTTCCAGTTGTCGAGCTTGCCCGCCGTGAGCTCGTTGCCCGTCTCCCACGCGAGGATGCAGGGCTCGTCCTTGTAGCGACGACCGTTGATCGTGTTGACGCGGTCGGCGAGGCGGTCGATGATGACCTTGAAGCTGCGCAGCGAGGAGGAGGGAGGAGGAAGGGCAACTTGAGAAGGTCAGCTCGTGCCGGTCAAGGTCGACGCTGACGGGACGCACGCCTCGATCATGGTCGGGTCCTTCCAGAAGTTGATGCGGCGCGCCTCGTCGTTGGAGCCGAGGCCGTAGCGCAGGCGGGTCAGGTCGGTCGTACAGCCGACCCAGTTTTTGCTGCGCGCGCACGACGCCGTCAGTGTCTGCCACCGACCAGGACGAGAGGGCAGCAGACACACTCGTCGCCAAAGTCCTGGTTGATGATGGGGATGATGAGCTTGACGCCGGCCTTGTGCGCCTCGTCGAGGACGAGGTCCATCTGCTTCATCCGCTCGTCGTCCCACAGCCAGTCGCGGTACTGCTCGCTCCAGCCGTTGATGTGCCCGACGTTGACGTACGGCTTGCTCTTGATCTGCACGAGGAGAGAGCGCGATCAGCTCTGCCCGACGGGCGAAGGAGAGAGAGAGGGCGAAGAGGGGACCGTGCACGGACCATGAGCGTGTAGGTCCTCGTGACGGGCACGCCGCCGAAGCCGTCCTTGGCGGCGAGCGCAGCGAACGTGTCGCGCACCTCGAACGGCCCGCTCTCGTCGCCGCGCAGGAGCTGTGGCGCGTTGAGCGACGCGAAGCGCAGTTCCTGGCCGCCGAGGAAGAGGTCGGCGCCGCGACGCTCGACAAAGTTGCCTGCGCCGAGGACGAGGAGGCGACATCAGCGAGGTGCAGGCTTGAAGGAGAGGAGAGGTGCGCACCGGCGTTCGAGGTGGCTGAGAGCGAGAGCGAGAAGTGGTGCTGGTCGGCCGAGGGCATGTTCGACAGGAGCGAGTGCTTGAAGCAGAGCAAGGAGCAGTCGAGGAGCGTTCAAGCGAGCTCATGAGCGTCGAGAAGTCACCTGCGAGACGCAGGCGTGGATCCGCCGAAGAGCGGGACAGGGCCCGGGAAGCGGATTCCGGAGATCCGGCGAGTCGAGGTGCGGGACGAGGCTGCTCGAGGGGTCCAGGAGCGGATAGAGTTTGTGGTCGTCGCGAGCGCAGGCGAGTGATTGGCGAGGTAGAAGGCTTGGCATAAGCTGATCGAGGTCGTCGAGCTCGTCGAGCCGGACTTGAACGAGGCCCAGCTCGAGAGGTCGGCGCCTCGACCCGACGATGCGCTGCGGGCGGTAGGCACAGCTGATCGCACGCCGAGAGGTGCGATAACGCCGAGCGAGACCTCGCAGAGCCAGACAAGGGCGTCGCCGAAGTACGAGCGGGAGGCGAGTTCCACGGTCGACGAGCTGTTCGAGAAGGCCGACGTCAGCTGCGGCTCATCAACCGCAGGAGGGCAGAGACAAGGAGGGAGGGAGCGCGCACCGTATCTACGACTGCTGCTGCTACTATGCGCCGACCCTTTATGCCCGCCCGGCCCGAGTCGACCTTCTCGCTCGAGCCCCGCCTCCCCCTCCTCACGCCGCCGCAACGGCCTCAATACCCAAGCACCGCCTTCCTGAGCGCCTTGGCACCGACCCTCAGGTCCCGCTCAGCCTGGCTCGTCAGCCCAAAGACCGCCCGCTCGCCCGTCAGCCCGCCCTTCTCCCCCCCGCCCTCGCCCTTCCTCTCCCCCCCCTCGCCCTCCTCTCGCTCCGCCTCCGCCCTCGCCACGTCCCCACTCTCCCTCATCAGCCGATCCATGACGTCGTACTGCCGCCCCCTCGGCTCGGCCCACGTGACGGGCTTGCGGCTCTCGGGCGCGCCGTCGGGCGCGCCCGTGAGCGGGTCGGCGCACGACGGGTCGGGCGCGAAGGCGAGCGGGCGGGGCAGGAGCGGCGAGGAGGCAAAGTGGAGGGCGGCGAGGCGGGCTTGGGTCTGCGCAAGCGGGAAGGGGATGGTCTGCGGGCGGGCGGGAGGGATCAGAGCGCGCCTCGAGGGGTGGGGAGGAGGGACAGCGGGAGGGGAGGGCGCACAAGGTACGGCAGCGCGAGGAACGCCATCGTCGGGTCGGCGAGGAGGAACAAGAAGCGGTCGTCGAGGCCGTGCATGCGGATGCCGCCCTCGGCCCCGGACGGCTCGCCGCGCCCGCCGTCCTTGGTCGGCGAGTACGTGACCGGGTGCGTCTTGAACGGCTCGTGCTCGGGCGACAGGAAGGGGAAGCTGAAGTAGTAGCCCGTGGCGAACACGCTGCGAGACAGGACGAGAAGGAGGAGCGTCAGCTCGAGGGGCTCGAGCGCGGGCGAGAGGCAGCGACGCACATCGTGTCGACGTCTTCGACGACCTGGCCGTCCTCGAACTCGATCCGCCTCGCCTCGATGCGCTTGATGGGCGGCACCTCGTGCACCTCGTTCGAGTACTCGGGCGCGTCGGGCGCGTCCCACGGGATCCCGAGCGCGGCGGGCGAGCGCGCCGACTGGTAGATCTTGGGGAGCGCCGACGCTGCGTCTGGGTCGGCGAGTCGGCGAGAGTGGATGCTCGAGGCGAGTTCGCGCGTGATGTCGTAGCCCGAGGCCGAGTTGCCGATGACGAGGACGGTCTGCGGGAGGAGGAGGGGGTCAGTCTGCGTTTTGCCCTGGGCAGCTCTCCTGCGTCGGCGAGCGAGAAGAGACAGCAGAAACGCACCTCCTCCTGAAACTGCTCGGCGTCGCGGTACCACCGAGCGTGCGAGATCTCGCCGGGAAAGGTCCGTAGCCCGTCCATCCAGTGCAAGAAGGGCCGCGAGTAGTGGCCATTTGCGACAAAGACGGCGTCAAAGTGGGCCGTCTCGTCGGCGGCTTCGTTGCCATCGATGGTCGAGCGGAACGAGGCGAACCAGCGTCGCGAGCCGGACGAAGGAGGAGGGTCCGAGGGGAGGGCGTGGCGGATCGTCGTGACGCGCGTGTTGAAGCGGATAAAGGGGAGCAGCGACTCGCTAAAGTCCTCGAGGTAGTCTTGCACTTGCTGATGGTGCGCAAAGAGGCCCTGTGCGCGTGAGAGGGAGGAGTCAGCCCGGGTCGAGGAGGTGGTCTCGAGAAGGGAGGAGAGCGACGACGCACGACGCTCGGCGGGAAAGGTCGGCCGCGGTACTGCATGAGGCTCGTGGGCACGTTGGTGCGCAGGGACGAGTACATCGGGCTCGGCGGCGGCGGTCCTCGGAAGGTCGACTCGTTGAGCGACTCGAGCGCGAGCCAGCCGTCGTCGGTCCAGCGCGCGGTCGGCGTGCCCGGCTCGGGGTCGTAGCGCCATGCTCCACCGACGCCGGCTCTCGCCTCGATGCAGGTTGGCTCGAGGCCTGCGAGGAGCGACTGCTGGATTGCGGCGAGGCCGGACGAGCCGGCGCCGACGACGAGGACGCGCGGGCGGGGCATGGCGCGGGTGCTCGGCAGCTCGGACGAGACTATCGAGAGCTGTTCAGGCTGAGCAAGAGGGGCGGCGAGGTGTTTCCCGGCCGCTCTGATCCGGAGTCGGGTCGGCCTCCGGAGGAGAAGAGGCTTGGACTCGCGCCGCGCAACCGCTCGCTCTCGTTCAGTCCAGTCGACTTGCACAGCTCTCCCTCGAGTCTGCAGCTCGCTATCGCCGTCGTCGCAGCCACCCTCGTCGCCGTCGCCGCCGCACACCAACGAGCTCACCCCGCCTCGATCTCCATCGCCGCTCGCCGCTCCCGCTCCACTGGGTCTCCCTCTTCCACCACCAGCCTAGCACTCTTCCACCATGGATGAGCCAGGTGCGCACTCTTTGGTCCCTGCCAGCCGCACCAAAACCCACCGCTGACCTCGTCTCGTCCCCCGCCCTCTCCTCGTCAATCAACCCGCCCCTCGCGCAGGATTCCACGCCCGCCGCCTCGCCGAGCGCCAGCAGCGCCTCGCCGGCATCGACGGCAAGCTCGGCATGCACGGCCTCAAGACGACCGAGCCCCTCGCCGACCGCGACGCCCTCCGCGAGCAGGTGCACCCGCCCGCTCACGCCGACGACTCGCACGCCGGCGCCTACGAGACGGTCGGCGGCACGTACCGCCCGCCCGCTACCGTCGTCAACCAGGACGAGATACCTGGGCCGCAGCCGGGTAACGGCTCGTTCCCGATCGCAGAGCCGCTCGACCGCCACCCGCACGGGCCGATGCGTCCTCACCTCAAGCTCATGTGCGTCGCTGCTCCCTTCTCTTTCCTCCCGAAACGTTCGTCAAGCCGAGGCGGAGAGCCACGAGGGCGTGCGGCTCGACGTCGAGTTGGCTACGACAGGACGGACCCCGCTCGCCCATGCTCAAGAGGCTGACTCTGCCTCCCCCCTCCCGGCGCAGGACCAACCTCATGCTCCGCTACGACACGACCGTCAACAACGTCTGGCATGGCTTTGCCATGCTCGTCACGACCGACGCCGGCTCGGACTACTCGACCAAGCCGACCCTCTCGGTCCAGTGGGACGCGACGGCGGGCCAGCTCGTCGACAAGCTCGCCTCGATGCAGCTCGGGCCGGCCGACGCGCCGAGGCCCGACCCGCACACGGGCACCGAGGAGGGCGTCCACTCGCAGCGCATCGTCGCCGAGCAGATCCACACGTACTACTCGCTCGCCGGCGGGCAGACGTTCTGGCGCTGGAAGCTCGAGATCCCGCTCGGCGAGAGGGAGGAGGAGATCTTCTACTCGGTCAACGTGCGTCCCTCCCCTCGCACTTTTCGCCTCGTCTCGGTTGTCGAGGCCCGTGCACTGACTCTGTCTCCCTCTCTCGCCCGCCCGCAGAACGGCCAGGAGAACTCGTTCTGGGTGCCCGCGTTCGACCAGGAGTTCCGCGTCATGTACCACTCGTGGTGCGCCTGCCTCTTCTCCCCCTTGAGCGGGCGAGCTAGTGCCTGATCCGGCTTCTTCGTGCGCGCAGCAACGGCTTCTCGGGCGGCGTCGACACCGAGGCGTTTAACGGACCCGACCCGCTGTGGCGCGACGTCCTGCGCAAGCACGAGCAGAAGCCCATCGTGCGTCCTCGGCGCTTCTTCACCGCCCTGCGCCGCTCGTCGTCGCTCGACTCGCTCGGGCCCTCCTGCTGACTTGGTCCCGCCTCGCTCGCGCGCAGCACGTCATGGTCGGCGGCGGCGACCAGATCTACAACGACCCGCTCACGCGCGAGCCCGAGATCGCGCCCTGGATCAACGAGACGGACGTCAGCAAGAAGATCGCGGCGCCCTTCACCGACGAGATGAAGTTTGCGCTCGACCGCTTCTTTTTCAACGCGTGCGTCCCTCTCTCTCTCTCTCTGCGCTGAGGTTGACGAGCATGAGCTGATGCGGAGAGCGTGCGCTGCAGGTACTGCGCGTGGTTCCGCGGCGGCGCGTTCGGCATCGCCGTCGGCAAGATCCCCATGCTCAACATGCTCGACGACCACGACATGATGTGCGCCCCCTCTCGCTCCGTCTTGCTCATCAGAGCATGTACTGACCCACTGCACCCTCCCGCAGCGAGTGCGTCGCCGCCCTCTCGCCTTCGGTGGCCTGTGAGAAGGACGGTCAGGCTGACCTTCCCCCTCCTCCTCCACCTTTTTGCAGCGGATTCGGGTCCTACCCTGACGACCTGCAGGAGTCGCCCGTGTTCAGCAATATCGGCTCGTACGGCTATAAGTGGTTCCTCCTGTTCCAGAGTGCGTCCCCGTCGCCGCCTTGCTCCCCGCACGGACCTCCTCTCGCCCGAGTACCGGCTGCTGATGCGCGTGACGTGCATCGCACAGTGTTCATCGTCGACGAGGTCGACGGCACGAGCCCCGAGTCGGCCGTCGGCATCCCGACCGTCAACACGCACCCGTCCAAGTCGCTCATCATCGGCGGCGAGGGCGCCTTCATCCCCTACCCGAACCACTCGTTCCTGTCGTACCTCGGCCCCAAGATGTACCTCCTCATGATCGACTGGCGCTCCGAGCGCAGGTTCGACCAGCTCGCGAGCAAGGTGACGTACGAGCGGACCGAGAAGGCCGTGTATGCGCTGCCGCAGGGCGTCGAGCACCTCATTGTCCTCCTCGGTGCGTTCCTCCCTCCCTCTCTCTCTGCAGAGCTGGTCCTGATGGCTCGACACCCTGCCGCAGGCGTTCCCATCGCCTATCCGCGCATGGTCGCCCTCGAGAACATCCTCGAGTCCAAGTTCAACCCGATGTCGGTCCTCGCCAAGATGAAGCTCATGCCCTCGGCCGTCAACAAGTTCAACGCGTGCGTCGCTCTCTCTTTCTCTTGCTCGTCGTGCTCGAGAGCAGAGTGAGCTGACGAGGATCACCGTGCGCAGCGAGGCGGAGCTCAAGGACGACTTGGCCGACCACCCTTGCGCTGTGCGTCGGTGCTCCCTCTCTCGGTCTCGTCGCCTTGAGCTGCACATGCAGCGAAGCGACGTGAGCGGCCTTGACCGCAGCACTGACGCTCGAGCCTCCTCCCGCAGGGCGACCACAAGAAGGAGCGCAACTGGCTCATCGAGCGGTACCAGAAGATGGCCGTCGACAAGCACCTGCGCGTCACGTTCTGCTCGGGCGACGTCCACGCGACGGCCAACTCCAAGGTGCGCCGTCTCGTCCCTCCCTCGCCGTCGTCGTCGACGAGAAACTGACTCGAGGCGCTCTCTCGCCGCTCACAGTTCTACTCGAAGAAGAAGCTCGAGCCGAGCATGGACCCCAAGTGGATGCTCCAGTTCATCTCGTCGGCCATCGTCAACACGCCGCCGCCGCCGCCCGTCATCTGGCTCGTGTCGAAGCTCGGCGCCAAGAAGCACAAGGTGCGTCGCTCCCTCGTCCGCCTCTCGCACTCTCGTCGAGCTCGACTGACCTTGAGCACGTGTACAGACGCTGCACTACTGCGACACGGAGGAGGAGCTCATCCCCGTCTTCACCGAGGACGTGCGTCCCTCTCCCTCTCTCCCCTACTCGCGCTCTCCCACTCACGCTCCTCTCTCCCTCTCTCGCGACCACAGACGGACGGCTCCAAGCCCAAGAGCAACACGGTCATGGGCCGTCGCAACTACGCCATGGCCGACTACGACACGGCGACGGGCGAGATCCAGTTTGCCATCTGCGTCGAGAAGAGCCAGGGCAGCGGCACGACCAAGGAGTGCGTCCCCTCTCCTCCTGCGGCGCTCTCGCTCGTCTCTGGGCACGTGCTGACACGCTCGGCGCCGCTGCTGCAGGTACTACCTCCGTGCGCCGCCGCCTCGTTGGTGATCGGCCTCGCCGCTCGGGCCCGCTCGGACCGCTTCTCTGCCCGGACAGCCTTTCCTCTCTCCCTCCCACCCTCGCTTAGTCCCCTTCCTCTGATTCTCCTTCTCCTCCATGTCCTGTACCATGCGGCTACCCTTACCTTTACTAGCTTCCCCCTCGCTCCCTCGTCTACTGCGGTTGGATCCGGTCCGGGCCTTGTATCTAGTCTGTTCGCCCCTTTTGCGCTCTCAGCCCGCCAAGAGCGAGAGTGCGACTGGAAGAGCGAGAGCGCGATAGGCGTTTGTGGAAAAGAAGCTCCCTGGCCCTGCTCAACAAGCGCTGACGGATTTGAGCCGGGCAGACACAGAGCTGGCGACGCGAGCGACATCGGCGACGTCCCTCGAGCCGAGAGCGGCGCGTGCACGCAGAGCTGGAAGAGAGCACTGCGCCACCTCGAACCTGGTCATTCGAAGCAAGCGCGAGCGACCGAGCGAGAGGCGTCAGGCCGAGCAGGACAGGCGCGAGGAGGGAGGTCGACATGGGAAGGTCGAAAGGAGAGGGGCCTAAGCGCGCCAGCGTCACCGGGTCTGAGCTGCTCCATCTGCGTGCAGCGTCATTGCTCGTGCTCCAGAAGTGGGCGAGGTGGCATGGGCACGGTGCAGGGGAGAGCGAATGCAGCGCGAGGAGAGAGAGGGGAGGACGGCGAGGTTGAGCTCTCGTCGCCTGGCCTGTTTGTCCCGCCGGCTCCTCGACACCTCTCGACAGTACATTTGCCGCGTCGGGTGTCTGTGACCTGGAAACGCTCGACAGCGAGGAGAGGGATCGAGGAGAGCAGGATCACGGCCGACGCCGTGGGGAGGCCGCATCTGCGCCTCGAGCGCTCACAAAGCCACACAGGCCGCGCTGAGCAAGCTGCTGCCGGCGACGCTGCAAGGTGGCAGCGCTACGAGGAAGAGAAAGGGCGCAAAAGAGGTGTCGAGCGACGGCCGCCAAGTCGCGCACGAGCCGCTCTCGACGGTTCCTCTCTCTCTCTCGGCCTCTTGCGCAGTCAGCTCCCTCGTCAAGCAACAAAGAGACATATCACGGCTCGCGCTACGCTCCCAAGAGCCACCCTCTTGCACGGACCCGGTCCCCTCAGCCGCTCAGGCGAGGAGGTCGACGCCGGCGTCCCACGGCTTGCCGCCGCCCTGCTGCGCCCTCAGCGCCTCGTCCCACTCCCTGCGGTCCGGCGCAGCATACACGGCGCCGTACTCGCTCGCGAGCGCGCCCCACAGGCCGGCGAGCTCGCTCTGCGCCTCGCTGCGCGCCGCCGCCGCCGATGACGATGACGACGAGGTCGACGCCGCCGCTGCGGCCGTGGTGCGGTCGCGCTCGGCGCGCGCAAAGGGGACGAACGGGTCGGCCGTGAGCGGGAGAGGGAGTGCGCGGCTGAAGACGGTGCTGGGCGAGAGCGGGCCGTAGTCGAAGGCGGGGAGGTCTGTGCGCACGCGGGCGTCAGTCAGTGCGGCGCTCGAGGGGACAATGTGCGCGCGAGGAGGGAGGAGAGGGAGGACGACGCACGCTCGCCGCCGAGGTCGCTCGAGAGCGAGTGGCGCTGCAGGACCTCGACGATGGCGAGCACCTCGGCGACGAGGTCGCTCTTGTGCTCTCGGGCCTCGAGGCGCATCGTCACGCGCGCGACGAGGCGGCGGTGCTTGTCGGCGTGCGGGCCGAGCGGGTCCTGGAACAGGTCGAGGGCAGCCGTGACGAGGCCGTTGAGGCAGTGGAAGAGCGGGAGGTGGAAGCGCGACATGGGGTGCGAGTCGGGGTAGCCGAGCCAGAGCGACATGAGGCCGTGCCTGTGCAGCGAGGGGAACAGTTAGTGCGTGTACGTGCTGCTGAGAAGAGCGAGGAGAGACCCACGCGGCGTTGATGCAGGCGAGGCGACCCTCGGCGAGACGTTGGTCGGCGAACCCGCGCGTGAGGCTGCGAGCAAGGAGATCGAGCATCGTCAGCACGAGCCCGACAGCCACGTTCACGACGACGACGAGAGTGGGACGCACAACGGCCTGTTGAGGCGGACGACGAGCTGGAGGACGGCCGCATGGAGAAAGACGCGCAGGCGGTCGGTCGCAAAGTTCTTGGCCTCGAGCGGCACGACGCTGTCGCCGTCGAGCTTGAGGACGGGCAGGCTCGCCTTGAGGCGTGCGAGCGTCGCGTTCTGGTCGACGACGACCTTCCACGTCGGGAGCGAGGGCGCCTTGACAGCGTAGATGTACTCCTTGAGCGAGTGGCCGACGTAGGCCAGCTGGGTGAGCGTGACGGTGTACAGGCTCGGCGTAAAGTCGAACTGGGCGCTCGCGAGGACGCTGTCGTCGGTGATGTTGGCGTCGAACGCGTTGGTCGGCTCGCGCGTATCGAACTGCGAGTGGGTGACGAGGCACGGCCGGCCCGACGTGTCGAGCCAGTCGAGGCAGATGAGGATGCGCCACAGCCGACGACGCTCCTCGAGCTCGATGTGCGAGATACTGACGCCGGCCGTGCTCGGCTCGCGGTTGAGGCCGATGAGCTGGCCGGCGAGGACGGCCTGGCTGAGCAGGCTGCCCGCGCGCGCGTCGTTCTGCTGGTCGGCGTAGCGATGCAGCGTGAGCAGCGTGCGGACGACGTCGAGGTTGGGCGCCTCCATGTACCTGCAGGGTGAGCCGAGACCGGCGTCAGGCGCCATGCACGAGAGCTCGTCGCAGAGAGGAAAGGCGCACCCTCCCATCCTGAGCGCCTCCATCGACGCCTCGAAGAACCTTTTGGCGGCGAGCTCCTTGTCGGTCCTCGCCTTCTTGGCGATGCCGACCTCGGTGAGCTGCCACGACATCTCGAGCGTCGCGATGGCGAAGAAGAGGGCGAGGAGCGTCGGGTGCGCGGCGAGCGTCGCGTACTGGGCCTCCTGGACGCGGGCGCGGAACGTCGGCTCGTGCACGATGGGGAAGAAGCTGAGCTCGGTCGAGAGGAAGTGCATGATGAGGGCGTCGAGCTGCGGGGCGGACGAGGCCTGTCAGTCCAAGGTCGCCACGAGGAGGCTCGAGCGGGAGCGGCGTCGACGCACCTCGCGCTTTGGCGGCAAGAGCTGGACGAGGTGCTGCACGGTCGGCGCGACGGCGAGGATGTGGGCTCGATGCGCTGCCGACACGGCGACGCTCTTGCGCTCGCCGTCGGTGCTCGTGTTGGCCTGCGGGAGGGGAGATGCGAGTCAGCCTCGACTCTCTCGAGAGAGCAGGAAGGGCAAGAGGCGCACCGCGAGCAAGCCGAGTGCCTCTGCCGCGTTCTCCTCAGCGACGCCGCTCAGCGCGCCGCCCTCGCGCGGCGTCCCACCTGCTGCTCCTGCCGCCACTCCCGCGCCGCCCGTGATGCCGACGATGAGCTGCTCGAGGCGGTCGAGCTGGACGCGAAGCTCCTGCGCCTCGGCGTCGCGCGTGAGGTGCCTGCGACGGAGCGGGATGGTGGGTCAGCGAGGCTCGCGCAGGGTTCGGCGAGGCGAGAGCAGGACGCACGGTTGCGGCAGACGGATGGCGCCCTCCCACTCGCACAGGTGGCCCTCCTGACGGTCTCGACACGCTCCACCTGCAGGTCGAGGCTCGGCGGTCAGCGAGCGGGTCTTGAGCAAGCCGAGGGGGGACGAGGGCGCACAAGGGTAGCCGCGGTCGCACTTGAGCTTCCTGCGGGCGGGGGAGGACAGAGTCAGCGAGGCGACGACAGATCAGCGGGACATCGTGTGCGCACCTGCGACGGCATTCTGCGAGCGTAGGCGGCGCGAGAGGCGGGGTGAGCCGGGCGTCAGTGGGGGGGAGCGCGAGAGGACGAGGAGAAGAGCGACGACGGCTCACGGGCGCAGGTGACGGGCTACAGGGTGTGGCAGAGGGTCAGTCGAGCCCTGTGACAGCTTCAGAGCGGACGCACCTTGCGGTTGCGGCGCTTCTTGGCCTCTGCTCCTCCTGCGGGCCCTCCTCCGCCCCACTCGTCGTCGTCGTCGCCGTTGGCCTTGCGCTTGCCCTTGGCCGTCGCAGGCGGCGTCGTGTCCTCCTCGGGCGAGCTTGCACCCGCGCCAGTCGCCAAGTCGCCAGCCGTGGCGCTCATGAGGGGTGTGGATGTGGGAGGGGAGGTCCGACTTTGTCCGCGGAGAGACTTCCCAAGTGACCCCGCCATCTCTCGCTTGCTCAAACGCTGTGCACATGCACAGCGAAACTCGGGTCCTCACGAGGCTCGATGGGCGCGGCAGGCTAGACGACAACATGGGGCACAGACGGTCCGCCTCGACTCCTCCCTCCCTCCTCGTTGACGCTCACAGCGCCGTGATGGCGACGAGCACCTGCAGCGCCTGCGCCTGCCTCTCGCGAAACGCCGGCAGCGACGACATACCTGCAGAGCGCGAGCGAGAGTCAGTCTCTGACGACGAGGCCGCCTGAGCGAGAAAGAGGAGCGAGCGCGAGCGAGAGGAGACGCACCGAGAGCGAGCTGGTTGACGCCGTTCGCCAGCGCCTGCACCTGCTCGTCCTCCTCCTCGGTCGCGCCGACGCCCTGCGCGAGCCGCTCGCGCAGCTGCTCGAGCCGCGGCGGCGACAGCTGCTCGACGCCCTCGGTCGCCTCGCGCACCGCACGCGCGTCGTCCTCGTCTTGCAGCGCTCGGCTCGCCTGCGAGAGCTCGACGAGACCACCAAGAAGAGGTCGCAAATAAGCTGGAGTGGGGAGGAAGGGGCGTAGTCAGCGCCCGCGCCGAGAGGGATGGGAGAGAGGGAGGGAGGAGAGCGGCTCACGAGGCGTGTCCCTCAGGCCAATCCGGGTCGGCGAACCATGCCCAAAGTGCACAGGGCGAACGCCGTGCTCATCGACCCGAGTGAGGGCGACGTCGAGGATGGCCAACGCGGTCGAGGCAAAGAAGGCCTGCGGCGCAAAGTCGGCTCCTCGAGCGAGCAGGCTCAGGATGGCCGGCGTCTCGACCATGACGTCGCCGAGCGCGGCGTACAGCGTCTCGCGGATGAGCGCGAGGCTCTCGGCGTCGGCAGCTGCGCCGGCGTTGGTCTCGGGCGCGTCGTGCTGCGCGAGGTGCTGGTGCGCCTGCTTGGTGTCGGGCGTCGGCTCGCCCTCAAAGTACATCGGCGGCGGCTCGTAGGCGGCGTGTGGGCGCTCGGTGTCGGTGCTGGGTCGAGGCCGGACCGACGTGTCGAGCGCGGCTTGCAGGTCGTTGCGGAAGCGCGTCTGGAACGTTCGTCGCTGCGAAAGAGGGACGAAGGCGGGTTAGCCGACTCTCTGCGAGGCGAGGGAGGGTGCTTAAGCGCACCTGGAGGATCTCGAGGGCGATGCCCTTGAGGTCGGCGGCGATGCGGGCGACGTCGAGGCGGAGGGGGCTTGAGAGCACCTCCTTGTCGCACAGGAGGAGGGCGAGGTCGTGTCGAGCGGTCGACGAGAACCCTTGGACCGGCTGCACGGTGCGCTGCCAGAGCGAGAAGGCGTTGCGGAACGTGTCGGGGCAGTTGTCGGTCGTGAGCGAGAACGAGCCGTCGGGCGACGAGATGGACGGAGGGGAGCCGCGAGCTCCGAGGGCGGCGAAGAAGAGGGCGAGGGCGGGACCGGCGACTTGGACGTCGACGTCTGAGAGGGCGCACACGGGTCAGCAGCATCCTCGCGGAGCGCGGAGTGGAGGAGGAGGACTCGCCCGCTTGTTCGAGGTCACCGTCGTCGAGCAGCCCCTCTCCTCGAGCCTGCGCCAGGGCGTCTCGACAGAAGACGTGAAATGCCTGGATGATCTGCTCGTCGGAGAGCTGCGCTGCCATGGTGTAGATGAGCGGCGTGAGGCAGGACAAGGGGAGGCGAGCGATGATGAGGCGGTGGGGCGGTGCAGATCCTCACGCCGTGAAAATGGCGAGACTCGCTCTCGGTGCTCGACACGGACAAGCTTTCACTGCAAAGGTACTGCTGCTACTACTGTAGAGGGTACGCCCGAGAAGTCAGGGCGCGCCGGTCCCGCTCGCGCCGGTCCCGCTGGCGCGGGCGGCGCCGTCCTGCGGCGGCTGGAGGAGCATTGAGTCGAGCCAGGCCCAGCTCGAGTTGGTCTGCGCCGAGTTGAGCGAGTCCCTGCGAGCGTACGAGAGCGAGAGGAGAGAGAGAGGAGAGAGAGAGGAGAGAGAGAGGAGAGAGGTGGGTCAGTGCTCGCTCGTGACAGCGTCGAGCAGAACGAGCGCACCAGTACGTGTTGTCGCGGTTGAGGTCTTCCACGAGCGAGTCGAGCCCGGTGAAGATCTCGGACGAGAGGCCGTCGAGCTGCTCGAACGGGTTGACGCCAAGCGCGCCCATGCCGTGCTGAGCGCTCGAGCGCGGCGACGGCGGCCTCGTCGGCGCCCCACCGAGGGCGTGCAGGACGGCCTTGTAGAAGCGCGCGATGAAGGCGGGCGCCGAGTCCTCGCTGCCCTCCTTGGCGCGCGACGCGGCGACGTAGACTGCAGCGCGGACGAGGGAGGGTCAGCGAGGCTCGCGCGAGTGGGCGCACAGACATGGAGGGACGCACTGCGAGTGATGTAGCTGACGATGCTCGTCTGGAGGGTCGGGCTCGCCTGCGAGAAGACCTTGCCGAGGCACTCGCCGGCGGCGAGCATGCGGACCGCGATCGTGTCCTGCATGTAGCGCAAGATGCCCTCGCTGCTCGAGCGCCGCGAGTCAGCATACCGCTCGCCCGAGAGGAAGCGGAGAAGACGCACCGGACTGCCTCCTCGAAGCACTCGACGAGGTCGCTCGCGCGAGCCATAAAGTTGACCAGGACGAGCTGGTCCGAGACGCCGGCGACGAGCAGGCACGACATGGCGAGCTCGAAGCGCGCAGAGCGCCAGTGGAAGCGGGCCTTGTGCGCGCAGGCGGGCGTGAAGCTCTGGTAGACGGGAGCTGCTCGAGAGAGTCAGTCGAGGCCGTGGAGGAGAGGCTCTCGAGGGGAACGGCGACGCACAGCTCGGGTCGAGGTACTTGGTGTGCAGCTCGGCGATGAGGCCATCGATGTGTGACGCGAGCGAGCTCGCGACCGAGCGAGTAGGCGCCGACGCGATCGTGCGGAAGAGCGGGTAGATCTTGACGAGCGAGATCGAGACGGCCTGCTCGTTGTCGTCGCGGACGTCGTACCGGCGCGTCTCGGCGAGCCAGGCGTCAATATCGACGTCGATCGTCGGGATCATGCGCGTCTCGGCCATGGGCGAGTCGTCGAGCTTGTACGAGCTGCGGGTGCGAGCGAGCGTCAGCTCTTGCGGCGGGCGAGCGTCGAGGCCGCGAAGCAGAGGACCAAGGACGCACTTGTCGTTGCAGATGAGGACGATCCAGGTGCGCTCGCGGTCGAGCATGACGCGCGCCTCGTGCTCGTTCTCGGGCAGCGGTTGTCGACGCTTGTGGTGGAGGCCAAGTTGGTATCCTGTAGCCGAGACCGAGTTAGTTCTCGGTGACCAGAAGGCGAGGAGGAGAGGAATAGGAGGAGAGGGAGGGAGGGAGGGAGGGAGAGAGGGAGGAAGACGAGGAGGAGAGGGGAGAAAGGGGTGAGGGGTGCGGTGGACCGGCAGCTCACCGAGGCGGATGGCGTACCCGACTCGAAGCCACGCGCTCGTGTCGAAGGGCTCCTTCCAGTAGGTCAGGATGAGGAGGCTCTGCAGGAGGCCGATCTCGGGGTCGCCGTCGCCGCCCATCGCGCGAGTGACGAGCTGCTGCGCGCTCGAGAGCAACTGGGGGTAGAGGTCGGGGCGGAAGAACTTGGCCGAGGCGGTGAGGATGGCGGTGAAGAGGGCGGTGGAGGTGGTGCGCACTGCGAAGGTGAGGAGGTCCGTGAGCGAGGGGGTCCGAGCGTCGGGTGAAAGGAGCGTCGTACCGTAGTCGGCAGTGTGCAGGTGCGCGTCGAACAGGACGATGAAGCAGTTGAGCTGCGAGTGGAAGAGCTGGAAGAGCTGCTCGGCCTCGAGCGCCGTCAGGACGTCTGGTGGCGAGGTCGCGAGGACGTGGTCGAGGAGAAGTCGTCGAGGGAGAGTCAGCGTCGGCCCTCTCTGTCCGACTTCCTGCTTCCACCGCGAGACTCGAGAGACGCACGCATGTCGACTGGATCAGGCATCTTGATCGCAGGCTTCTTGCCCTTGCCGAGCCCGTGCAGGAGCGACGGCCGGTCGGCCGTGAAGCTCGAGCTCTTGACGTCGGCCGCCTCGGCGAGCGACAGCATCGTCTGCGCAGGCTCGGTCGTCGAGCCTGCGAGCGACGCAGGCGACGGCTGGGCGGGCGCCGAGAGCGCCGGCGAGCTGTGGCTCGCGCGCGCCCCGGGCCACGACGGCGGCTGCGGCGCGAGGGGCGGCGGCGCGTAGCTCCCGAATGGCGACGTGCGCGGGTAGCCGAGATGTGGCGAGGGAAGGAAGGCGCCGTTTGGCGGAGGGAGGGGCCACGTGGGAGGAAGAGGGACGCTGGAGGTCGAGGCGGTGGACGACGAGGGGAACGAGGGCGAGGGGACGGCGTGCGCAGGAGCAGTCGGGTCGGCGGCGATGCCAGATGACGGCGGGAGGCTGTACATGGGCGCGCTGCCGCTGTACGGGTCGGGGAGGGCGGCGGAGGTGGGGAGGGCGAGTGGTGGTGCGGTGCCGCTCGACGACGTTGCGGCGCCGTCGCCGACGCTGGTGGAGCGGTCCTTGGGTTTGCGGCCTCGCCTCGGTGCGCTCTTGTACTCGCACGGGAGCTTGAGGCGGACGCAGCGCGCGCACTTGCCGCCGTCCTTGTCGAGGTCGCCCGTAGGTGCCGAGCCGTCGGGGAGGCGGCACTTGACCTTGATGGTCCTGCAGCCCAAGCAGCTGTCGGCAAGGACGAGGGGTGCGAGTCAGCGCTGCGCTCGTCGGCCTCGAAGCGCGAGAGGGGAGGAGAGGGCGCACGCGATCTTGTTGGGGGCTTTGAACGGACGCCCGCCGAGGGTCAGAGGCGCAGGAGGGGGCGGCAGGAGCTCGTCTCCATGCTCTCGAGCTGTCGAAGGTGCAGGCTCGTCGTCCTCCATCGCCGGGTTGTTTGCCGACTCGGGTCGGCGTCTTTCGAGGAGGGCGGGGTCGGTCCAGGGGCCGCCGGTGGTGAGCGACGTCGCGGCGCTCGTCGCTGCGCCTGTCGGGCTTGTCGGGCCGCTGTGCAGCGGGCGCAAGGCACGGCGAGAGAGCCTGAGCGGGCGAGGCGTGGGAGAAGGAGCTCAGCGCCGCGGCCGGCGGCGGCCGCTCGGCGGACGAGTTCGAGTCTCGCCTTTTTCTCGCTCCTCGCGCACTTCCGGGAGGCGCTCTCGGGGCATGCGTGATGCTTTGGACCAGCTGATACGAAGAGAGGAGACCCGGCACTGACTTACGACTCGGAGAGATATCTACGCGGCACAGAGAGCACGACGTCTACAGACCATTCCACCGCACCTCCTTGACGAGCTCGACGGGCGCACGCAGCTTGACGTCCTTCTCGCTCGACGACGTCGCGACGCGGACCTCGTACTTGCCCGCCGGCGCGACAAACTTGCCGATCCGCTCGTCAAAGTACGAGAAGGCCTCGCGCGAGAGCTTGATGTCGACCGTCTTGGCCTCGCCCGCCTTCAGGACGACCTTCTCGAACGCCTTGAGCTCCTGGACCGGCGACGTGATGCGGCCCTCGACGGGCGCGGCGATGTAGACCTGCGCGACCTCGGCGCCGTCGACCTTGCCCGAGTTCTTGACCTCGAACGAGACGGTGAGGTCGCCCTCGTCCGACACGGACGACGACGAGAGCGAGTTGAAGCCGAAGGACGTGTACGAGAGGCCGTGGCCGAACGAGAAGGCCGGCGCGCGCGCTGCACGGCCAAAGTGGCGGTAGCCGACGTAGATTCCCTCGCCGTACAGGACTTTGCCCGGCGTCTCGGCCGTGATGCCAAACGAGTTGAAGGACGGGTTGTCCTCGAGGCGGGCGCTGCAGGGCAAGGCGCAGCGATTCAGCCTCCGAGGGTCCGTGCGCACAGAGCGAGAGAGGCGGACGCACGGGAACGTGAGCGGGAGCTTGCCCGACGGGTTGACCTTGCCAAAGAGGACGTCGGCGAGACCGTTGCCGAGCTCGTTGCCGCCGAAGAAGGTCTGGACGACCGTCGTCGCGTCGTCGACCCAGGGGAACTCGACCGGCGTGCCCGACTGGTTGACGACGATCGTGTTCTTGTTGACGGCGAGGACGGCGCGCACGAGCTCGTCCGACTCGCCGGGGATCCTGCGGGAGCACACAGAGAAAGCGAGGCGTCAGGGTCCGTCTTGGGCGAGGTCGACGAGCGAGAGGAGGGAGAAGGTCGGCGCACCTCATCGTCTTGCGGTCGAACCCCTCCGACTCCCAGTCCGGGTTAGTGCCGACGACGACGATGGCGAGGTCGCTCTTGCTCGCGAGCTCGGCCGCCTCGTTGCGCGCCGTCTCGGGCACGACGGTCGGGAAGCCGCCGATGCGGAACGACGACGAGAAGGTGAACGGCGACGCGCCGAGCGACGCCGGGTCAACGTAGCCGTGCAGCTCGAGCTTGTACGCCTTGCCCGCCTCGAGCTCGACCTCGCCGCGGACCTCCTCCGAGCCCATGTTGAAGAAGAGCTCGCCCGGCTTCATCGACTCGACGTTCTCGACGATGGGCTTGCCGTCGAGGAAGAGCTGCGCGTAGCCGATCGAGCCGAGGCCGAACGTCCACTTGCCCGAGATGTCGGGCGTGAGGGTGGCAGAGTACTGCATGCGCGGGGAGTCAGCTCGTCGAGCGAGTAGGAGCGCGAGGGCGAGCGCAAGGAGGAAGGGCGACGCACACGAGTGCGGACGTGCTTGTCGAGCTTGTCCCAGGGGACGCCGTCGATCATGAAGCACAGCGACGTGTCGGTGTCGAGCTCAACGTCGGGCTTGCTCGACTTGGGGACCTCGGCGCTCTTGAACCACTGGTCGTCGGGCTTGCCGTTGAAGAACTGGATGCGCGCGCCCTGCTTGCCGCTCGTCGGGTGAGAAAGGTACGGGTCGAGGAGCGGCACGTAGCGGAAGGCGGCGACGCCAACGGCGTAGTCGACCGACGCACCGACCGCCTCGGCGGCGGCGGTAATGCCGTCGAGCGCCGAGACGACGTAGCTCGCCGCGAGCGACGCGCTGCCGCCGCCCGACGGGTAGGCGACCTTGGCGTTGGTGCCGATGACGGCGATCTTCTTGCCCTTGGCCGACGCGCCGAGCGGGAGGAGGCCCGAGTCGTTCTTGAGAAGGACGGTCGCGTTGGCGGCCGCCTCGCGCAGGAGCGCGCGCAGCTCGGGCGTGTCGACCTTGTCCTCGCCGGCGTAGAACGGGATGCCCGAGTCGATCGCAAAGTTGAGGAGGTGGAGGACGTTGCGCACGCGGTCGTCAATGTCCTCGGGCGTGAGCTTGCCGGCGCCGAACGCGCGGTTGACGGTGCTGCCGCGCATGACGGGCGGGCCCGGCATCTCGACGTCGAGGCCCGCCTTGATCGACTCGTCGACCGAGTAGACGCCCGTCCAGTCGGACATGATGAGGCCCTCCCAGCCCCACTCGCCGCGCAGGATCCCGTCGAGGAGGTCCTTGCTCTCCGAGCAGTGCTTGCCGTTGAGGCGGTTGTAGCTCGTCATGAAGGCCTTCGGGTTCGAGTGCTTGACGGCGAGGCGGAACGGCTCGAGGTAGACCTCGCGAAGAGCTCGCTGCGAGACGACGCCTGGAGGAGGGGGGAGGACAAGGACACAGAGTCAGCAACGCAAAGCATGGAAGCGGACGATGCAGGGACGCACTGTCGACGGAGAAGCGCTCGAACTCCTGGTCGTTGGCGACAAAGTGCTTGATGCAGGCTGCGACGCCCTTCTCCTGCAGGCCGTTGATGTACTCGGCGGCGACTGGAGGGTACGAGGTCAGGAGCGAGCGTCAGTACCTCTGCCTGCCATAGAGCGTCGCGGGTAGGAGGAAGGCGACGCACGCAGGCCCGAGAGGAGCGGGTCCTCGGAGAACGACTCGAAGCCACGACCGCCGAGGGGCGAGCGCTGGATGTTGACGGTCGGGCCGAGGAGGACGTGCGCGCTCTTGGCGCGGCACTCGTCGCCGAGCGCCTGGCCGACGCGGTGCAGCATGCTCTTGTCGAACGAGGCGGCGAGGCCGGTGCCGGAAGGGAAGCACGACGAGGGGACGCCGTTGAAGAAGTTGCGCCCGCGCACTCCTCCTGGCCCGTCCGAGGTGCGCAGGGAAGGAACGCCCTCGTCGAGCGAGTCCTCGAACGTCCAGAAGTCCTGAAGGGAGGGAGCGGTCGTCAGCTGTCGCTCGGATGAAGGGGAAGGGGGAGGAGAGGGGGAGCGCACCTTGCCGCCGAGCAGCTTGATCTTGGTCGCCATCGACAGCTGGGCGAGCTTCTCCTCGACATTGAACTTTTTGAACTGCTGCGGCGGCGCGTTGACCATGGTTGCGAGGGGGAGAGAGGGTGTCGTGGGAAGTGGGGGTGCGGACGAGCTCGAGGGGGTGCGGGCGTGCGGTTGGTCGTAGGCCGTGGGTGCACTGGTCTGAGCTTGCTGTGCTGCGAGTCGAGAGTGCAGCAAGTGCAAGAGTGTAGCGAGGGAGAGAGAGGAAGCGAGAGAGCGACGAGCCTCGGCAGCGGGCGCGGACGAGCGGGCCGGCGCGACCGGCGCCTTTCTCGCGGTGAGCCCGGTCGCAGTGTGCGGCGCAAAGACTCGCCGCTGCGCTCGCAGCAAGTGCGCGCTGCAAGCTCGAATGCCGGCCGGGCCCGGAAGAGCGGATCCGCACGGCCGACGCGGTCGGACCCCTCTCGAAACGCGCCGGTCGCTTTCCGCCTCGGCAGCTCTCTCGCCCCGTCTCGCAGCCCAAGTTAGACCAGAGAGTGCACAGCGTGAACGACGAGTTACAGGTACAAAGAGGGAGAGGAGCCCGGCCTACTGCCCGGACGACTCGATCTCGCGCTCGCTGACGACCGCCGCCGGGCCCGCCTTGCCCGCGCCCGCGCCCGCGCCCGCGCCGCCCTTCTTGGGCCTGCTCCGTCCCCACTGCACCTTGACGTCGTGGCCGTCGACCTTGAGCCCGACGCTGCACCGCGCCGCCGCGTCCTCGGCCGCGTCGCGGCTCGTAAAGTTGACAAAGCTCACCTTGCTCGACGAGACGAGCACGACCGACTTGAGCTTGGCGGCCGGGATGCCGGCGCCCGACGTGAGCGCGTCCCGGATCGAGTCCTCCGAGGCGGCGGCCGGGAGCGAGGTGAGGAAGAGCGAGGTCTGCGGTCGAGCAGGAAGGTCGTCAGCGTGACCCTGCTCTGGACCTCGCAGCGCTCGCACGCCCTCGGCGACAGCCTCGAAGGTGGCGCATGCAGATGAGGAGAGGGGTAGACGCACGATGTCCTGGTCTGCAGGCGGCGCCAAGCCCGACGTGGCGGCCTGCTTCGACAAGATCTTGCGCGCGACAGGGTCGTTCGAGCCGTGGTCTGCAGGGGTCGCGAGGAGGAGGGTCAGCTCTCTGCGTCCTGAGCCTTGTCGGGCGCGCTGGGAGGGAGAGAAGGGCGGACTCACATCGGTCCTTGATGTTCTGGTGGCTCATCTCGTTCTCGACCGGCAGCTCGTGGCGGTACGGGCACGAGTCGCCGCGGTTGCACGCGCCCTTGGCGTAGAACGAGCAGATGTGGGGCCGGTTGCGCTTGTACGACGGGTCCTGGCGCGCGAGGCGCTTGAGGAGCTCCTTGCCCGCGCTGTCGGCCTTGCCGAACTGGAACTCGCCCGTCGCGCCTTCTTCTTGCGCTCGCTCGACTGCGAGGTCGTGCGGGAGAGTGAGAGGGGATCATGGTCGTAGAGGGAGAGTCGAGGGAGGTGAGCGCGATGTGCGGCGGCGCGGCGAGACGAGGGAAAGAGCGAGGAGGGAGAGGGGGAGGGAGAGGTCAGCGCGCTGCAGCGGGACGGTCACAGCGGACGAGGAGAGGACGCACGGTTCTGCGCGTGGTACTCGCGGTTGATGTCGCTCGAGGGCGCCTTGGTCTTGATGCCGAGGACCGTGTCGCGGACCTGGGTCGGGAGGCCAAACTGGAGGTCGAGGAGGCACGTCTGGCACACGTTCTTGGCCTTTGCGCACACGGTGCAGATCTCGGTCTTCTTGTACCGCGAGCCCTGGCCGGGGAGCCACTTGAAGACCTGTGGAGGAGAGGGAGCTTGGTCAGCAGCTGCTCGAAGGTCGACGAGGAGGAGAGGGAGGAGGGTGCAGGGCGCACGGTGAAGGGCCGGGTGCAGACCTTGCACTCTGCGCCGAGAGGCTGCTTGCTCATGCGGATGTACCTGCGCGCACATTCGCTGGTGAGCTGTGTGGCCCTCACGGAGCGCGAGCTGATGAGGAACGAGGAGGCTCACGGGTTTGGGCCGAGGCAGACGTTGCACAGCGAGGGGAAGTCGCTCGTCTCGTGCCCGGCCTTGTTCAGGTCGGCCTTGGGCGGCATCGTGGCGGTCGGCGTGGGTGGGAGGCCGAGTCGGCGGTGTGCAGCGGAGGGGGCGACGAGGAGGAGGGTCGAGGAGGTGCGGCTGTGGCGGTGCGCGCGTCTGCTGGGTGTGCTCGAGCTGTAGAGTGCTGCAAGCCGGCTGTGCGAGGCAAAGACTAGCCGGGGCGAGTTGTGGTAGCTCTCCAACGTCTGCCTCGCCCAGACGAGCAACAGCTCTCGCTCACGCCCAAGTCGCTCTCGTCGCTTGCAGACAGCGGGCCCTTCTCGACGCGCACTCGTATTCACCCCGTCTCAGCTACGCGGCCCTAGTCCCGCACGCGCTCAAACAGGTACACGTACGCGAGCGGCATGAGCTTGTCGGCCGCCTGCTCGCCCTCGTCGGCGCGCACCACCTTCTCGTCGTTGAACAGGACCCACCCGCCCTTGCCCTCGACGCCGCCGGCGCTCGCCTGCCCGGTCCACACGTGCGCGACGTAGTGGCCCGAGTGCACCGAGGGCCCCTTGTGCGAGATGAAGGCCTTGAGGCGGTACTTGGCCGGCAGGTTTGTGGACCCGGGCAGCGCTGCTGCGCCGCTCGAGCCTGCGCCGGTGGTACCGCTCGACGCAGCGGCGGCGGCGGCGGGCGCAGAGCCGTCGTCGTCCGGGTGCGAGAACAGCCACTCGACGGCGCGCTCGATGCTGCCGCCCGTCTCGCCGAGCGCCTTGCGCGCCTGCGCCGGCGTGAAGCCCATGTCGCACACCATGGCAATCTGGTCGGCCAGGATCTCGGGAGCACTCGAAGCGGCGGCGGGCGCAGCGGCGGGGAGAGGGTCGTCGATGTCTGCGGGCGGGCCAGGAGAGGGTCGAGCGGCGACGGTCAGGGGCAGGCGCGCAGGATGAGGCGAGGGCACCGCATGTGGGACGCACCGGCATCCTCCATGTGCTCAAAGAGCCAGTTCATGGCGACCTCGGCGCCGTTGTGCCCGGTGGCGAGGAGGGCGCGCTTGGCGCGGATTTCGGGGAAGCCCATGCCCGTGAGCTGCGTCATGGCGTTGGCGTCAAACCGGACCTCGGCGGGTGCATCTGCAGGGTCCGGGTCGTCAGCGGGGCAGCTTCGGCGCCGAGAGGGAGAGGAGAGCAGGGCGACGCACGGGCCTCGTCCTGCGGCAGCTCGGTCTCGCCGTCCTGCAGGCCCTTGCCGACGTACGGGCTCATGTCGAGGCCCGTCGCAGGCACGATGAGCGGCACGTCGACCTTGCGCGGGACCCACCCGTCGAGCTGGAAGCGCGCCGCGTTGACGAGGAGGACGTCGGGGAAGGTCGCGAAGCGGGTCGACCTGCGGGCGCACGACGTCGTCAGCGAGCGCACGACGTCGTCAGCGAGTGCTCTTGCAGGTCAAGAGGACGAGAGACGCAGCGCACTTGACGGCCGACACCTTCTTGTCGCACTGCGGGCAGCTGTACTCGATCTCGACCGGGCTCGTAAAGTCGCCGAGGCAGCTCGTGAGCTCGACGGCTTCGTACTCGACCTGGCGCTCCTTGTCCTGCTTGTACGTCGTGCGCGTCTCGCCCTCGCCCTCGCCGCTTGCCGCCGGCGCCGAGCCGCCCTCGACGTCCATCGAGTCGTCCGTGTGCGGCTTGACCGTGACGGGGACCGGGACCGGGAGGAGCTCCTGCGCCTGCGTCTTGTACCGCACGCCGTGGCACTCCTGGCACTCGAGGCGCTCCTCGACGGCGAACCCAAAGATGCCCGTCGGCTCGTCGGTCCCGAGCTGCTTGGCCGCGCGCCGGATGTACTCGAGCAGGTGCGCGACAAACTCGCCCGCGTCCTGCTGACGCATCGTCGAGAACTCGGCGTGGTCCTTGCCGACGAGCGCCTTGAACATGCTCGGCTTGATGCCCTCCTGGAACTGGGCGCGCTCCTTGTCGCTGTCGGCCGGCTCGACGTCGTCGCCGGCGAGCGCGTCGGACGGCTCGGGCACGTGCGGGATGGCGTAGCGGCCCGAGAGGAGGCCGTCGGCGACCTTGGACATCTGGCACTCGAAGCAGGTGGCCGGCGAGGGGTTGGTGCACGAAGAGGTGTGGACGACGAACGAGGTGAGGTAGCGGTCCTGGAAGGCGGGGAGCGAGAAGAGCGACTGGAGCGACGACGCCATGTAGCAGCTGCACGCACGAGGCAGGCGTCAGGACGGCACGAGAGGGCGAGAGGCGTAGGTGCGCACGTACCTGTTGCCGAGGTTCTTGAGGCCGGTCAGGCCAGGCCCGGCGAGCGGCTCGAGGTCCTTGCCGTCGGCGCCCGTCATTGCAAAGTCGAACGTCAGGTTCTGCTCGACTTGCTGTGCAGGAGGAAGGAGGCCGAGTCAGCTCTTGCGCAGGGCGCGAGGCACGAAGAGGAGGGCGCACCAGCTCGGTCATGCTCTTCTCGGTCTTCTTCTGGCTCGCGACCTCGATGCCAAAGTTCGAGAGGTGCTTGGCGATATCCGGGTCGACGCGAGCGTCGTCGCAGGCGTAGCAGTAGACGTCTGCGTGGTAGGGAGGCCGAGTCAGCTCGGGTTGGGTCCCCTTCGTCGCCGAGGCGACGAAGAAAGAGGCAAGCGAGCGACGCACCGGCAGAGCCATCAGGCTCGATTGTGCCCTGTTTGACGGCGACCGCGTGGCCCGTCTCGCTCGTGTGCTTGAGCGCGTGCCCGTTGCCGCCGCCGCCGCCATACTGCTGCCGACCGCAGCCGAGCGCGCCGCAGACGAGGCAGAGCCACAGGTTGGTCGTGAGGCCGCAGCCATCGACGGCACAGGAGGCGAGACCTGCGAAGAGGAGGCGCGTTAGCTGCTGAGCCGGATCGAGAGGAGGAGAGAGAGGGTGGGCGAGGCGCACCAGACGGCTCGAGCTTCTTGGGCTCGGGCTGGACGAGCTCGCGCGTGTGCTGACAAGGCACAATCTCCTCCTCCCACGCCTTGACCTCGCTCTTCTGCGCCGACGACATCGAGCTGAGGACCGCCGCGACGATGCCGTTGAGCTGCGTTCGAGGGGGACCGGGTCAGCTCCTCGCGCGCTCAGTGCGGGAAGCTACCTCGAGGACGCACCTTGTCGTTTACCTCGTCGACGACGACGTACTCGGCCGATGCGCGCTCGCCCTGGTACATGCGGACCTCGGTGACGAAGTCGAACTTGTCCTCCTCGGGCTCCTCCTCGCGGATCGCGAGCTTCTTGACCGGCGGCTCATTCGAGTCCTGTCGAGGAGGGTGAAAGTGCAGTGTCAGTGCGCGCGCCTCCGTCCACAAGGAGCTGTGGCAGACAGCGGCCTTTGAGGCCAGCACCGCCACAGCACGAGGGGGAGAGGGCGAGCCGACGCACCCGCTTGCTGCGCTTCCTCTCGCTCGCGGGCTTCTTGCGGCGCTGGATGTTGACGACGACGCGGTGGCCCGACCGGTCAAAGTGGGCGCGGCCGTGGCCGTTGACGCTGCCGAGAGGAGAGCAGGCGCCGTTGAAGCAGGTGAGGCAGACGTCGATGCCGGCGGGGAGGTCGTGCGTGTCGAAGCACTGAGTACACTCTGGAGGAAGCGGGGGTCAGCTCTGCAGGCTCAGGGCGTGGCGGGGAGCCGAGCGGGCTTGTGAGTGGGGGAAGGGACGTCGAGGAGGAGGACGAGCGGCGCACCCTCGCGGTAAACGGTCTGAGAAGGGCGAGGTGGTGCGAGTGAGCTCAGGAGCAACTCGGAGACTGCAACCATGGCTGTACTGTTTGGTGGAAGGTTGAGGGGAGAGAGCTCCGCCGTCGAGTGCTCTCGCTCGTCATCGTCGACCACCACACGCTCTTTCGACGGCTAAGCTGGTCTGCGGCTGCCCGTGTACTCTTTGCATGGACTCGCAGTGCCAGCGGCCCCTCATCCCGCGACTCTCGAGGTGCCCTCGCCCCTCTTCTCTTTGTCATCAGCTCGTCCGAGGTTTCGGGTCACTGCCCTTTCCCTGCACCCGGGCGCGCTTCGCGTGGACTCTCAGGCAGCCCACTGAGCCCATCTCCATCATCTGGCCGCGCGAGAAACTCCCAGACTTGCGCTCGCGCCGCCCTCTCCTCTTCGCCGTCGCCGCGGACCCTCCGGGCGTCCGTCTTCTCCGTCCTCGCGGCGACGCTCTCCTTGCCTCGGCTTTACTTCTTGCTCAGCTCTCGACTGAGCTCCTCGCACGGCCATGCGCGTTCACCTCACTGCTGCCGCGTCGCTCGTGCTCGAGGACGTCGGCTTCTCGCTCGAGCTCCGAGCGAGAGCGGGCTCGCCGGGCACCGTCGAGGTGCTCTCGTACCCGCCAGGCTCGACGACTCAGCCTGCTCTCGACCCGAACGAGCACTTCATCGAGGCCTTTGGGTGCCTCGGCCTCGTCGAGCTGGGCGGAAGTGAGCCTCTCGCTCTCCTCCTCTCGCAGCAGATCGAAGAGCTGACCTCCTCGTCCCACAGAGACCTACGCCCTCATCCTCGTACCGCCAGTCGAGCTCGCCACCCCGAACGAGCCGGGCATGAACGTCGAGACCGTCGAGGAGGTCCTGTTCTACTGCATCGACGAGCTACACCAGCCGCCGAACGCCGACCACCCGTCGCACCCGTGCTTCCACCTCCACCAGGTCCTCACCGACGGCTCGTTCGCCTACTCGAAGACGACCGACCTTACGAGCCGGCTGTCGACCCGCATCCACGTCCAGCAGCAGCGCGCCGACGCCTGCGCCCCGTCGTCGAGGTCCGACGTCTCGATGCCGTCCAAAATCCTCCAGCACGCACACGGCACCCTCGAGTACACGTGGAACGCCTACCTCCTCGAGCCGCTCCACCTCATGCGCCTCTCGCTCGACGCGACCGCCAAGGCCGCCTTCGACTCGCGCTCCTTCATGCTCCCGGTCATCCAGGGCTTCTACGGCGCGCGAGACGTTGAGATCGGCGCCGACAAGGTCACGCTCAGCGTCATCAGCCGGCGAGGGTGGGGCAGAGCAGGGACCAGGTTCAAGAAGCGCGGGATTGACGGCGATGGGTCCGTGGGCAACTTTGCCGAGGTGCGCTCCTTTCCTGCTCTCCCTCGCTCTATCGCAGCTCACGTCGACTAACGCTCACTCCCGCAGACAGAGACGATCCTCGAGACGCCCGAGCACATCGTCTCGTTCGTCCAGCTCCGAGGGAGCGTCCCTCGTGCGTCCTCCTTCCCCTCGCACGGACCCCTCCTCCTCTTTCCTCCTGTGCACCGATCCGCGCTTTCCTCTCGCTCCTCCGAGCTTCATCTCGACGCCTCAAGCTCCTTGTGCATCCTGGACCCGGCGCTGACGTCGATTCGCCGCCTTAGTCTATTGGCAGGAGAAGCCTCGCCTCGTCGGCGCCGTCAAGCTCGACATCTCGCAGCCGCTCGCCGCCGTCTCGCTCCCACCCTTCCTGCGCCACATGCGGTGGGCCGTCAAGACCTACGGCCGCGTGCACGCCCTCTCGTTCCTCTCGGACGACCCGCACGACTCGCTCGGGAGCGCGTACGAGCAGCTGTGCGCGCTCGGCCAGGCGCAGAGCCGGCGCCTGCGTGACGGCCTCGTGTTCGAGAAGTACTCGATCCACAAGGCCGAGATCCTTTCGAGCGGCGTCGCGAGCATGCCGCGCGAGATCGGCAAGGACGTTGACGGTCTTCTCGACGAGTACGGGGCGACAACGGCCAGCTTCGACGAGCAGGAACACTACGTCCTCGAGTCCGAGCAGAAGGGCATCTTCCGGGTCAACTGTCGCGAGTGCGTCCCGCTCTCCCCCTCTCGAGCCGGACTTGAAGCTCCCCTCTCGAGCCAGACCTGGAGCTGTGGCCTCGAAGCTGACCCTGCACCCGCGCCCGTCGCAGCTGTCTCGACCGCTCGAACCTCGGCGAGTTCAGCGTCTCGGCCGCTATGCTCGACAAGCAGCTCGCCAGGCTCGGGCTGCCGCCGCTCGAGGGCAGCCAACTTGAGAAGGACCACCGCGATCTCTTCTCGGCGGTGCGTCGCTCCATCTCTCCCTCGCGACCTCGAGGGCACGTAGCTGACTGCCCTGCACACAGAACGGCGACGCCCTCTCGCAGATCTACGCCGGCTCTCGCGCCATGAACTCGTCGGTGCGCCCCGCTCGCGCTCGAGCCCTTCCCCGCCTCGCGACTCGCTGACGCCTCCCCGTCCTCGCCCAGTTCATCCACACGGGCAAGGTGACGCGCACGCAGAAGCTCGAGAACGCCGAGGCGTCCGAACTGCGGTATGTGCAGGCGACGAGGCGCGACGAGGACAAAAACCGCGCGACCGAGATCCTCACGGTGCGTGCTCGAGCCTCTCTTCCACCGTGCGACGAGGGGCTCACACTGCCGCTCTCGCTACTGTACAGGGCCAGTGGAAGGAGGAGGAGTGGGCGCCGCAGCTCGTGCTCGTTGAGCCGACGCCGACGGCCTCGAGCGTCCCCTCGACGACGCACACCGACTCGGGCTCGGGCTCGCTCTCGAACCTCGATCTCGACATCTGAGCGCTAGAAGGAGAAATAGAACGACCTTGTACTGCGAGCTGCATCTAAATCATGGTCGCTCGTCCGCTTCGTCCTCCCTTCCTCAGCTCGCAGCCGTCTGGGCGAGAAAGTCGCTCGTCGCGTACGAGAGGACCCCGTCGGTCATGTGGGCATCGGCGAGGACGACTCGACTCGCCGTGCCGAACGTAGTGATGAGGAGGCCGTGTTCTCGCGCCGACTGGATGAGGCTCGGGATCTGGACCTGCGAGAGCGAGAGCGAGAGGGCGAGTCAGCGTCGGCGAGAGAGCACAAAGAGAGAGAGGAGGGCGGCACGACGTACGAGCATGGTCGCCTCGAGCATAATGCCGAGGAGGTTGTTGGCCTTGGCGAACTTGACGGCCTCGCGGATGCTCGTGCAGCGCCGGTCGTCCTCGACCCGATTCGCCGGCACGAGCTTGCTCGGCTGACCCTCGACGGGTATCGCGTCGCCCGCACCGCCCGCCGACCGAGACAGGCCGCAGAACGACGCGAAGAAGACGCTAAAGTTGGGCTGCTTCCAGTTGAGGGCCGTGCACACGACCGGGTTGAAGGACGACAGGACGATGCGGCGGTGTGCGGGCGACGAGTCGGGCCCGTTGGCGTTCGGCGACGAGGAAGAGGAGGAAGGGGACGACTTGATCGACTTGTAGACGGTCGAGAGGACGCAGTCGACAAAATCGTTGACCTCGAGCGTGCGGCTGAGCGACAGGCGGCGCACGTCCGAGCGGGTCGGGTAGCGCAGCTCGAGGTTGACGCCGAGCGAGGCGGGCAAAATCTGTGCGGGTCGAGAGCGTCAGCGAGGCGGCAGGTGAGCAGGAGGGCGAGAGGGAGAGGGACGCACGCTGAGGAGCTCCTCGAGCGGGACGAGCGCATCTGCGATGGCCTGGTACCACGCCGACGGGTCCTCGCGGTCGCCGACCTGCGCCGGGTCGACCGACTTGCCAAGCCGCTTGGCGAGCGCCGAGAACTGGTCGAGCCGGACGTCGCCGACGTTGACGTCGAACCCGTCAACGGGCAGGCGCCACAGCGGGTACGCGACCGGGTGCCCGTCGGCCGTCACCTGCACCACGATGCGCACGTGCTCGCCCGAGAGGGACGACGCCGTGACGACGCTCGACGTGGCCGGATTGGACCCGGACCCGCCGCCGCCGCCGCCGCCGCCGTGGTCGCCCTGCGCCGCGCTCGTCTGCAGCGTCGCGGTCGACTTCCAGTACGTCTCGAACTGGCCGCCGATCTGGAGCTGGGCGCGGCCGAACGGCTTGACGACGTTGATCTCGAACGGGATGTCGCCGATGACCTTGAGGTGCGGGTCGACGATGGGGACGACGTACGAGCCTTGGCTCTTGAGGTCGGCAAATGTCGACGGGACGGCGACGGCCTTGCCGATCATCTTGCTGCCGAACGTCGGGAACAGGTCAAACTCGAGCGAGATGTCGGCGAGCGTGTCGACCTGGAACGAGAAGACCTCTCGCTCATCGGCGAGCGGGAGGATGACCGAGTGCGGGATCGACGTGCCGCTCGAGTCGGGCTTGGGCGTGATGACGAGCTTGAGCGAGGGGGCGTGACCGTGGTTGGGCTGGTCGTACAGGCGGATCGGCGGCGGAAACGGCGCGCGGGCCGTGTTGGGGTGCCCGAGCGTGATCTGGACGAGGCGCTTCTCGTCGATGTACGAGTGGCCGTAGACGCGGAAGGGGATGATGGGCGGCGGGAGCGACAGGTCGGGGATGGCGTCGACGTCGAGGTCGTCGAGGTCGGGCGGCGCCATGTCGGTCGTTAAGACGGACGCCGTCGCGTGCGCCGCCTCGTCGGCCGCTGCCGCCACCGTCGACGGCTGCGGCGGGATCGTCGCGCCCGCGTCGATGAGGAGGTTGACGCACTCGATGTGGCCCTGCCACGCCGCGTAGTGCACGGGCGTGCGCTTGAACTCGTCAACGGCGTGCACGTCGGCGCCCGCCGCGAGCAAGACCCGCACCGACTCGGCGTGGCCCTCGCTCGCAGCGTGGCACAGCGGCGTCGCCTGCGAGTACTTGTCGGGCGCGTCGATGCCGCCCTCGGCCGCTGCCCGGCCCGCCGCGCCCGACGCCGCCGCCTCGGCCTTGATCGCCTCGACGAGGAGGCCGAGCACGCCGGCGTGGCCCTCGCGCGCCGCGAGGTGCTGAGGCCAGTAGCCGGCCGGGTTGGGGAGGACCTTGGCGCCGCGCTCGAGGAGGAGGCGCGCGATCGCCTCGTGGCCGTACTGGCTCGCGAGCGACAGCGCGTTGAGCTGGTCGGCCGACGACGCCGCCGACGCCGAAGATGAGCCCGGCGCCTCGGCAGGCTCGTCAAAGCTGACGCCGGCCGCGAGGAACGTCTCGACGACGGCGGTCCACCCGTTCGTGATCGAGTAGATGATGGGCGAGTAGCCGTCGAGGTCGGCCGTCGAGGGGCTCGCGCCCGCTTCGAGCAGCGTGCGGCACACGGCGGCGTGCCCGTTCATCGCCGCGTAGTGGAGCGGCTGGCGCCCGTACACGTCGGCCTGCGCGACCGAGAGGCCGTGCTCGAGGCACGCGACGACGAGCGCGAGGCGCCCGGCGCTCGCCGACTCGTGCAGCGTCGTGCGCCCGTTGATGTCGTCGACGAACGCAAAGTCGAGCAGGTTCTGCGGGATGGCGGGCGCCGCCGGCTGCTGCTGCTCGGGATGCGCCTCGACGCCGTCCTGCTGCATGTGCTGCTGCTGCGGCTGCGCGTCCGCCTCCTCGAGCGCAGCGCGCCACAGGATGCGCGCGACAGGGCCCTTGGGCTCGCCCTCGGCGCGCGTGCTCGGGAGGAGGAGGCCGAGGACCTCGTCGACGATGGCCTGGTCGCGCGCCTTGACGGCCGACACGAGCGCCGTCTCGAGGTCCTCGAGCGCCTCGGCGCGGTCGGCACGGTCAAACAGCGTCGGCAGGTGCGGCGCCGAGTGCGTCGTGCCGTCGATGCTCGAGCCGTCGGCGAGCGCGGCCGAGCCCGTGCGCTGCCCGTCGCCGCCGAGGAGGTTCTCGAGCGAGAGGAGGTTGGCCGACGCGACGTCCGACAGCTGGGCGATGAACTCGCGGTTGAAGACGGGCTGGACCTCGACCTGGCGCGCGAGGTACAGCTGGCCGTCGGGCTGACCCTCCTGCGGGCGCGTGTCGCCGAACCGGTCGGCCTGCCGCCGGCACGCCTTGTCCCACTTCTTGCAGATCTTGCGGAACGCCGTCGCGTTGAGCTCGATGTAGGTCTGCGGCAGCAGGAGGAGTGAGGGCGAGTCAGTCGTCGTTCGAGCGGCGCGAGCGGGAGAGAGAGAGAGAGCTGCGACGCACCTGGAGCCGGCCGAGATCTCGCTCAAAGTTGCGGAAGCCCTCGTACAACGCGCCAAAGCTGCTACTGTCGCGGCTGAGCGCCTTGACCTTGCCGCTGGGCTCGGAGAGCGACGCCGTGAGGAGCTTGCGCTTGTCGATGAGGGTGCGCAGGCGGACCTTGAGGGCGCTCTCGCGCTGGTAGTAGAAGTCGTTGATCTGCGACGTGAGAGTCGGCGAGAGTCAGGAGGGTGGCTCTGAGAAGGAGGAGGAGGCAGGAAGAGCCGGCGCACCTTTTCGAGCTCGCGTTCGAGCTTGAAGAAGAAGGCGGCCTTGTGCGCCTGGAGGAGCGTCGTCGGGCCCTCGCCGACGATGCCGCCGTTGGCGGTCGAGGCGTGCGCAAAGAGCTGGGCCTCGGTCGTCGTCGCCTCGACGGGGAGCTGCTCGGCGGCGTCGGGTCGGGGCGGTCGAACGCCGGCGGCGAGGAGGGCGGCGTCGGCAGGTCGGCCCTTGGCGAGCGAGTTGATGATCTGTGACGGGTCGTGCGTGTCAGCGATGAAGGTGCGCAGGACTGCAGGCAGAGAGGGGCGGCGCACCTTCTTGAGGCCCTTGTAGTCGCAGAAGAAGCTGCTCCAGCCGGGGAAGCCGTTCTGGGCAAAGATCTGCTGCTGGAGGGTCTTGCCGAACTTCATCTCGACGTTGTGCGGCCTGGCGGCGGGGCCTGGCTAAGGAGAGGACGGGTCGTCGGCTGGAGCTGAGAGGTTGGAGGAGCCCGGGGAAAGAGGCGAGTTGGGGTCGTGGCTGTGTGCGGGGTCGCAAAGTCAGACCAAGGGAAGCTCCAGAGTCGGTGCGAGTCGGCTCGAGACGCACTGGACGTGGTTGTGCGGGTTGGTGCAGGTCCGGCGGGTCGCGCGTGGTGGGGAGCGAGCGAGGGCGGTCGGGCGAGGCGGCGTTGCGGCGCTTGGTGGGTCGCGCGCGCTCTGTAAGTCGAGCAGAAGTAGCCCTGGCTGGCTGGAGCCGGCAAAGGCTGGCTGGCCGTGTGAGGGAGAGCGAGAGAGCCGACACGAACGTGCGGGTCGTCGACGCAGACTGTCGCAAAGCGCTCGCGGCTCTGCGGGTCTGCTTGGAGCGCCTTGGGCCTCGACTGAGTACATCACTGCTTTACTGGCCGAGCCACAGACCCACAGCGAGAGCGCTGGACAAGGTTGTCTCGTCGGCCCGCAGCGAGTCGCTCTCTCGTCCGACTCTGCTCCCGAGCACACACCTCGCGGCCTCGCTCTACAGCCACCATGAGCAGCGCAGCACAGCCAGAAGAGCCTCCTGCGGCCGCGCCAACCGCCGCTGCGCCCGCCGCCCTCTCGTCCTCCCCCACCACCGACGTCGTCACCGAACCCTCGTCGCCTCCGCCTCACCCTCAGCCCGACCCTGTGCACCAGTCGCAGCCGCACAGTACGCTTCAGCGTCCTCACGACCCAAAGGTGGCCCAGCTCAAGGCCCTCTTCCCCGACCTTGAGGACTCGGTGCTCGAGGCGGTGCTCGACGGTACGGGCGGCTCTCTTGACGAGGCCACAGAGCAGCTTCTGATGATGAGCGACCCCGACTTCAAGACCGACACGACCCAGGTGCGCTTCGTCTCCCTCGCTCGCTCACGGCGCCGACCGCTGACCCTCCCCGACCCGCCGCACAGCTCTCGCAACTCGAAGCCGACGAGGAGCTCGCCCGCCAGCTCGCGCGCGAGGACGAGCTCGAGCAGGCGCAGCAGCGCATCAACGCCCCGCACCGCTCGGCCCGCTCGTCGACCAGCCACCAGCAGCAGCAGCAGGCGCCGTCGCAGCCGCGCCCGCTCTCCTACCAGGCCTACGTCCCCAAGTCGCGCCGCGGCGCGGGCGGCGGCGGCGGGCCCGCGTCGCCGAGCTTGTCGAGCTGGGAGCCGCCGGCGGAGCAGTCGAGTGCGCCGAGGCAGGAACAGGGGCCGCAGCGGGACGAGCTGCAGGAGCTCACCGAGCAGTTGTGCGTCCCCCTCCTTCCCTTGGCCCTGCGTCGTCCTCGACTCTGACGCTTCGCTCTCACGCTCATAGCAACAAGGTCGCCGACACGGGCAAGCGCATGTTTGGCAACTTCCTCAGCAAGGCCAAGGAGCAGATGAACCGCCTCGACGACGCCATCGTCCGCTCGGCGTGCGTCTCTCCTCCTCTCCGCCCTCCTCGCCGCTCGCCCCTGAGCTCAAAGTACCGTGCCGCGCAGCTCGCCGCCCTCGACAAGCACCCCGAGCACCGCCGCCTCCGCACCCGCCCCGCCGCCCAAGCCCGCCCACCCCGCCCCCGCTCGCACCTCGTCCACCTCCTCCTGGACCGCCCCCTCGCCGCTCCCTCGCCCGCCGCCGCCGCGCAACCTCTCGTCGGACGGCCCGCCGCCGGTCGTCATGATTGACCGCACGGGCTTGGCCGGCGGCGGTGCGGGCGGCCACGAGAAGAAGGACGACGAGCCGGCGGCGGCGGGGGCTGCGGCGTCGGCGTCGGCGTCGGTGAGTGCAGGTGGACTCGCTGCGCCTGGGTCGGTGGCGTCGACTGACTCGCCCAAGAAGGACTTTTGTGCGTCGCTGACCTCTCCCATGCGCCGAGTCTCCCTCGCGCCGGCGGTCCTGACCTCCCCATCTTTCCCCCACTCTCCCTCTCCTCTCTCCTCCCACGTCCAACGTACTCGCACCCGCATCCACAGCTTCCAAGATTCCCGGGCTCCTCCCGCGCCAGTCGTTCTCGCTCCTCGACGCCAAAGCCGGGCCCAAGTCGCCCTCGGCCGAGGACAAGGGCGCGCCTACCTCGGCCTCGACCTCGACCTCGGCTTCGGCGGCGAACGCGACGCCCGCCGCTGCTGGCCTCGCTGCAGGCGCCGGAGCGGGAGCGGGAGCGGCGCTCGGAGCGGGCGGCGCGCCCATGGCGTCGCCGCTGTCGGCGCCGAACCACGCGCTCGGCGACGACGACGACGAGTCGGACGACGACCTCGAGTACACGCGGTCGCCGTTCGACGACGACTGAGGGCGGAGCGCGCTGGGCGGCACGAGGCGGAAGGAGGCTGAGAGGAGGAGCGGCGGATGTTCCTCTCGAGGGCAGGACCCGCTCGACGACGCGATGCACTCTGTTCATACTCGAGCTGTCCCTCTTTCGAGCGAGAATGACCGAGAGAGCAAGAGGCGCTGCGAGGATCGAGTACAACAACACGCTGAGAGAGACAAGCCCGCCCGCTCGCCGCTCAGGCCTCCTGCGCCGCCTTCCCCTCGCCCTCCTTGCGCACGACGCTCCCCCGCCCGCTCAGACCCTCGTACCACTCGCCGTCCAAGCCCGCCTTTGCCCGGTCCGCCTCGTTGAACGGGCCGCGCACGGCGCCGAAAAAGTGCGCCTGGACCTCGGCGCGGAACTGGGCGACCGGGTCGAGTGGGACGGGGAGCTGCGAGGCGCACAGGGCGGTAAAGTGGCGGTGGCCGAAGGCGACGTGCTGTGCGTGCGTGCGTGCGTGCGCGGGCGGGCGGAGCGTCAGCGCGAGGAGGGAGGACGAGGAGGAGGGAGGCAGGGGAGGACGCACACAGATCTCGTCGGCGTGCACGATCTCGAGCACCTGCGCCGTCTGCTCGTCGCCCGCGGCGCGGCACCTGCGGATCTGGGTCGGGTTCGTGTCGAGGCCGCGCGCCTCGTGCACGAGCGCGACGATGGCGAGGCGCGAGAGGAGCGAGTGCGAGGTCTGCGTTGCCGACTCCCAGAGGCCTGTGGGTGGGTGCGGCGCGGCGTCAGCGTCGACGTCCGGCGGCGAGAGGGAGGGAGGGACGTACCGTTGTGGACCGAGAGCGAGCCGTACGTGCAGCCGAGCTGCTCGAGGCGCTCCGAGAGGATCGTAAAGTGCCTGCGCGACTCGTTCCGAGTCAGTTCGCGCCCGAGAGGCAGAGAGAGAGGTACGACGCACTTGGCCTCGTCCTCGGCGACCTTGAGAAAGTCGCTCACGAACCCCCACCCGACTCGCTTGCCCTCCTGGCCGTCCAGACTCGCCACGCGCCAGTCCCAGAACCTCGCCACGTGGTCGACGGCCAAGTCTGTGGCCCACAGCTCGATGTTGGCGAGCGCGTGCAGCAACCGGATGCGGCTCTCGACGTTGCCGCCGCGCCCGAGCCGGCCCGTCTGGCCCGAGGCGACCGTCTTGACGCTCGGCGCGCGGTACGGCTCGAGCGGGTGCGGCGGGTCGGTCGACGGGTCGGCGAGGCGCGAGAGGGTGCCGCTCCGGAAGAGCGAGACGAGGCGGCGCACGAGGGCGACCTTGGCCGAGGGAGTGGGCGCGAGGAGGACGTGGCGGCAGTAGGCGACGATGGTGCGGGGCTCGACGGCGGGCGAGTCGGAGAGGGTGAGGGAGGAGAGGAGGTCGGTCGGTGCGGTGGGGAGGTCGGCGAAGCCTGTGTGCGAGAGGGAGGGTCAGGATCGCGTTGGCCGAATCGACGAGAGGGAGGGTCACGTTTGAGAAGGCCGACTCGACGAGGGGGAAAGGACGCACGCTCCGACACGCTGCGAATGCCAATGACACGATAGTCGTCGCCGAGATCTCCTGGCGGCTCCATCCACAGCTCGCCACCGTTGCGCAGCTCGAGACGGTACGTGCACGCGTGCATCCCGCTCGACGACGAGCCCGAGCCGAGGTTGAAGTCGAGGTTGTGGAAGGGGCAAATGACGACGGGCGAGTTGCGAAGATCGAGCTCGTCGTCGTCAGCGCACAGGTCCTCGATGTCGCCGCCTGCGGGAGAGAGAGAGTCAGAGCGAGGTCTCTCGGGGCGGGGGGAGGCGAGAGCGAGCGCACCTTCGAGCGGCAGGCCCAGGTGAGGGCACTCGTTGGCGATGCTGTAGTACTCGGCTTGAGGGTCGGCCTCGCCTGGAGGTGGGTCGCGGCGGTAGACTAGGACCGAGTCGTGCGAAGACGGCGTGCGCCAGGAGCGCAGGGCGACAACGTGACGAGCCGAGTCGGCGAGGTCGGCGACGGGTGCGACATAGATCATGGGCGGTGTTGGTCGAGGCGCGTTGACCATCGTGGTTGTTGAAAGCGCCTTGGAGGGCCGTCGAGCTGGGCAGGAGGAGCGACGAGGACGGCGAGGTGAGGGGGCGACGCCGGGCGGATGGCCGCGGCTCGAAGGCGTCTTGAAGGCGTGCGAGTAGGCTGGCAGTACCGCCTACTGGCTCTGGATGCTGTGAGAAGAGCGAGGACGGAGCACTTTGGGACGAGGCGGTGCCGACGCGACTCTCCTCCTCCTCCTCCTCCGCTCACCTACAGCTACAGCCTGACCTCGCAGAGTACCATGCAGGGCTTCCAACGAGGCCACAAGCAGGCCGACAGCTACGGCGGGCCCGGCTCCCAGTGGGCCCTCCCGCCCTTGTCCCCCCTCGAGACGCTCGCGCTCCAGGCCGGCTTTGTCGCACAGGGCGCGACAGACGCCATGCGCTTGACCGTCGCAGGACAGCACCTGACCAACGACAAGGTGCGCGCCTTTTGTCCCTCCCCCTTGGCCCCCTCTCCTCAGCGCCGACGTGTTCCCCCGCTTCTCCTCCGTCGTCACGAACCTCATCGCTGACCTGACCCTGTACCGCCTCGCTGCACCCGTGCGCCCCCGCAGGTCGTCCAGGCCAACGTCGTCAAGTCGAGCGTGTGCCAGGGCATCGTCCTCGTCTCGGCCCTCGTCATCAAGCCCATCCTCCGTCGCCTGGTGGGGCTGCGCTCGTCCGACCCCATCACGGCCAGCGTCGTCTTCTTTGCGTTCCACGTGCGTCCCTCTCTCTGTGTCCAATGTCACTACGAGGCCCAGCTGACCTCGCTGCGCCTCGCCCGACAGCTTCTGTGGCTCTGGCCGGTCGCAGCCGCCGCGACCTACTACTCGGGCCTGCTCCGCCCAGCCGCCGAGTCCGACAAGCGCCGCGCCTCGAGCTCGAACGACAACCGAGGCCAGGTCGCCAAGCTCGTCGCTGAGGTGCGCAGCCCCCTCGCCCGCTTGCCTCGCGCGAACGACGTGCTGACTCTCGCACCCGTGCGCCGCGCAGAGCTACCGCACGCTCGTCACGGTCAACTACTTCCTCTTCTTCTACGCCCTGCGCCTCATTCCGTTCCTCGGCGCGCCGCTCTCGTTCCTGTACGCCTCGGTCGTCGACGCCTACTACTGCTTCGAGTGCGCCTCGTCTCCCTCTTCCTCGCGAGCTGCACGAGCTGACGCTGCGTCGCACGTCTCGCAGAGCTCACTGGGTCAAGAACGGCTGGCCGTTCGGCGACCGCGTGCGTCACATCGAGCAGCGCTGGGCGTACGCGCTCGGCTTTGGCCTCCCCATCACGCTCGCCTCGTGGTGGTCCTCGGACCCAGTCGTCAACCTCGCCCTCTTCGCCCTCCTGTACCCGCTCTTCGCCCTCACCTCGACCTCGGCCATCCCGCAGCCGCTCGACCCGGCCCTTCCCGGCGCAGGCGGCGGCTCCTCTGCTTCGGGCGGCGCGCCGAGCTTCCTCCGCGGCGCGTCCGGGTTCGGCCACGGCAGCTTCTCGATCGCGGCGGCCGAGGGCGGCGAGGAGCACCGCGGGCGCAAGGGCGCCGCAGGGATCCCGACCCGCATCCGCGTCCTCGTCGTCGCCGAGCTGGCCTACTCGGCGCTCGCGGCCGCGTTTGGGCTCGGCGCCGGCGGCGCGGGCGGCGGAGCGGGAGGGAGGAAAAAGGACGCGGCGATGGGGCACGGGCACGGCGCGAGCCCGGCGAGGATGGCCATGGCGCAGCGCGTCAACTCGTTCGACCCGAACTACGGCGCGCCGCCGCCCTCGAACGGCGGCGGGTCGGCGTACGCCGGGAGCGCGTACGGCGCCGGCGGTGCGGGTGGCGCAGGAGGAGGAGGAGGGAGCGTGTACGGCTCGCCCGTGCGCGCGAGGACGGGCGCGGCCGAGCGCTACTCGATGGAGAGCGACCCGTACGCGACGCAGGCGCCCTACGCCGGTGCGGGCGCCGGCGGCGCGCAGGCGACGCCCCCGCGGCGTGGGTACGCGAGCGAGTACGCGTCGCCGGCGGGCGGGGCGACGCCGGGCAGCGCGTACGGCGGCGCGGGCGCGTATGGGTACGCGCCGCCGCCGCAGCCGGCGTTTGTCCAGCAGCCTGGCGGCGGGCCGCCGATGCAGCAGGGCGGGGGAGGGTACGGCGCCGACAAGACGCTCGACTCGTTCATCCGCCAGGCGGGCATGAGGGGCAAGAACAAGGGCGACTGAGCGTCGGCCACTCTCTTCTCCTTCCCTCTCCTCCCTCTGTGCCCTCTCCTCCCTTTCCCCTTCCTCTCTTTCGTTCTCGCACTCGCTCTCTCTATCTCCGTAGACCTCGACACGCCCTCACCCTGCATCTTTCGTTTCGGCCGCTCGGGCCCCTCCCTCCTTCGCAACCTCTTCTCCCTCTCTCTCGCAGTCTGAAACGCTCACGCCGTGCATAGCTCTCCTCTCCTCGTTCACGAGCCTCTCCTCGAGAGCGACGAGAGCCGACGGGCGCAAAGAGCACGAGCTCGTCGTTGCAGCAGCCCCACCCAGCTGCGCGCTCAACCAAACGCCGCCCACTCGAGGCTGGCGTACAGCGCGCTCCCGCGCCCCTCGTCGGCCTCGGCGTCCCAGCTCGCGAGCAGGTGCGCCTTCTTGACGCCCGTCGCGAGGCGGCCGTACGCGACGAGGTCGAGCGGCATGATGGCCGTCGTCGGCGTCGAGAGGACCGTGAGCGTAAAGTGCGAGTGGTACCGCAGCGGGTCGCCTGCGAGTCAGGACAGGTCCGAGGCGAGTCAGTGAGGCTGTGCTTGCGGTCTCGGCGGCAAGGACGAGGAGAGAGCGAGCGAGAAGGCGCACCAGGGTAGACGAGAAAGTCTCCTCCGAAACGCAGGCCGCCGCCCATGTAGTGGCCCCTGCGCCACAGGTCCTCGAACACCCTGCAGCGCGCCTCCTGCAGCGGCGTCTGCGGGTAGCTCCACACGCCCGCCGCGCTCGCCGCCTCGAGCGTCGAGTAGGTCGCGCGGGGCAGCGACGGGTCGTACCACGCGAGCGAGGACGAGCGCGGCTCGATGATGATCGTGTAGGGGACCGTCGACAGGTCGCGAGAGGCGGGTGCGGGCGGGGCGGGGAGCGGCGAGGGCGCCGAGCTGGAGGCGGCGGCGGCAGCTGGAGGACCCGTCGTCGTCTCGCCCTCTCGCAGCGGCGGCACGCTCACCTCGATCCGGCCCTCGCCCTCAGCCAGCGCGCCCTTCTCGCTCACCTCCCGCGTCGCCTGCGCCCTGCGCTTGTCCTCCTTGGCGCGGCGCTTTGCCGCAATCTCGTCGGCGTGCTTGGCCTCGTGGAGCGCCTTGCGCTCGGCCTCGCTTGCGAGCGACGCCTCGCGCTGGGCCGCGATGGCGCTCGAGCGCGACGCGGCGTACGACGCGGCCTGGGCGGGCGTTGGCGGGAGGTGGGCGGCCGAGTCGTCGACGAGGACGGCGAGGTCTGCGCGCGAGGGGAGGGAGCGAGGTCAGCGGGGCGCGGGCAGGAGAGGGAGCGGCGGCGGGACGGACTGTTGCGGACGAGGAGGACGGCTTCTTCGGGGAGGAGGACCAAGGGGAGGCCGAGGAAGACGTTCTGCTGCGTGACCTGGGGGAGGGTGCCCTGGAGCGAGCCGACGATGTGATGCTGCACGCGCAGGTACTGGATGTCTGCGGGGGTCGGGTGTGTCAGCGAGTAGTCCTGCGAAGTAGCGCACGTCTCCATCCTACCCCCAGAGCCGTGCGGAGAGCGAGAGCGGGCAGGACTGATGAGGATGAGGACCGAGGCGAGCTCACCCTCCAGGTCCCACAGGTAGGCCTTTTGGTGGGCGACACGCAGGCAAATTGGGCCTCTTGCGGCCATCTCGAGCGAGCACTGGCTCAGCTGGGGAGCAACAGGACGAGGTCGAGGTCGACGCCAACAGCTCGCCCCTCTCCCCGCCTCTTGACCACCAGCTCTCTCTCACCTCGCACCAGGACCCGCTTGCGATGCCTCCAAAGACGCGCAAGCAACGCACCAACATCGTCGTCAAGGTCCCGCCTCCCTCCAAGGCCGCGCCATCGACCAACGCCCCTCCCCCACCCTGTCCCTCAACACGCCGCGACAACCTTCCCCGCCAGCCCTCTGCCGCCCAGCCTGCTTCACCCAGCCCTCGCCGCAAGCCTGCTCCCGCCGCCACAGCCACCGCCACCGAGCCCGACGACGCCGACACCGACAGCTCGTCCGACGCCCATGTCCACAACCGCCTCGTCGTCACGACCTCGCCCGCGCGCCGCCGCACTCAGCGCGCCGAGACCGAGGTCGTCCCCGAGACCGACCACGAGGGCACCGCGCCCGCATCGTCGCTAGGCGAGTTCGGCCTGCCTCGCTCGGGGCGCCCGGGCAGGGGCTACGCCCCGACAAGCCGCGGTGCGAGGCGCAAGGGCGCCGCTGTGACGGGCGAGAAGGCCGACGCGACTCAGCAGGAGCAGGCGGTGAGCTCGGGCCACGAGGAGAAGCAGGACGTGAGCGAGGACGAGGACGAGGACCCGCCGCTCCCGACGCGCATCCCGGCCGCGGCCAAGCGCGCCGCCGCCGCCGCCGCCGCCGCCTCGACGCAGAAGCGGACGTCGCGTGAGACGCGCTCGGCGGCGGCGAGCAGTGAGGAGAAGGCGGCGATGCAGGGCGACGAGGGCGAGGGTCAGAGCCCGGGCGAGCAGCACGACGGCGAGGACGAGGTCGACCAGCTCGCCGACACCGACTCGTCCGACACCGACTCGTCGCCGCGCACCACGACCAAGCGCAAGGACAAGGGCAAGGGCAAGGCGCCCGCGCCAGGTCCCGCCTCGTCGTTTTCCACGAAACGCAAAGCGCCCTCGCAGCGCTCGGGGCGCGCCGCGCCCAGCAAGAAGAAGAAGCGCGTCGCCCCTCCTGCGCGCGACAGCGGGTCCGAGGAGGACGTCCCGGGTGGCGAGGGCGAGGGCGAGATCAGCCCGGACGAGCTGAGCGACGAGGACGACGAGCGGCCGCCCGAGGGCGTCTTCTCGCACCGCGACGGCGGCGGGAGCCGGGTTCCCGACCGCATCTGGCTCCATCGCGAGTGGCACAGGGAGGGCAAGAGGGACAAGGTGGCGAGGTGGATCAAGGTGCGCAGCTCCATCCTTGTTCTCCTCCTCCTCCCCGAGGCCTGAGCGCTGACCTTGCTCTCGACCTTCTGCAGGAGCACGGCGGCAAGATCATGAAGCGCATGGAGGACGCGCACTACGCCATCCTGCCCGACTGGACCTCAGACAACTACGCCAAGCTGTACGCCGAGGCCTTCAACTGCGGTGCGTCCGCCTCTCCCGCTCGTCCGTCCTCGCGCCTCGCTGAACCCTGTCCGCCCCCACAGGCGCCCTCCCGACCCTCTACGCCTGGCTCCTCGCCGCCCGCGACGACACCGCGCAGCACGGCGTCCCGTGCCGCCCCAACCCGCTCCAGTTCGCCTCGCCGCGCCCGCTCCCCCGCCGCGCCGACGACCGCCGCAGCGAGCGGTACCTGCGCCTGTCGGACGCCGAGCTCGACGAGCTTGCGCGGCTGTACATCCTGTGCGACGAGGGCGACATGTCGCGCGGCGAGATGTTCTCGAGGATGCAGCGCGAGTTCTACTCGGAGCTCGAGGTGCGCTCCTCTCCCTCTTCTCCCTCTCTCCCGCCTCTTCCTCGGCTCACGTCCCTCGTCCTCGTCTACAGAGCCGCAGCACAACCATCTCGGCATACCGCGACAAGTTCGACCTGCACAAGCGCACCATCAAGCAGCGCGCACGCCACCTGCGCGAGGACGCCCTGCGCGCTCAGGCCCCCAACGGCCGCCCCCCCTCGGCCTTCCGCTCGCCCTCCCCTCCTCCTCTTCGCTCGCCCTCCCGCACCCGTACCCGCACGCACTCGCCCGCCCCGCCGCGCCCCGCCCAGCGCCCGCGGCGCCGCAGCATGCCGCACTCGCCCGCGCCCGACCCGCTCGCCGCCCTCGCGCAGCGCTACCGCCGCTCGCCCGCGTCTGTCGACGCGCTCCTGCGCGCGTGCACACTCGACGCCGAGGCGGCCGGGCGCGCGCTGCGGCGGCTCGAGAGGTGGGAGCGCGCGGTGGGCGTTGCGGCGGAGGAGGAGGGGGAGGAGGGGCAGGAGGGGGAGGCGGTGGAGAGGGCGTGGGACGAGGTGCTGCGCGGGGTGTGGCGCGCGGAGGACGACGAGGCGCTGCGAGAGGAGGAGGGGGCGAGCGACGCGGAGCTGTCGAGGCGGTCGGGCGGGCGGTGGACCGCGAGCGAGGTGGCCGAGAGGCGCGAGCTGCTGCGGGCGAGGCCGGACGAGCGGTGGGGGTGGGAGGTGACGAGGGAGGAGCTGCGGCGCGCGAGGGAGGCGGGCTCGAGAGGGGGAGCAGACGACGACGAGGACGACGACGAGTGAGCGTGAGTTCGAGCCTGCTGCCTGCACATGCACTCTCTGCGCCTCTCTCCATGCGTGCGCATTATAGACAGCAAGAGCGTCGTTGCCTCTCGCGGCTAGCTACTGCGCCTCGTCCCCTCGCGCACGGACCTCCTCCCCCTCCTCGGTATCCGCCTCCTCCTCCGCCGCCGGCGCGTCCAACGGCTTCCTCCACCGGCCCTGCATCCACACGCGGAACATCTTGAGCTGGCGCTTGCGGTTGAGGAGCAGGCGGCGGTCGACGCCGAGCTTGAGGAGCTCGAACCGGAGGGGCGTGAGCGACTCGCCGCGCTCGACGGCGAGCGAGGCGGGCGAGGGTGTGGGCGCGGGTGCGGGTGCGGGTGCGGGTGCGGGTGCGGGTGCGGGTGCGGCGGCGTCGGGTGTGGGGTGCGAGGGCGTCGAGGGGCGGGAGGAGGACGGGGTCGTGTCGAGCGAGGGGAGGGCGCTCGTCGGGACGAGCTCGCCCGAGGGGAGCTCCTCGAGCGTCGTCGTCGTCGTCTCGGTCGCCGCCTCTGCGTCTGTCGGCCCTTCGACTGAAGTGTGGGAGGACGTCGCACCGCCGCCACTCGCACGCCGCACGCCGCCAAAGATGTACTGCAGCTCGTCTGCGCGCACGGTCCCTCTCGTCAGTTCCCGCTCGCGAGCCCAAGGAGGGACAACGAGACGCACCTCGCTCGAAGAAGTAGACGCGCGTGTTGTCGCCGCGCACGTACAGGCCGTCCTGCATGTAGCGGTTGGCCTTGAAGCGCAGCATGGCGAGGTCGTTGCGGCCGTAGTCGCGGAACAGGAGGATGCCGCCCGGCTTGAGCATCTGCGTCCCCGATCCGCACGCTCAAGTCAGTCGACCTCTCTGAGCGAGAGCGAACGAGAGACAGGCTAAAGGACGGGCGCGCACCTCGTGAGCGTTGCGGACGGCCTGCGCCCACTCGTCCGGATGCAGCGCCGAAAAGACAAAGATCATGGTGAGGACGTCGACCGAGCCGGGCTTGACGGTCGGCGGCGGGCCCTCGCGCGACGACAGGTCCCACACGTCGCACGTGCAGCGCGCCGGGTCGAACGAGGGCGAGCTCTGCGGGCGAGGGAGGAGCGGGTGGGTCAGGAGGTCGACCTCTCGAGTTGGCCAGGAGGAGGGACGCACCTTGACGACGGCGACGGCCTCCTTCGAGTAGTCGTAGCCGTGCAGGTCGAGGAGCGGGTTCTCGTTGTCGGCGAGGAGCGGGAAGAGCGTGCTGCCGTTGCCGCAGCCGACCTCGACGACGGTGCGCGGTCCTGCCTGCGGGCGTCGCGGCGCTCGTCAGCCCAGCTCGACGGGAGAGGAGGAGGCGGACGCACGTCGGCTTTGAGGCACGCTGCGAGGTCGGGGAACTCGTGGTTGAGCCACGAGCGCTCCTTGAAGAAGTTGTCTGCGCGGCGACAGGCTCGTCAGCTCGTCTCTCGTCTCGGCGGGTCAGTGGAGAGAGAAAGGACGGACGGACCCTTGTTGTAGGCGTAGAACTTGTCCCACTGGGCGGCCGGGTTGGCGTTGAACTCGTCCTGGAGGTGCTGCGGGACGGGCGAGTTGCGCTGCCGCTCGAGGGCGGCCTGGGCGAACGTCTCCTCGTCTGCGCCCCACGAGACCTGGTCCCTGTGCGCGTTGTTCGGGAAGGGTGAGCCTCTGCACAGGGGAGCGAGAGCGGGAGAGGAGGAGGTCGAAACGGACCAAGCGTTGTGGGTCCACGGGTCGCGGTCGTCGGTGAGGAGGCGGCCGCCGTTGCGCGAGGGTGCGCCCTCGATGAGGTGGTCGGCGACGACCTCGTCGGCCATGAGCTGGGGCAGCTTGCGGCGGACGCGAGGCTGGGCGGTGGTGGAGGTGGACGAGGTGGTGTCGACGGGTGGGGCGAGGGCGGGAGGGCCCGGGGTTGCGGGAGCATCTGGTGCGTGTGTCGAGCTCATGGCAGCTAGGCTAGGGGGAGCGAGGAGGCGAGGCCAAGGCAGCTGAGCTTCACCGCCCGATCGCTCTCATCTGTCGGCGCCGAGCATCTGTCCCCTCTCCGTCGCCCAGAGCCATCTTGCGCTGCCTGCTTGCCACCAGCAGCTCGACACCAGTACTCTCGCCCAGGTGCGCACCCATCCACCCCTATCGCGCCGCGCGCTCGAGCTCATGCAGCCCGTGTCCCGCTCACGGCTTGACTGCATCCTCGCTCACAGCGGTCGCATGCTCCGCTCTGTGCGCCCAGTCCGCCTCGCCAAGTTCCCGAGGACCTCTCTCAGCCACCTCGCACCTACTCGCACCCTCACCCTCGCAACCGCGCGCACCCTCGCGGCTCCCTCGCCGTCCCCACCCTCGTCCGCTCACCTCCGCCTCGTCTCGTCCTCGTCCATCCGCACCCTCGCCACCATGGCCACCCAGCAGCCCCACTCGGGCGCACACCTCATCGACGGCAACGCCACCGCCCTGTGCGTCCCTCCCCACCTGTTGCCCGTCCGACGCGGCTCGTTTCCGGCTATCTCGCCGTGTCGCTCCGCCTCTCGCTCCCCTCACTGACCTCGACTCCCGTCCCTCGCCTTCCCCTGCACAGCGCCCTCCGCCAGGGCATCGCCGCTCGCATCGCCGACACGCGCGCAAAGTTCCCGCGCTTCGAGCCGAGCCTCGTCATCGTCCAGCAAGGCGCCCGCTCCGATTCGAGCACCTATGTCAAGATGAAGCTCAAGGCGGCCGCCGAGGCCGGCATCAAGTGCCAGCTCGTCCAGCTCGGCGGCGCCGAGGACGGCATCGGCGAGCAGGAGGTCATGGCCGAGGTCGAGCGCCTCAACGCCGACTCGGACGTGCACGGCATCATCGTCCAGCTCCCGCTCTCGGACGACATTGGCCGCGACGGCGAGCGCCGCATCACCGAGGCCGTCTCGCCCGAGAAGGACGTCGACGGCTTCCACGCCTACAACATCGGCCTCCTGTCGTCGCGCGCGAGCGAGCCCCTGTTTGCGCCGTGCACCCCGGCCGGCGTCATGCTCCTCCTCGAGTCGACCGGCGTCGACCTGAGCGGCAAGCACGCCGTCGTCCTCGGCCGCAGCGACATTGTCGGCTCGCCCGTGTGCGCCCTCCTGCGCCGCAAGGACGCCACCGTCACCCAGTGCCACTCGCGCACCAAGAACCTCGAGCACCTCGTCCAGCAGGCCGACATTGTCGTCGCCGCCATCGGCGTCCCGCGCTTCGTCCAGGGCGCGTGGCTCAAGCCGGGCGCCATCGTCATCGACGTCGGCACCAACTTTGTCGACGACCCGACCCGCAAGTCGGGCTCGCGCCTCGTCGGCGACGTCGACTTTGACTCGGCGCGCGCCACGGCGTCGTTCATCACGCCCGTGCCCGGCGGCGTCGGCCCCATGACGGTCGCCATGCTCATGGAGAACACGGTCCTGTCGGCGCAGCGCCTCCTCGAAAAGAGCCAGCAGCGCCTCGTCAAGCCGCTCAAGCTCGTGTGCAAGCCCGACGTCCCGAGCGACATCGAGATCGCCAAGAGCCAGGTGCCCAAGCCCATCGACGTCCTCGCGAGCGAGATCGGCATCCCGGGCCAGGACCTCGAGCTGTACGGCCGCAACAAGGCCAAGGTCAAGCTCGAGGTGCTCGACCACCTCCGCCACCGCCGCGACGGCAAGTACATCGTCGTCGCCGGCATCACGCCGACCCCGCTCGGCGAGGGCAAGTCGACGACGACGATCGGCCTCGCGCAGGCGCTCGGCGCCCACCTCGGCAAGGCGGCGTACGCGTGCGTGCGTCAGCCGTCGCAGGGCCCGACGTTCGGCATCAAGGGCGGCGCCGCCGGCGGCGGCTACTCGCAGGTCATCCCCATGGACGAGTTCAACCTGCACCTGACGGGCGACATCCACGCGACGACGGCCGCCAACAACCTGCTCGCGGCCGCCATCTCGGCGCGCTTCTTCCACGAGTCGACCCAGACCGACAAGGCCCTGTTCAACCGCCTGTGCCCGCCCAAGAAGGGCGTGCGCACGTTTGCGCCCATCATGTTCAAGCGCCTCGACAAGCTCGGCATCACCAAGACGAACCCGGACGACCTCACCGACGACGAGAAGGCGAGGTTTGCGCGCCTCGACATCGACCCGGAGAAGATCTCGTGGCACCGCGTCGTCGACACCAACGACCGCTACCTGCGCAAGATCCAGACGGGCCTCGGCCCGGCCGAGCAGGGCAAGACGCTCGAGACGGGCTTCGACATCGCCGTCGCGTCCGAGTGCATGGCCGTCCTCGCGCTCGCGACGTCGCTCGCCGACATGCGCGACCGCCTCGGGCGCATGGTCATCGGCGAGAGCCGCGCCGGCGTCCCCATCACGTGCGACGACATTGGCTGCACGGGCTCGCTCGCCATCCTCATGAAGGACGCCATCAAGCCGAACCTCATGCAGACGCTCGAGGGCACGCCCGTCTTTGTCCACGCCGGCCCGTTTGCCAACATTGCGCACGGCAACTCTTCGATCCTCGCCGACAAGATTGCGCTCAAGCTCGCCGGCATCGAGGAGGGCGAGAGCGACGACAAGAACGGCTACGTGATCACCGAGGCCGGCTTTGGCGCCGACATCGGGTGCGTCGACTGCCCCTCTCTTCCTCGTCTCTCTCTCTCGCTCTCTCTCTCTCTCGTCGATCTCGTGCTGACGTCGTCTCGTCGTCGCGCCGCGCAGCATGGAGAAGTTTGTCAACATCAAGTGCCGCGCGTCGGGCCTCGTCCCGAACGCCGTCGTCCTCGTCGCGACCGTGCGCGCGCTCAAGATGCACGGCGGCGGGCCCGAGGTGACGCCGGGCAAGCCCCTGCCCGAGGTCTACCTCACCGAGAACCTCGACATCTTGCGCGAGGGCTGCTCGAACCTGCGGCGCCACATCGAGAACGCCAAGAAGGTCGGCATCAACGTCATCGTCGCCGTCAACCGCTTCACGGCCGACACGGACGCCGAGATCCAGCTCGTCCAGGACGAGGCCCTCAAGGCCGGCGCCGACGCGGCCGTGCCCTGCAACCACTGGGCCGAGGGCGGCCTCGGCGCGCTCGAGCTCGGCGAGGCCGTCATCAAGGCGTGCCAGCAGCCCAACCCGTTCAAGTTCCTGTACGACGTCGACCAGCCCATCAAGGCCAAGATCGAGACGATCGCGCGCGAGTTCTACGGCGCCGCCAACGTCGCCTTCAGCGAGCTCGCCGAGGCGCAGATTGCCGGGTTCGAGGCGCAGGGCTTTGGCAACCTGCCCATCTGCATGGCCAAGGTGCGTCTCTCCTCCTTCTCCTCCTTCTTCTTCTTTTTCGCACGTGCGAGCGAGACGACGAACGCCGTCTGTCGTCCGTGGAGGCTCGAGCTCGAGCGAGCCCAAATCGACCTTCTCAAACCGCGACCTGACCTCTCCCGCCTTCCTGCCCTCCCCGCACAGACCCACCTCTCGTTCAGCGACGACCCGTCGGCCAAGGGCGCGCCCACGGGCTTCACGACGACGATCCGCGAGGTCAAGATGGCGGCCGGCGCCGGGTTCGTCTACCCGCTCGTCGGGTCCATGTCGACCATGCCCGGTGCGTCTCTCCTCTCCTCTTGCTCTCTCGCACACTCTCTGGAGCAGAGGTCGCCAGCTACGTCTCTGAGTGTTCGCTGACTACATCCGGATCGCGCAGGCCTGAGCACTCGCCCTGGGTTCTTCGACCACCAGCTTCTTGACGACGGCGAGATCATTGGGCTCTCCTGAGCTCGCCCAGCCTCCTCTCGCACCTCTCGTTCTCAACGAACACGTCTTGCATACCCATCTCTTCTGTTCAGGTCCCGCCGCCGCCGTCCTCGCCCTATTCCGTGCAGTCAGTCTCCCCTCCCTCCCTCTCTCCCTCTGTGTGTACGCCCTATCGCACCCATGCCCTGCCTCTCTGCCTCTAGAGCGTCGTAGCAGCATCGAGTTCAACCTCTGAACATGAAGAAGTATCTCTCGCGGTCTGTGCGACGTCGAGAGCGAGAGCCGAGAGGAGGACGAGGGGAGGAGGGGGTCCGAGCGCGGTCGGGCCGCTCGGGCCTCGCGAGCTGCAACGACTCGCTGCTCTCTCGATCCGAGACGCGCTGTCGCTCGCTCTGAGGCGGGAGGAGAAGAGCGTGAGCGCGACGGCCTAGAGGGAGAGGGAGCCCTCGCCGGGCCCGCTCGAGCCCCTCCTGCGCCTCGCGCGCTCGACTTGCTCACTCGCGCACGAGGCTGCTGCAGACGGCGCGCACCCGCTCTCGCACTCTCGCTCTCGTCGCTCTCACTCGCCTGCAGAACTCGCTCGTCGCGCTCAACCACCTCGTTGCGTTCCGCCTCATCTCCTCCGCCTCCTCCCTCGCGCGCTCTACGTGCTCGGGTCAAAGCTCTTGAACGCCGCCTTGAACTGCTGCGCGTCCTTCTTCTCGTCGGCGTCGGGCTTGGCGCAGCGCTTCCAGTCGGCGCGGTCGGGCGCGTGGAGGAGGAGGGCGAGCGTCTCGCTGCGGTCGGGTAGGTGCGGGTCGTCAGCGCTACCTGCACATCACGAACTCGGCGCGCCTCGAGGATGCTCGAGCACGAGCGAGAGCGAGCGAGAAGAGAGAGCGCTGCGCACCGGCCAAACTGGAGCGAGAAGCCTCCCTTTGCCGGGTCGATCCAGTGCACGAGGCTCTTGCCGCCGGGGAGGTCGACCTTGAAGTACTCGGATCCTTTGCCGTCCTCGTGGGCGCGCCCGTGGAACGTCGACGGGTCGGCGACCTCGGTGAACTCGTAGGCGAACTTGGCGCCCTGGGCGAGGAAGGTCGACTCGGCTTCGGGCGCGAGCGAGGACGGGATCGGGCAGACCTGCGAGCGGGCGAGAGGTGTGGGTCAGCCGTCAAGTCCGACGCGACGGAGCCTGTACGGGACGGCGACAGCGTGCCGGCCCGTCAGGCGTCGCTCGCCGAGCCAAGGCCGACGAAGAGTAAGAGCCCGCCGACGCACCTGGACATGCGCATGCCCGCCCTTGCCCGAGCTCCTCGCCACCTCGAACGCGACCATGTCGGCGCCAAAGCTCTTGTAGCACTTGCGCAGCGCCTCTTTGTACAGCTCGACCTCCTCGTGAACCGGCGCAGCGAGGTCGGCCGGGATCGAGCGCAGGGTCGGGTAGTGGGCGATCTGTGCGGCGGCGCCAGGGAAGGCGAGCGTCAGCGTCTACGCCAACCATCGCAGTCACGGTGCGCGAGACGGTCAAGCACCGCGACGAGAGGGAGGGACGAGCGCGAGACGCACCGGAATGATGAGGACGTGCCCGCCGCCGGGCACGGGGCTCGAGTCGGTCGAGCACAGCTGGCCCTTGGGCAGCGTGACGTACGTCTCGGAGCCGATGCTCGCGATGAGGTGCTTGGTGACCTTGGGGTTGGACAGGCAGAACCAGCACTCGTCGGCTGCGGGCGAGCGAGAGAGGGTCCGTGCGTCAGCGCACGCTCCAAGTGCTGCAAGCCGTTGAGAACGTGCGCGAGGTTGAAGGGGGCGAAGGAGGAGGTGCAAGGAGGACGGAGTGCGAGAGGAGCGACTTAACGCACGGCTGATGGGCTTCTGCGGGCCCCTGCTCGTCCCCGACGCGCGCTGCGCCGCCCGCTCGGCGTCGCGCGCCTCGCGCTCGGGGCACTCCTGGATCCAGTGGCCCTTGTTGCCGCAGATGTTGCACGTGTAGTGGTCGCTGCGAGCGGGCGCGAGGCCGAGTCAGCGTAAATCCTGATGAAGACCGACAAGCCGTCCCGCTGCGCTTGACGCAGCGCAGAGAGGCAGCGCGGCGACAGCGAAGAGGACTCACGGCGGCGGCCCACCCTTGCCCTTCTTCTCCCGGCCCTGCCCTCCTCCTCCTCCGCCGACGCCGGCGAAAATGTAGTTGGGCACGCCCATCTCGTTCACGTCGTCGTTCGAGACGTCCATGGCGGGGCGCTTGAGCCCGCGAGGCCCGTCCGAGCCGTTGACGGTCGCGGCGAGCTTGGCCGTCGAGGCGGCGGCGCGAGGGTGGAACGGCGAGGGCGTCGACGTGGCGGGTGCGGAGGGGGACGAGGAGGGCGTGATCGAGAAGGCGTAGAACCACTGCGAGCGGTGCGAGGTGTCAGCAACTTGGGCGTGCACAAATAGCACACGCGCGAGGCGGGTGGGCCACGCCAGAGCGGCGCAGTGAAGACGAATGAGCGTCGCCGACGACGCACCCGGTCCTTGGTTTTGTTGCCCATGGCGCCGAGGCTCAAGGCCCTGCAGAAGCTCCTCTCGCCCGCCGCGCCCGCTCCTTCGACCCTCGGCCACTCGAACGGCTCGCGCTCCCAGAAGGCGCCCGGCGCAGCGACAAAGTGGTACTTTGCGCGCGCGGCGCGCGCCACGTCGTCGAGCTCGGCGGCGAACGAGTCCTCGGGCTTGCGCGGGAGCGGGGCGGCGTCGGTCGAGGGTGCAGCGTCGTCGTTCGAGGTCGAGGTCGGGGTCGAGGTTGCGGGCGCGGTCGGGACGAGGGGCTTGGACGAGAGGAGCGGGAGGGACGAGGGGCACAGGTGGGTGAGGAGGATGTCGACGGGCTTGGCCGGGGGAGGCGGGAGGGACGGGTTGGGCGAGGTCGGGGTGAGGGACGCGACGAGGCTCGAGACGTCGGCCTTGGTGAAGGCGGTGGGCTCGTCCGGGTTCGAGGGCGAGGTGCCGGCAACGGTCGCGATGCGGAGGCCTGACGCGAGGGTGAGGAGACCGGCTTTGGCTGCGCGCGCGTCAGCAAGGGGTCAGCGGTGGCTTGGGGAGCATGGTGGGCGACAGGATGGACGGACGGAGGATGCTGAGGTTGGTGGTGAGCTCCTCGCCGCGGTCGACGCGGTCCTGGACGGGCTTGGGGAGGTTGCCCTTGCCCTGGGCGGCGTAAACCTGGACGGGGACCTTGAGGGTCCCGTTGAGGAGGCTGTCGAGGTCGGCGTGGTCGTTCTGGTCGCCGGAGAAGAGGTCGAGGGCGAGGACGAGGTCGAACGAGTGCTTGGTCTGGAGGGCGGCGAGCTTGTGGACGTAGGCCTCGAGGGAGGGGGCGGGCCCGGTGACGAGGATCTTGAGTGCGCTCATGCTGTCCAGGCGCAGTGCACGAGGCTGAGAGGACGAAAGCGAGCGTAGAGGTGGGGACCGACGACGAGATGAGTTCGAAAACCCGACACCGCCTCGCTCGGGCCGATCCGTTCTACCGCGCAGGCCACTAGTTAGCGTATCACAAGTCACTGTAGCTCGACTCGCGGCCCCACGGCGAGACAAGCGAGAGAGCGACGCGTCGGCTTCGCGTCCCGGCCGCCTCGCCTCGCCTCTCTCCTCCTCCTCGCCTCTCACACCCAGCAGACCCAGCCATGACGCAGCTCACCCAGGGAGCAGTCTAGTGAGCCCACCCGCCCGTCCCACTCGCCCCCTCCTCTGCCCCCTGTGTCGCTCAAGCGAGCGCGCCACCTCCGCGTCGTCGTCCTCCTCATCTCTCTCTCGCCTCGCGTTGCTGACTCCGCCCTCCTCCCCCCGCACAGCCACATGTACGAGGAGACGGACGTCCTCGCCAACGTCGACCCCATCCTCCAGGTCCTCTCGGCCAAAAAGGTCAACGCCGCCAACCAGGCCCAGGACCGCTACCGCCTCATCCTCTCGGACGGCGACCACTTTGCCCAGGCCATGCTCACCACGGGCCTCAACCACCTCGTCGCCGGCGACACGCCCACCATCGGCAAGAACGCTGTCGTCAAGCTCCAGACGTACGCCGTCAACGTCGTCCAGAACCGCCGCATCATCATCGTCCTCGCCGTCGAGCTCGTCGACGACTCCGTCACCGACAAGATTGGCTCGCCCACCTCGATCGAGACGGCCGTCCAGGCGGGCGCCGCCGCCCCGGGTCCCGCCGCCGCGACGAGCGACGCCCCGATGCGCGACGCCGTCTCCGAGTCGTCGTCGCGCGCCGCCGGCGGTGCAGGCGGTGGAGCGGGCAGCAACGCGAGCAAGACGGCGGCGGCGAGGAGGCCCCAGGGCGGCGCGGCGGCGCAGCGCGGCGGCGGCGGAGGACGCGGCGGCGACAGCCTCGCCAGCGCGCCCGTCTACCCGATCGAGAGCCTGAGCCCGTACCAGAACAAGTGCGGCCCCCTCCTTCCTTTCCTCGTCGCTCTACTCGTTGACGGCGAGCGCGAGCTGACTCTGTGCGCGGTTTACCGCTCGCAGGTGGACGATCCGCGCGCGCGTCACGAGCAAGTCCGACATCCGCCACTGGTCCAACCAGCGCGGCGACGGCAAGCTCTTCAGCGTCAACCTCCTCGACGAGTCGGTGCGTCCCCGCTCTCGTCGTCGCCCTCGCAGGACGCCCTCGTCGCTGCTCGACCCGCTGACGCCTCTCGCTCTCCTCGCTCGCAGGGCGAGATCCGCGCGACGGGCTTCAACGAGGCGTGCGACAAGCTGTACCCGATCCTCGAGGAGGGCAAGGTGTTCCGCATCTCGCGCGCGCGCGTCAACATCGCCAAGAAGCAGTTCAGCAACCTCGCCAACGAGTACGAGATCACGTTCGAGAACAACACCGAGGTCGAGCCCGTCAACGAGGTGCGCTTCCCTCTCTCTCACTCGCAACGAGAAAGGCGACGTGCTGACGCTGCTGTCGCTCTGCGTCGTCGCCCGCAGGCCGAGGAGAAGGACGTGCCGCAGGTCCAGTTCAACTTTACGCAGCTCGCCGAGTTGACCAACATCGACAAGGACGCAACGTGCGACGTGCTCGGCGTCGTGCAGGACAACGGCCAGGTGTCCGAGATCACGGCCAAGGCGACGCAGAAGCAGATCAAGAAGCGCGAGCTCACCATCGTCGACCGGTCCCAGTACGCCGTGCGCGTCACGCTGTGGGGCCGCCAGGCCGAGAGCTGGACCGAGCTCGACAACGGCATCGTCGCCATCAAGGGCGTCAAGGTCGGCGACTTTGGCGGCAGGAGCCTGAGCGTGTCGGGCAGCTCGACCGTCGCCGTCGACCCGGACATCCCCGAGGCCCACGAGCTGCGCGGCTGGTGCGTCCTCCCTCACACTCCCAGCCGCTTCTCATGACTGCTCGAGGCTCTCTCTGCGTCTTCCTCGATCAGTCGCTGACCCCCGCTCGGACCCCTTCCTCCTCCCCTCGCCTTCTTCCTCCTCCCCCTCTCTTTCGCTCGCTCGTCCTCACCCAGGTACGACACGGCGGGCGCGACCCAGTCGTTCCAGTCGTTCTCGTCGGGCGGCGCCGGCGCCGGCGCCGGCTCGTTCAAGCCCGACGCGTTCAAGGCGCTCAAGGACGTCGTCGACGAGAACCTCGGCATGCAGGAGAAGCCCGACTACTTTTCGACGCGCGCCACCGTGTCGTACGTCAAGGGCGACAACCTGAGCTACCCGGCGTGCCCGACCGACCGGTGCAACAAGAAGATGAGCCAGGAGGGCGAGCACCAGTGGAGGTGCGAGAAGTGCGAGAAGTCGTACGAGGCGCCCCAGTACCGGTGCGCTCTCCTGCTCTCTCTCACTTACGCTCCTGCGACTCAACCAGGTGCTGACGCCGCCCGCTCGCCGTGCGCAGCTACATCATCTCGATGTGCGTGAGCGACTACACGTCGCAGATCTGGGTTTCGGGCTTCAACGAGGTCGGCGCCGACCTGTTTGGCAAGACGGCCGACGAGATGCAGCAGCTCAAGGAGGACGACGACCCGCAGTACCAGGGCGCCATCGCGAGCGCCGTCGGCAAGGCCTACAACCTCAACGTCAAGGCAAAGGCCGACTCGTTTGGCGACCAGACGCGCGTCCGCTACCAGATCCAGAGGATGGCGCCCGTCGACTGGGTCGCCGCCGCCAAGACGCTCGCGAGCCAGATCGAGGCGTGGTGAGCACGAGGGGTCCGTGCGTCCTCGGTGGAGGACGAGCTTGTCGGCGCCGGTCCGTCGTTGTTGTACTTGTGGCTCTCGCTCTCTGTTCCCTCTTCTCTCGCTTGCAAGGCAGTGTCTTGTTCCGTAACCCCCTCTCGGAGAACGTGCGACCGTGCTCGAGCGAGCGAGAGATGCGTGTTCCAGCGAGGATGCGGTCGAGGTTGCCGAGCCGGCGAGTGCGAGCGGCGCGAATGGCATGAGGATGATGAGGAGAGTCGTGACTACATACAGATCTAGAAGGAGCGCAAGGGGGCTGCGAGGGCGTGGGATGGCGACAGGAGGGAGGGGCCGAGCTAGTCCGAGAACTCCTCGCGCGCCCGGCGCTCTCGCTCGGCGGCGAGGGTGAGGCCCGTCGTCGACGCGTTGAGGTCCTCGTCCTGCGTGCGGGAGCGAGAGTCAGTGCGAGTCGGGGCGGCTAGAGAGCCAGAGACAGGGAGAGAGAGAAGACGCACCGAGTCGTCGCGGAACCGTACTCGCGCCGCCTCGTCGCTCCTCCTCGCCTCCTCTTCCTCCTCGTCCTCGTCGAGCGACGTCCTCCTCGGGCTCCTGCCTGCCGCACCACGGTCGACGAGCTCGGTCCCGGCGTCCTCGTCGTCCGAGTCGAGCGCGAACGCGTTGAACAGCTCCTTGGTCCTCCCGCCGCCGCCGCCCTCTCCGCCCTCGGCGAGCCGGACCCGCCCTCGCTCCATCGCGCTCATCGGCACGAGGTCGTCGCCCTCGTCGTCGTCAAAGTCGTCGTCAAAGTCGGTCGACGGCGCGAACGCGTACCCGCCGCGCGCGCCCGACCCGCCGGCGGCATTGCGGCGCGACGCGGCCCGGCGCCGCAGGCACAAGAAGGCCGTCGTGCCGGCGACAAAGATGACGATGACGCCGGCGGCGACAAAGAGCCACGTCGTCGAGCCGACGAGCGCGCTCAGGCCGCTCAGGTAGCCCGGCGTCTGGTCGTACAACGAGCCGCTGCCGCCGCCCGCCGAGGTCGAGTCGTCCTCGTCGTCGACATCGGTCGAGTCGGCTGCGTCGCCCGAGGCGTCCGTCTCCGAGTCGAGCTGCTCCGGGTCGTCGAGGACGGGCGCCGGCGTCGCTGTCGGCTGGTGGTAGTCCTCGCCGAACGACGAGTGCGCCTCGCCCGTCGCCTCGGCGTGGTCGTCGGGCAGGTGCGCCGTCGGCTTGACGTACGTCTTGGTCGGCGCCGACTTGTCGGACGTCTGGTCGGCTGCGGCGGCGCTTGTCGGAACGGCGACGGGCACGTCCTCGGGCTGGTCGTCGCCGTCAGCCGGCAGCTGGTACGGCGTCGCGATCGAGGCGTCGATGGCCGAGCCCCACAGCTGAAGCTGGTAGCTGTAGAACTTGCCGAAGCGGCGGTTGTTCTGGCGGTCGCGGACGCGCAAGGTCCAGGTGCCGATCGGGTCCTCGTCCCTGCGAGCGAGCGAGAGAGAGCGCGAGTCAGCAGCCCGCTCGCAGTGAGCGTGAGTGTGGACGAGAGGACAAGGTGACGCACCAGTGCTTGACGCTCATGAAGACCCAGCCCATCATGCCCTCGGCGCTCTCGTCGAACCGCCTTGGGCGAGCGAGGATGCTCTTCATGCCGCGAGGCGACACGAGCTCGACCTCGAGATTGCCGCGCCGAGCATGCTGGATCCAGACCGTGATGGTGACGTGCTCGAGCTTGTCGACGTTGGCGCCCTCGAGGTCCTTGGCCGTCACCTCGATCGTCGCCGTCGAGCCGTCGGCCGTGATGAGCTGGCCCGCCTTGGGGTCGGCCTTGTCGGCGTTGGCGACCGGGCTCGTCCACCACGCCTGGGGCTTGACGAGCTCCCACCGCTTGGCGAGCTCGACGATGGCGTACGCGTCGAGCTTGCCGAACCCGTACTTGTGGTTGTACGGCCGACCCGAGGCCGTCATCTGCCAGTCTGGGTCGGTCGGGTTGATCTGGACCGCCGTGCGGACGCACAGGTGCTGCATGTCGCGCCACGTGAGGTCGGGCCGAGCTTCGAGGACGAGGGCGAAGATGCCGGCCGCGATGGGCGCTGCGGCCGACGTGCCGCCGTGGCGGTCGGTGCACGAGTTCTTGCCGACGTCGGTCGTGTGCTGCCGACGCGCGAGGGAGAGAGCGTCAGGACGTGCGTGAGGAGGGAGGGGTCCGAGCGAGGAGAGGACGCACGATGTTGTCGCCGCTGCCCGACGAGTAGGTGACGACCATGTTGGCGCTGCACGCCTCCGAGTAGAACGGGTGCAGGCCCTTGCGGTCGATGGCGCCGACCGTGATGCTGAGGAGGCTGTTCGTGTAGCCGTCAAAGTTGCACTGGTCGTCGACGGCGCCGCCGTTGCCGCTCGCAAAGACAAAGATCGAGCCCTTGCCCTGACGGCCGTTCTGGACGCCGTTGAGCATGGCCTTGACGATGAGGCTGCCCGGCGCCTCCATCGAGCGGCCGTCGTCGGGCGGGCCCCACGAGCACGAGTAGATGTCGTTGGTCTGGTAGCCGTAGTTGAGCGACGACGCCTCGTCGGCGTCCGAGATCGACGCCGACAGGATGCGGATGCCGGCGATGCCCGCGCCGTGAGCGACGCCGACGCCGCACACGTCGTTCTTGACGGCGGCGATCTCGCCGGCGCAGCGCGTGCCGTGCTGGTCGTCCGACAGGCGAGGCTCGGGCAGCGGCGTGTTGTCGTTGTAGTCCCACGAGCCGTCGGCGTGCTGCATGGCGCGAGGAGGAGAGGGAGAGGGGGGGGAGGGGGTCAGTGCGAGCAGGGAGAGGTAGAGAGCGGCGCTCCGACGACGCACAAAATTGGCGGCGAGGTCGTCCGAGTGCATGTCGAGGCCGTCGTCGACGATGGCGACGTTGACGCCCTTGCCGACGATGCCCTGGTCCCACACGCCCGTCACGTTGATCGAGTTCTCGCGGATGGCGCCGTTGACGAGGTGCCACTGCTTGGGCCACAGCGGGTCGACGATGCCGAACCGAGTCGCCATCGCCTTGATGTAGTCGTGACCGGCGCCGACGAGCGACGAGATGGCGGCGAGCTGGTCGGCGTCTTGTCGGCGGTCGAGGTGGACCAGGGCGCGGCGCGCGAGCTTGGTGAGAGCGCGCTCGTCGGGCGCGAGGACGGGGAGGTCGCGCTTGATGCGCTGCCGCGGGTACTGTCGCTCGAGCGAGCGGATGAGGCGGCGGTGCGGCGAGGACGACGACCGCTTGGCGTGCAGGTGCGTGCTCGCCGGGCCGGGAAGCGCTCGCCGCAGGAGGTCGTAGCGCTCGAGGACCTTGTCGCGCTTGCCCTCGGCGAGCTCCTTGATCGCCCGCCGCTGCACCGCGTGCTCTCCCTCGCCGTGGACCGCCGCCGCCGCGAGCCAGCTGTCGTCGCCGGCGTCGACCTCGTCGACGGGTGCGCGCACGAGGTAGTGGCCCTTGAGCTCGCCGACCTGCTCGACGTGCTCTGTGCCGAGAGCGTGCGCGACGTCCTCGAGCGTCCAGCCGTCGGGTCGGTGTGCGCCGTCGCCGCCAGCGAGGGCGAGTTGCGCCGGGTCGAGTTCGACGACGTAGTAGACGTGCGAGTTGTAATCGCGCTTGGCGGGCTGGAGCTTGGCGTGTGCGGTGTGTGGTGCGCAGGCGAGCACGAGGGCGAGGGCGCACAGGGCGAGGGTGCTCCACGAAGCGAGTTGGCGGCGGGAGGAGGAGCGTGGCGACGCGCTTCCTGCTCGCGCGAGGGCCGGGGCCATGGCGGGCTGACTGGGTCGGGCGGGGGTCGTGGAAGGCGGGCAGCTAGCGTCCTGGCCGGGCTGTGCGCTGCTGTGCTGTGACGAGGGCGAGAGGGCCTCTCCGCGGCGCGTCCGCAGCCAGCTGAGAGCGGGCGCGACTTGAGGCACTGTCTCGCACGCTCGGCAGCGCAGGACTCGCACTTCTCTGACAGTGATACCTTCAGACGCCTGCAGAGCCGCCTCGCTGAAAACTGCGAGGATGCCGACGAGCTCTCGTTCGACCGCTCCCGGACCCGCTCTCGGTCACAGCGCGCAACCAGACGGAGAAACGGCTCGTTCCACCCCTGTACAAACCTCCGACCCTCTAGAGCTAGCCCCTCGTCGGCAGCAGCCCGAGCCTCGGGCCCGGCTTGACGAGCCCGACGCCCGTCGCCTTGACGTCGGCGCTCGCGACGGGTGCGCCGAGCGGCAGCAGACGCGCCGTCGACGACAGCGGCTTGTGCTTGACGGCGATCGTCGTCGTCGTCGTCGAGGGGTCAACGGCGCCGAGGGACGAGGAAGAGGCGACGGGGAGGAGCGGGGCGAGGATCGACTGGGTGCGCTGCAGGTAGGCGAGGGCGGACGAGGCGAGTTGCGAAGAGAGAGCATCCGACGATGGCGAGACCTGCGAGAAGAGTAGGGGGGTCAGTCGTGGGTGTCGCGGAGACGCAGGGAGAGCAAGACGGACACGCACGAGTCGCAGGAACGAGCCCTCGACCTCGCGCCACTTCTCCTCGCCGCCGCCCTCGCCGCCGAGCACAAGCCTGCGCAGCAGCGCCAAGTCCCACGCCACCTGGCTCGCGACCTCGGCCTTGCGGTCCTCCTGCAGGTCGCCCTGCGTGAGCTGCTCGGCGAACGCGGCGGCGGCGCCGAGGACCTGGTCGGCGAACGCGGCGAGCAGCGACGAGGCGATGCAGGGTGAGGCTTGCGTGCGGTGGAGGCCGACTCGGGCGAGCGAGGCTGAGAGGGAGCGCAGGGCCGAGAGGAGGGCGGACGAGGGCGAAGAGGGGACGAGCGGGGAAGGAGGGTTCTCGGCGCGCGAGGCTGTTTCGGCTCGGCGGAGCGAGTCAGCTAGACGCCCGAGAGAAGCGAGCGCTGGTAGAGAGGACGAGACGCACCGTCCCAGGCCCAAAGAGTCGCCGACGGAGCTGCTGCTGCGACGGTGCTCATCGACTCCTGCAGCTTGCGCACGACCGCCGCGACGGCCTGCTCGCGCCACGCCTCGAGCGAGCGGTCCTGGAGCGCACCGAGGCGGGACTGCCACTTGTTGAGGAGCGAGGCTTCTGCGAGAGGCGGCGGGGCGGTTCAGTCCTCGAGGCAGAGGTGGGAAAGGAGGAAGGTGAGGACGCACCCGCAGACGAGGCTGCGCCGAGGAGCAGGTCGCGCACAAAGGTGCGGCTCGACGACAAGAGGAAGACAAAGTTGCCGACGAAGAGCGCACCGTCGACGTCTGCGCGCGAGGGGGCCCGTCAGCGAGCAGCTCGAGGAGGAGAGGAATGGTCGACGCACCTTGGGCGACGTCGCTCACGACGCCCTCGAGCGCGTCCGCCACCGCACCAAGCGCCTCACCCGCCGCCTCGACATAGTCCCTCCACAGCCTCGCCCGCAGCTCGACCTTCTCGTCGCCCGCGCCCTCGCCCTCCCGCTCGACGGCGCTCCCGCTCCCCCCGAGCCAGCTCTCCAAGTCCGCCCTGAGCTCCCTCGCCGCGTCCTCGAGCTCGACGAGCCCCCTGTCAACGAGCGGCGCGCGGCCCTCAACGCGCTTGGCCACCTTGGCGAGGAACGCCTCGAGCGGGTCGACGATGACCTTGTCCTTGTCCTTCTCGGCCGCGGCGCCCGCGCCCGCCGCCCGCCCCGAGAGCGCCAGCGCCGCCTGCGCAGCGTACGCCCCGGCGCCGGGGAACGCGAGCGGCGTCTCGAAGAGGAAGGCGGCGGCGTCGCGGTCGGCGTCGCCTGCGCCGTCGGGGAGGGCGAGGAGGAGCGCGGCGAGCGAGGGCGCGACGCGCGCGGAGAGGGCCGAGAGTCGCGCGCGGTAGACGTGCGCGAGGCGCGACTCGAGGACGCGCGAGAGGCGCGTGCGGAGGGTGGTGGCGGCGGTGCGAGATGAGGAGGGACAAGAAGTAGGGGAGGGGGTCGTCGCGCGGCGCAGCGTCGTGCGCAGAACGGCGAGCGGCTTGGCGCTCGCGAGGTTGGAGCCGACCGCCTTGGCCGACGCCGGCTGCGACGAGAGCGACGCGATCCACGCCGTGACGCCCTCGACAACGCGGTCCGACTCGCGCGCGAGCCACGCGTCGACCGTGCGCGCGACGTCGGGGGCGGCGAGCGGCTCGCGCGCGGCCGAGGTGGCGACGGGCGGCGCGTAGGTGAGGATCGAGGGCGGGAGGTGCCGCTGGAGGGTGGCGTAGTTGGGGAAGGCGACGAGGACAGGCGGCAGCGACGGGTCGGCGACGTCGCTTTCTCGCACGGCGGCGTCCTCGGGGGCGGTCGGGCGCTCGACCTCGGCGAGGAGCTGCCGCAGGAGGCCCGGGGCCTGCTCGTCGCTCGCCGAGCCAAAGATGGCCGAGACGGCCTCGACCGTGCGCAGGACGAGCCCGAGCACCTGCTCGAGCCTGCGCGCGACGGCGCTCGTCTCGTTGAACGCCTGCGCAGAGGTCGACGGCCCGTCGAGGATGGCGCTCAGGGCGCGAGAGCGCGCGTCGAGGAGGGTCGAGAGGGCGGACGAGACGGACGCGCCCTGCTGCAGCATGACGGTGGCCGCGAGCGTCCTTGCCGTGTCCTGCGCGCGATGGAAAGCTGGTGAGTGCTTGCTAGCAGGGCTTGACGAGACAGGTGAGAGCACGCACGAGGTGAGGCGCGTCCCAGCTCTGCAGCTGTCCGACCGCCCGCCGCAGCACGACGGGCCTGAGCGTCGACAGCGTCTCCCACTGCTTCTCGACAATCGGGAACGCCTCGGCGAGCCTCCTTGGGGCGTCGCCGTCGTCGCCGCCGTCTTCAGGCGGCAGCTCGTGCTCGGCGAGCTCGCGGTACACGAGGCGGCCGAGGTCCTCGAGGCGCGCGGCGGGGAGGAAGTCGGACGTCTCGAGGAGGGTGTGGACGAGCGAGGGAATGGTGAGGAGGAGGTGGATCGTGAGCGAGAGGGTTGCCGACGAGCCGAGGGTGCGCTGGCGGCTCGGCGAGTTGGGGCGGTGCCGAGGAGCCTGCGGCGCCTTGCCGCGATTCGGGGATGGGCCTGCGTGCAGTCGGGAAGTCAGCGCGGGCTCCAGTGAGCGTGAGCGTAGCACGAGGAAGACGCACCGTCGACGGCTGCGCCTGCTTCTCGCACGGCTTGGCCGACCGAGTCGAGGTGGCCGACGAGCTTGTCGGCGGCGCTGCGCATGCGCACGATCGAGTCGGCAGCCGACAGGAGGTCGCGGTAGCGCTCGCCGACCATGGTGCGCAGCTCGGCGACTTTGGCGGCGGCCGCATCGCTGCAGTCGGGGGGAGCGCGAGGGAGGGGAGGAAGGACGGCGAGCAGGTCAATGCGGGCTCGAGAGGGGGAGAGCAGACAGGGGCGGGACAAAGGACGCACCTCGCGCGCTGCTCTATCCTGCGCACGTCGCGGACGCCGAACGAGCGAAAGACGTCGTCTGGCTCTTCGAGGGCCATGAGGTCGACCTCGTCCGGGTTGGCCGACGCGAGGGCGGCTTGCGCTGCGCCCGGGGCCGGCGGCGGGTTGTGGCCGGGCCGCTTGCGGACATGGCCCCTGCGGAACCTGGTCGAGCCGGCGTGTGCGCCCGTGGCGGTCGAGCCGGCGAGCGAGGGCGAGCCGGTTGGCGGGCGGGGGAACGGGTTCGAGAGGGTGAAGCGCGAGGGGGCGAGCGAGAGGCCGCTGACCGACTCGGGCGGGCGGTGCGAGCGGAACGAGTTTGCCGGACTCGAGCCTTGGACGGTCGACAGGGGCGAGAGGGCCGGTCGGCGGCGAGACGGAGGCGGCGAGACGAGCGACGACGAGGTCGACGCTGCACCGGCGCGGGTCGGGGTCGAGGGGAGCGACGACATGGTGCGAGGCGTGCCGAGTCGGTGTCGGCAGCGTCGAGCGCAGCCCTGCGGCGGGCACGGGTAGAGCGGACCTGAGAGAGGTGGGGAGGTCGTGGCACGAGCGGGGACGAGACAAGCTCTCTCTCGCACCACAACCCGCTCCGCCGTCAGGCTAGCTAGCCTGCACTCTGCAGAGCCTTGTCTTCCTGTCCCGCAAGCAGCGAGCTGCACGCGCCGACGCTCTGTGGCCCGCGAGGCGGCCACGGCTGCTCCTTCTCTCGGTCGACCTGCCTCCTCGCTGCACTGCTCTGACGGACTCGTGGTCGTGCACGACTAGCCGTGACACACTCTGTGCGCACTCCCATCCCCGGTGCGCCTTCTCCCACTCTCCCTTGAGCCGCCAACGCCCAGCGCCATGCTGACCCTCTTCCTCGCGACAGCCTCGCCACCCAGTACTCGCTCTGCCCGGCGTGTACTGCCTCCCAGACTGCGTACGGCGCATCTTTGCTCCGACCCGCCGCCCGCGAGCCGTCGCCGAGCCGCCGCCTGTCGCTAACGGCACTTTCCCGCGCACTCCTCGGCCGGCCAATCCTGCTGCACCTCGTCTCGCAGCTGGTCGCCCTCCGTCGTGTGCTCTCGACGATCTCGCAGAAGGCGCTCGATGCAGCCCTGACGGCGCAGGCTCTCGCGGCGGCGGTTCCAGCTCTCTGCTCGTCCGGCGGCGACCTCGACCGGTCGGGACGAGCCGCGAGGGTTCGCATCTCCTCCTCCGTCCACGTCGCCTCTCTAGGGCATTCATTTGCACTCCAACTTGCTCTCGTGTGCGCGTACGCACTGGCTGCAGCTTCTGCTTGCGCCAAGCAGGTCTCTCCGCCTCGCCGCCGGCAAACGTCGCCTCGGCCTTTACGAGCGTGGCTCGGCAGCACACTGATCCTCCAGCAGGCCTCAGCGACCTTTTAGCAACCTGACGGCGCCTCGGCGAGCGGCTCTGAGCGAGTTGTCACCGGTCGAGGTGCGTGACGCCACCTTTCTTTCGCGCTCTCGCCTGCACTCATTGACGCTCGCACACGCGCACGCAGGGGCCCACGAGCAGCTCACCGGGCAGGGCTACAAGATGGTGCGAGCGGCGCAGGGATCGAGGGCAGGAGGCGAGCTGGAGGTGCGAGGATACGCTCGGGACGGGGCACGAGGGGGACTCGAGGCAACTATTTCGCCGACAAGCGCTCTCTCGCGGCCGGCTGTTGCGCTGCATAGCGAGGTGTGACACGATCGAGTACGTTGCGAGGCAAAGCCAGCGAGAACGAGGTGGGATGAGCGAGTGAAGGCCTCGGGAACGGTGGTCCCTTTGCGCCCCCTCGCGCGTGCGCTCCCCCTCCCTTCTCCCTCCCTTCCCCTCGCACATCGCGCCCCGCCCGACTCTCACCGACGCCCATGACCCGCGCCTCGTCCATCCACGGGACCGCGTCGGGCGCCAGCACCCCCGAGCCCGCGGCGAGCGAAGCCGCCGCCGCCTCCTCGTCCTCCGCTGCCCTCGAGCCGACCGCCGACCTCGTCTCGCAGCAGCCGGCCGCCGCTCCCCTCGCTGCAGCACCCGCACCCGCGTCCGCACTCGACGACGACGCCGACGACGACGACGGCCTCGACCCGCTCACGCAGCTCGAGCTGAGCGCGTTCGGCACCGACGCCGTCGACGACGCGCTCCCGGCGCCGCCGCGCGACCCGAACGCTGCGGCCGCACTCGCGGGAGGAGCACTGGCCGGTGGCGGGGCGGCGGGCGGCGCAGGCGCAGGGACGCCCGGCGGTGCGGGGCAGGGCGCCGGCACCAAGCGCACACTCGCCGCTTCTGGGCCTCTCGCGCGAGCCAAGCGGCCCAAGAACGTCAAGTTCAGGTGCGCGCCTCTAGCCTGCGTCTCGTCCTCCGCCGCGGTGCTCGTCCTGACCTCGGCTCCTCGCTCTGCAGCCCCGCCAAGACGGGCAAGGCGCTCGCTCGCCGCTCGGCCGCTTCCGCCGTCGTCGGCGACGGAGGACCCGCCGCGTACCAGCTGGTCCGCCTCTTTCCCTCCCTCGCGCTCTCCTGCCCTCTCGTCCCTGCGCCCTGACGCGCCCGCTCTCGGTGCCGTGCAGCCCAACCACGACTACTGCGACGCGTGCGGCGGCAAGGGCCACTTCCTGTGCTGCGAGGGCGGCTGCCTGCGCTCGTTCCACTTCTCGTGCCTCGAGCCGCCTCTCGAGCTCGACGAGGTCCCCGAGGACAGCTGGTACTGCAAGACGTGCCGTGCCCAGGTCGTGCGCCGCCCCGCTTTCCCCTCCCCCCCTCTTGCCCACAGCCTGTACTGACGCTCTCCTCCCCGCCTCCTTCCGCAGAACCCGCCGCTCGAGAGCCGACACCGCTTCTTCGGCGAGCTCATCACGCGCGTCGAGACCGAGAACCCCAAGGAGTTCTCGCTCCCGGCCGAGATCAAGGGCTTCTTCAAGAACGGTGAGCTCTCTCTGCTCGTCCTTGCGCCACACAGGAGAGCGCACGTGCTCATCACGCTCTCGAGGCAGTCGCGGTCGGGACCAGCGGCGAGTACATCGACGCCGTCGAGCACCGGCCGCCGTCCAAGATCACGTGCGTCGCTCGTCCCTCTCTCTCACTCTTCGCCCGTCGCTGACGGCTCGCTCGCCTCCTCGCGCTCGCAGGGGTCGTGCCATCGGGCAGGAGGACCGCGACGGCTTCCGGCTCAAGGACAAGAACGGCCGCCCCATCATCTGCTACAACTGCGACGGCGCGGCCAACCCGGCGCAGCGGCGGCGCATCATCTCGTGCGACTTCTGCGACCAGCACTGGCACCTCGACTGCCTCGACCCGCCCATGACGGGCATGCCGCCGCCGACGCGCAAGTGGATGTGCCCGCTCCACTCGGACATCGTCATCCCGCGCAAGCGCCAGCCCAAGCAGACCCAGCTCGTCAATGTCGACCGACCGTACATCCCCAACAACGGCGACATCGTCGTCGTGCCGCGCCCCGAGCCGCAGCTCCAGCAGGAGGTCGACGAGATGACGGTCAACCGCGTGCGGTACCAGGTCCCCGAGCAGCACATCATCCTCGACTTCTGGGGACGGGTCACGGGCCAGAAGGGTCAGCCTGAGCAGCCGAGCAAGAAGTGCGTCAAATCTCGCTTCTCCCGTCGCTCGCCGACGATGCTGACGCCGCTCTCCTCGCCTCGCAGGTCCAAGGGCAAGTCGCCGAGGAGGCGCCCCAGCGGCTGGGAGAGTGGTGACTCGTCGTCGCTCAGCGACCTCACCTCGTCCGACGACTCGGGCAACGAGCGCCGCCGCTCGTCGTCGTCCCGCGCCGCCGCTGCCGCCGCCGCTCCTGCAGCAGCAGCAGCCGTCAAGGCCGAGCCTTCGCCGCTCGACAGCCTCGCGCTCCTCGCCGAGGTGCGCTACATCGACTACCTCGAGCAGCAGCAGCAGCAGCCGCCCGCGCAGGCCGTCTCGAACGGCACGCCCGCCAAGGCCGCCGCCGCGAGCGGCAGCGCGACGCCGGGCCGTGCGCACGACCTCCCGCCTGCGCTGCCCAACTCGACCCAGCGCCGCCTTCCTCCACGCGGCCTCGGCGCGCCCGCACCCGGCGCCGCCGGCCCCTCGAGCGCGAGCAGCAGCAGCGCCGCCGCCGCCGCCGCCGCGAAGCGCCCCTCGTTCGGCGGGCGCCCGAGCGTCGGCGGCGCGCCTTTCGCCTCGCCCGCCGCCGGGCCGACCGGTTCGCGCTCGCGCGGTGGCTCGCCGAGCGTGAGCCCGGCGCCGGGCAAGCTCGCCGACGTGGCCGTCGAGAGCAAGGAGGACCTCAAGGCGCTCGGGCACGTGCGTCGGCTCGTCGCGGCGCAGAGCAAGCTCAAGGAGGGCGACGCCAAGCGGGCGGCGATGCTCGACTACCTCGAGGGCGCGCTCATTGTTGTGCGTCGCCGTCTCCTCTTTCCTCTGCGCTCGGACCCACTCTCCAAGGGAATGATCCTGACCCGCCTCTTTCTCTTTCCTCTCGCAGCCCCGACTGCAGTCGGTCGGTACCGGCCCGAGCGCGACGCCCTGGTCGCGGCCGTGGGACGACAAGCCGGCGGGAGCGTCGGCAAAGAAGCCGTCGGCGGCTGCGAGCGGCTCGCACGCCTCGCCGCTCGGCTCGCCCGCACTTGCCGCTGTGCAGCCGTCCGCCTCGTCGCCTGCAGCGACTGGCTCGGCGTCGCCCGCACCGGTCGCCGCTCCTGCGCCCCCGACCTCCGCCGCGCCCGCATCCGCCACCACCTCCTCGACCACTTCCACCGCCGCCTCGACCTCGACTGCCGCCGCCGCCGCATCCGCCTCGGCACCTGCACTTACCGCGACGCCCGCCGCAGCCTCGAGCGCGAACGGCGCCGCCGCAGCAGACGCACTCCCCGCCTCGCCCCTCCCGTTCTCGCTCCCGGCGAGCAGCAGCACCTCGCCTCGCACGGCAGCCGCCGCCCTCGCCGCCGCCGCGCCCGTTAAGAAGGAGGACGGCGACGCAGGTGCGGGCGACGCGATGGACCTCGATGCGCCGGCGTCGGCCTCGGCGAACGGCGTCAACGGCGGGGCCTGAGCGCGAGCGAGGGCGCCTCTCGAGGGGTGCTCTATGTGGGACCAAGGCGAGAGGGCGGCAAGGAGGACTATTCTACACGTTGTGCAGTCGACGAGGGCAGTATCTGTTGAGCAACGACGCTCGCTTTCCCTATCTCTCGGCTCGCTCGACGAGGCTCGTGCGCACTGCGAGAGGATGGACTGCTTCTGAGTTGCGGCGAGGGGACAGAGGGAGTGAGAGCTACATGGAGTGGGCGTGGATACATAAAGAGAGAGACAGAGATGGCTAGGGGCGAGAGGCGCTGACGAAGAGAAAAGACGAGGAGGCACGCGGGGAAGGGGTCCGTGCACCCTCACCGCTCGACCACCTGCGCGCGCCAGGCGTCCCTCGCTCGCTCGCTCGACGCCTGCCGCTCCATCTTGACGGCGTGCAACGGGCTCGGGAACGCGAGCGACCCGCTCGAGAACGAGAGCGAGATCGAGTTCTGGCGCGAGCGCGGCCGCCCGCCAGCGGGTGAGCTCGCGCTCGCGCTCGTTGCCGACGCCGACGACGAGAGCGACTCGATCGAGCCGATGCTGCCGTAGCGGTGGTGGCGGTGCGGCGACCCGTTCTTGGACGGCACGGGCGGGGGAGAGCCCGAGGTGCTGCGGCGATGCTGCTGGTGCTTCTTAGGCGAGCGGCGGAAGACGGCGTCGACCGAGGCACCGAGGTCGTCGGTGCTGTCAAAGTGGAGCGACGCGAGCTCCTCGCGCTCGTTGTCGGCCGACTTGCCCTGGCGCACGTAGTTGGCGACGGCGGCCGAGGGGTAGTGCACCATGGCGCGGCCGCCGACGCGGTTCGACATGGCCGAGCTCGAGCGCGTGCTGCTGCCACCGGCGACGACGCCAAAGTCGAGCGAGCGCACCGAGCCCGTCGAGCGCTGCCGCGCCATAGCCGAACTCGCCGCCTCGAGCTCGAGTGGACCCGAGACGATGGGCCGAGGCTTGAGCGACGTGGGACGGCTGCCGTCTTTGGGCGCGATGGAGATGGGCTTCTTGACCGTGTCGGGCGCTTTGGGGAGGAAGCCGCCGAGAAACTTCTTGGTCAAGCCGCCGGCTCGAGGAGGTGCGAGCATCGAGCTCGACGGCAGGCAGCCCGGCGTCGGCGCCGAGCCCTTCCTCGGCGACTCGTAGTGCTGCGACGTCGAGTGCTTGCTCGAGCGGGCGTCGACGCCAAAGTCGACGGCCGAGTGCGAGCGGTCCGTGCGCGTCGGCGGCTCCTCCGTGAGGAGGACGTCGAGCCACGACTCGGGCCCGAAGTCGTCATCCTCGGGCGCAGCTCGAGGCCCTCGCGGAAGCAGCGACGGGCGGCGGTGCCCACTCGTGCGGCGCTGCGACCGAGAGGCAGCGCGCGCGCCGAACGCCTCGTCGTCCGTCTCGCTCTCGCGAGCCGAGAGGCCCGCCGCCGACTCGGCGTCCGAGGCGTACCCGAGAGCGGGCGCGAGCGACACCGTCTTGGTCTCGGCGGGCGGCGGCCAGATCGCGAGCCCGGCGAGAGGTTGGCCGGGCGAGGCCGGCGCACGGACCACCGAGAGGCGACGCTGCTGCGCGGTCGAGCTGTCGAGCTGGGTCGACGGCGGCGTGCGAGGAGACGCCGAGTGCGTCGTAGCGCCGGTCGCGCTCGACGTGCGGCGCATGGCGCGCGAGAGGCGGTGGCTCGCCTCGCCGACGGGCGGGTCGATCTGCGACAGGCGCTGGCTGCGGCGCGCGTTGATGGCCGACGAGCGCGCCGTCACGCTCTTGATGACGATCGGCCGACCCTTCTTGAGCGACGGCGAGTGGGCGCGCTCGATGCTGGCGGGCGAGTCGGTCGACGAGCGCGAACCGAGAGGTGCGGCGTCCGACTCCTCGGCGGCCGAGTCGGTGACGGCGTCGCCCCGCCAGTGCTCGTCGTACTTGCTCTTGGGTCGCCCGGCGTGAGGGGAGCGGATCGTGGTCGGGGAGCCGGCGGCGTGAATGGTAGACGGCGTCGCGGCGGTAAAGTCGATGGCGGGTCCGACGCCGTTCGGGGCAGAGCCGGACAACGCTGCCGCCTGCTCAGTCGCGGCGTCCTCCTCGACCATCTCGAGCGGGCCCGACCTGCTCGACCGGCGCTGGTACTCCCGCTCCCACTCGCCGTCGCTCAAGAGCGGGCTGCCCCTCGGGCCGACCGGCGACGCCTCGGCCGCGCTCGCGACGCGCACGTGCTTCTCGTCGCTCCAGCCCTCGACGCTCGACGCCGGGCTGTCGGGGAGCGGGAAGCTGCTCGACCGGCTCAGGGCGCTGTCGTCCGTCGACGAGGTCGCCGCCGTGTCCTGGCTCGCCGTGCGGCCGCGCCGAGCGTGGAGCGGCGGCGACGGCGACGGCGCGAGCGAGTTACGGTGCGCGCCGAGGACGTGTGCGCTCGTGCTCGAGTCGAAGTAGCCGAGCGAGCGGCGGTTGCTCGGCGTGCGCGGCGACGACGAGAGGCGAGCGCCAGGCGAGGTCCGTGCACGCTCGGACGCGTTCGAGCCCTGGCGGACGAGCGCGAAACTGCCGCGCTTTGGCAGGTCGGCCGAGCCACGACGGCTAGTTGGCGATGTCGGGCTGAGGCTGGTGAGCGGCGCCTGGACGGTGCGGGTCGGGGTAAGGACGAGCGGCTTGAGGTGGCCGGTATGGCGAGGCGGGGACGAGGTCGGGGTGGCGCCGGCGACAGAGGCCCTGCGCGTGGCGATGGGGATCTGCACCGACGACGGGAGCGCCGAGTGACGGCGGGACGAGATGAGGGAGGGATGCTCGTCGGAGGAGCGGGTGGACGAGGAGAGGCGAGCCTTGACGCGCCGAGACGCCTCAGATTGCGCCTGCAGGCTCGCTCGTCGCTGAAGAAGGATGGCCTGCTCCTCGAACGCCGAACGCGGCGAGAAGGCGTGTCGGCCGAACGGCGACTGCTGCAGCCCCGTCGTCGGGTTCGGCGCGACGCCATCGGCGGCGACGGTCGAGGGAGCGCCAAAGAGCACGGGCGGCTTGGTGAGCTCCGAGAAGAGGACTGCAGGAAGGGTAAGCCGTCAGTTTCGGAGCTGCAGAGGTGCGGGAGACGGCGGAGCGACGCACGAACTGGCAGCGCTTCGTCCTCCCAGCCGTCGGCGTACAGGTCGTCCTTGGCGTCCTCGTAGACGGTCTCGCCCGTCGTGCTCAACGAGTCGAGCGTGCCGATACTCGTGCGGTTGCTCGAACTCGTGCGTGACCTGGTCGAGCGAGCATGCGGTTGCGGCGTTGCCGAGTCGTGGTCGTGCGCGACAAGCTTGGCGGTCGTGGCTGCAGACAGTAGGGATACAGAGAGTAAGTGAGGGGATCTGCAGAATACTCGGGAGCAGGACGCACCGTGCAGAACCGCCTGCTCAGACGCAAGAGGAGCGTCGCCGTCCTCGCGCACGTCGGCCTGGACGAGCGCAGGCTCGGCATCGCCGACTGCGACAGCGGCATGGCTGCGCCCCTCAAGCTTCGACAAGCTGTCGGCAATCTGTTGGGACCGAGCCGCCGCCTCGTCATGCGCCTCGGTTGACAGCGACTCGCCCATGTCGACGAGGCCGTTCGAGCTGCTCTTGGGCGGCAGAGCTGGCGCTGAGAAGGTCGTCATCGAGTCGAGTGGCGGAAGGGACGAGGGCCGAGTCGCTCTGGCGCGAGGGTGGATGGCGGAGCCGGGTCCGCTTGAGGAGGAACGAGGAGGAGGAGGTGAAGGGAGGCGCGTGCTGGGTTGGCGGAAGCTGATCGGGCCGCGAGAGGTGTCTGCTCGCTGCTGGCGGTGCCGTCGAGCTGCAGGCCGCTGGTGGGGTCGGGCGAAGGAGAGTTGGGATCGACGAAGAGGCGGTGCGAGAGGTGTCGCCGCGACGGCGGGGCTGGACGAGGGACCGGCGGCTCGTCGTGCTGGTGGACGAGGAGCAGGAGGCGAGCGCCGTGCGCCGCCACCTCTTCGCTCATGCGCTCTCAGCCTCGTTGCGGACGGGGCGCGGAGGAGGGAGCTGCAGCCGAGCTCCTGGAGACTTCGTTCGCGCTTTCCCCGCTCGGCAATCCTCCTCCGCGGCGAGCTTGCGCTTGATGAACTCCGTGGCTCTATTCCGAGCTAGTAATCACGACCGAGCCGAATCGGGGCAAAGCGCAGCCTCGACGCCTGGGAACTCTGCCTTCGCGGCGCAACTCCGCCCAACCCGCTCTCTTGGCTTCGCTTCTCGCCGGGCCTCGTCTCGGCTGCCGGCGGCGCACGCTCGCCGCTCGGACCTTCAGCGGCGACGCCGCCGCTCCTGTACCAGCGTCCGTCCGTCGTCGCTCGGTGCCCGGTCGTCCTCGGTGCCGGCCATGGCTTGCTCGGAGGAGCTGTTGCGGTGCGCGGACGTACCGCGGAAAGTCCACGGACAGGTCGGAAGCCGGCCGCAAAATCGCCCTCCGCCGCTCTCGCTCGCTCGCTTTCTCTCTCCTTCCGCTCCCGCACACTCTCAGCTTCCTTTGCACCCTCAAGCCTTCAGCCATGCCGTCCTACTCGTCCCGCTACGGTCCTCCCCCGACCAACGACGACCCGCTCTCCGAGTGCGCACGAGCCTCTCTTCTCCTCGTCCGCGTCCTCTCGCTCACCTTTCTCCTCCCGCGACAGGCCCAAGTTCCTCGCCGGTCTCGAGGCTGCCGGCTACCTCCAGCGTCTCGACACGTCCGAGTCCCGCATCACGGCGCGCTACCAGCACGCCCTCTCCAAGATGTCGTTCGCCTCGCACTCGGAGGAGTTCCTCACCCGCGCCGGCGTCCGCAAGGTCCACCGCTCGACCGTCCAGTGCGTCTCTCTACCTTCCTCACGTCGAGCATGACGCAGAAGCTGACCTTGCGCTCTCGCGCCCAGGTTCTTCACCGAGGACGTGCGTGTCCTCGCCTCGACCTCTTCGTCCCGCTCAACGACTCTGACGATTTTCGTCTGCGCGCACAGCCTACGCCGATGGACCCATTCGTGCACGTCATGGTCGGCAGCCTCCCGCCGTCGCGCCCGTCGCTCGTCACGCCTCGCAGCTGCGAGACCACCTCGTGGACCCCGATCGGCTCCGAGGACGAGGCCGACGGCACCATCCACTTCACCGTGACGCACCCTGGGTTCGTCTTTCTCTCTCTTGAGCTCTCCTTCGGGCCCGGCGACTGACTCGAGTGCGCTCTCGCTCACAGCTTCTGGCCGGTCACCGTCGTCTTCGACTGCAACCGCGAGGACCTCAGCCGCGAGGACAGGGTGCGCCCTTCTCTGCCCCGGCGTACCCGAGCCTCGAGCTGGATCGCTGACCCGCCCGCATCGACCTGCAGTTCTCGTCTATCCGCGACGGCGACGAGTCGGACTCGGACCCCGAGGCGTACCTCCCGCCGACCTCGTCGCGCCGCCGCCGTGGCTCGACCGCCCGCCGCGACAGCATGTTCGACGACGCCGCCCCTCGCAGCACTCGCGGTGGCTCCCGCCGCGGCTCGTACCACCAGGACGAGGACTCGACCGACGACGATGACGAGTACGCCAGCCGCCGTGCTGGACGCAGGCCTGCTCGTCGCGAGTCGATGAGCGCGAGGGACCTCGACGACGCCATCGCCGGCATGAGCCTCGGCCGCTCGAACAGCCGGGCGTCGATGCGCCGCTCGACTTCTCGCGCGGGCTCTCGCCGCGCTTACTAGGCCTCTCTCCTCCTTCGTAGCTCTCCCTCTCACGTTATCGTCTCTCTGCAATCATGAGGGTGACCCTGCTGTCAACGGAGAGCACGGGTCTGCGAGCGAAAGAATCCGAGCGACCTTCTCAAGTTCGCGCTCCCGCTCGGGCCTCTTCTCTCAGCGCACGCTCGCACTGCTGATTCTTTGAGTTACCGCTCTACCTACTCAGTACTCGGTCTCGGTGTCGTCCATGTGCTTCATGAACGCGCGCTGCGGCGCCGGCTTGGCCGCCTCGACGAGCTCGTCAATCTCGTCCTGCGTGAGCTCGGGGAGCGCGCCCGCCGCGAGCTGCTCCTTCATGCGCCAGTCCTTGCCCGACGTCGTGATGACGATGGCGCCGCGCTGTGCGGCGAGGCGCAGGAGGACCTGGCTCGGCTCGACCGTGTCCTTGCCGGCGCGAGCGGCGACGGCCGTTGTCACCTTGGCGAGGACGCTGTCGAACTCGCCGCGGTTGCCGTCGAAGCGGAAGGCCGGCGAGGTAGGGCCGTACGCCTCGATGACGATGTCGTGCTTCTTGCCTGCGCGCCGAACGAGGAGAGGTGTCAGCACGAGGTCCGTGCGAAGAGGAAGAGGAGGCGAGCGACGCACAGAACTGGTAGAGCTCTTCTCCCGCCGTGTACATGAACGGGTGGAACTCGATCTGGTTGACGGACGGCTTGTGCTTGAGGTCGGGCATGGCGAGGATCTTCTCGAGGTCGCGGACGCGGAAGTTCGAGACGCCGATGCTCTTGGCCCGACCCGAGTCCTTGATCGCCTGAAGGTGGGCCCACGCCTGCTCGATCGTCGGGTAGCCGGGCTTGGGGAAGTCGTACGGCCAGTGGATCAGGTAGAGGTCGACGTGCGACAGGCCGAGCTTCTTGAGCGAGTTCTCGAACGACGACGGGATGTCCTTGAGCCCGACGCCGCACTTGGTCGTCACTGCGAGGGTCACCGTGTCAGCTTCTCTCTGCGTGCGTGTAGTCGAAGAAGGAGGGCGCGCCGTAGAGCTCCTCGCGAGGCACGCCGCCCTCTGCGATGGCCTTGCCGAGCGACTCCTCGTTCTGTGGGCGAACGAGAGCTTCGTCAGCTCGGCGCCTCGCGGCGACAGCAGCAGGTACGTACCTTGTAGCTCTCGGCGCCGTCCAGGTGGCGGAAGCCGACCTTGAGCGCCGTCTTGATCGTCTCGACCAGCTCGGGGCCGTCGTTGCCAAAGTGCGCGGTCCCAATGCCGAAGCCGACGCCGGGAACGTCGGGAGAGCCGTCGGCGAGCTTGATGGGCGCAAAGGTCGACATGTGGACGGTCGTGGTCGAGGTCGCTGCGAGGGACGAGGAGGGGACTGCGAGGGAGGAGGCGAAGGAGGAGGCGACGGCGGACAGGCGGCGAAGGGCGGACAGGGTGTTGTTCAGGCGTGCAGGTGCGCAAGGTGTGGGCGAGTGCGTGTAGCGCAAGTGAGTGCGTGTGCAGCGAGAGGGGAGGGAGGAGGAGGACGAGGGCGCGTCCGGCTGCCGGCCGTCGGCACCGCAAGTGGGGCCAGCCGAGCCGCGGCTTCATTACCACGCCGGGCTAAGGCCAAAGCTAATCGGCCCTCGCGGTTTGTAGTGCTCGCCTCGCCTCGCCCCGGCTCGCGCGCCTTGCTCTCCGCCCTGTCGCTCGTCCGCTCGACGTCCTCCGTGCAACTGCTCTACGCGCTCGACACGCACAAGCGCTCGTACCTCGCCCCTGTCCGCCCAGCTCGAGAACAATGGCGACCCACGCGGTGCGAGCACGTCGCCGCACGACCCGTCCGCGCTCGGCTCAGCCGGCCCTCCTCGACCTCTCTTCCTCTCGCCGCTCTGCCTAGCACCGCAAGATGGTCCACGGTCGTACTGTCCTCGCTCTGCTCGGTGCGTGCGCTGCCTCCTCTCCCCCGCCGCCATCTCGATCTCTCCCTCCCTCCCTCGCCTGCTCCCCTCTCCGACACGAGCAGCGGTCGAGAGGACGACCTTTGGCTCTGCAGGAGCTCTCGCCAGGCAGCAAGACCTTCCCTAGAGACCGTGAGCTGACCTCGTGGTCCTCCTACAGCTTGCGCCCTCGCTGCCAACGCGCAGCTTCTCGGCGAGGAGGACGGCGGCCGCTACCCCGACTTTCCCTCGACCTGTGCCTCAACCTGCGATGCGTTCGAGTCGATGGCCATGGTGCGTCGAGAGCCGCTCTCGGCAGCGATTGGACTCGGTCAAGGTAGACGAGCTGACCCCTACTCTCCACGCTCGCAGAGCTGCTCGGACGCCTCACCCGGCGATACGGCATTCGCCGAGGCGGCAGTCGTCGCGTGCATGTGTACCGATGCCGTCGGGTCCGCCATCGAGGCGTGCGGCAGCTGCATCACGAGCAACACGGCCGACATGTCGACGTCCGAGTCGGGCGCCACCATCCTCCAGCTCGCCATCTCGTTCACCCGCGGCTGCGGCAGGAGCCTCTCGATCGACGGCGTCGACGGATCCGTGTCGTCGGTCCTGGCGGACGGCGGCTCGGAGTACAGCAGCTGGCGCGAGGACCTCTCGACGGCGGCGGCGGCGCAGAACACGCTCGTCGCGACGTCGAGCGACGGTGCGGCGCAGATGGGCGGCGCGAGCACGTCGGCGGCATCGTTCACGTCGTCCGCCGGTGCGCAGAAGACGTCGATGACCGGGCCCGCGAGCCAGACGAGCGGCTCGAGCGCGGCGAGTGCGAGCGCGAGCTCGTCGGCCGACGCAGGCTCGGGCGCGGCGAGCTTGGCGGCAGGAGGAGCTCTCGGCACGGTCGGCGTCTTGCTGGCTGCGGCGCTCTTGGGCTAGGCTCGTTGAGCGGTCGCGGCCCGTGCAGCTTCCCACCTCCAACCCTGATACCTCTCTTCGTCCTTATTCACCCCCTCTGCAACTCAGCAGGCCTCTCTCTGGACTTCTGCGAGCGCTCGTACCTTCTCGAAAGCGTCGTGAATGAGCTGAGGACAACGTCGTCGCGATCGGAGGTCCGTGCGGCGGAGCAGGCGTCGCGAGCTCATCGAGCCGGCACCCTCTCGAGCCGATCCCGCTTCGCGCCTCTCTCCCTCCTTCCCTTCACACGCGCACAAGATGCTCTTCAGGCGCACGCTGTGCCTCCTCGGGAGTGCGTGCTAGCTCTCAACCTGCAGCTCTCCGTCGCTCGCGCTGACGACCTTCTCAAACAGCGCTCTCGCCCCTCCTCGCCACCGCCCAGCTCCTCGACGACGGCTTCCCCATCGCAGACTTCCCCGAGCAGTGCAACATCGCGTGTCAGCCTCTTCAGGAGACGCTCACGGTGCGCCTCGGCCACTTGGGGTCGCTCGAACCCGTTCCTCGAGTTGACGCAGGACCCTTTTCTCGCTCGCTCGCAGGCCTGCCCCGCCGTCGGCAACGACGCCGCCCTCGCCAAAGCCTACGCCTGCGCCTACGCTGCGCCTGTCGTCGACCAGGTCGAGCAGTGCGGCTCGTGCGTCCTCACCTCGACATCCTCGACCTCGCGCGCCTTTCTCGTCGCCGAGGAGCTCGCCGTCGCCTACACTCGCGCCTGCGGCGTGTCGCTCAGTATCGACGGTACTTCAGGCATCGTGTCGTCGGTGCTGAGGGGCGGCGGCGCGAGCTACTCGGACGAGAGGGCGGCGTTGTCGTCCAAGTTCGCGGCGGCGACGGCGGCAGCTGCCACCCGCACGACCTCGGCCTCCTCCTCCTCGGTCATGGCGACGTCTACGAGCGACAGAGCGTCTGCTACTGGGTCGGTCGGAGGTGGTCCCGCCGCCACGGCGTCGGCGACGAGCGGCGGCGGCAGGTGCTCGGGCCCTCTCCTTCCCCTCTCCCTCCTCTCGGTCGCCCTCGTCACCGTCTCCGCCCTCCTCTGATTGCAGTACCCCCCGTCCAGTCTCCTTCTCGCTTGTCGTAGCGCTGTGCAGTCAAATCCGCGGACTCGAGCGGTTTCTCCGGTCGCCCGTTCTCGTCCGCGTCGCCTCTCCCTCGCGAGGCATCAGCTCCTGCGAGCTGCTTTGCTATCGTGTGCGAGAGCAGCGTGCCAAACAGCAGGCGCGCGTCGTGGAGATTTTGCCGTGAGCGCAGCTTCCCCGCCGCTTCGCGACGACGTCGACGCGCACCTGTTCTCGCCCTTCACCAGCTCAGGCACGAGCACAGCACTGCCAGCACACACCACTACACGACTGCAGCACTGCAGCACGCCCACCACCCCGCCTGCCGCCTCTCCTCGCCATCCACCGAGCACACTCCTCCGACGAGCCGACCACGAGATGTGCGCTCTCCCTCGACCCACACGGCACGCGCTGCAGTGCTGACCCTCGAAAGCACCAACAGGAGCACGCCCGACAAGATCGCGTCCACCGGCAGCCTCCAGGACCGCCTCAAGCGCCTCGGCCTGCAGGGCACGGGCTCCCCCACCACCCCGTCCAGCCCGTCCCCCTCCTCGTCCAGCACCGCCTCCAAGGGCACGCCCATCCGCACCGGTGCCGCCCTCTCGGTCAGCGACAAGCGCTCGCGCTTCGCGGCCGGCGGCGGCGAGGAGAAGCCGTTGCTCCCTCAAGGCGGCTCGTTCGCTATGGCCCCGGCCAAGCCGCGCGCCAGCGGTGGACTCGGCCGCTTCGACGCCAAGCCGCGCGTCGCGAGCCTCGGCGCAGGGCGCGCACCCGTCCCGCTCGACGTCGTCAAGCCGAGGAGCGTCAGCGCCGGGCACAGCCCCGCGACGAGCGAGAGCGGGTCAGCGCCGGGCAGTCGGGTCATGAGCAGGGAGGGGTCGATGCGCGAGGGCAGTAGCGGCGAGGAGCCGGTCGAGCTGGTCGAGGCGACGCCCGTGCCGTCGCCGAGCCAGCCGACGTCGGCGAGGCTCAACTCGCTCTCGCTCCCGAGCGGTCTGCGCACGCCGGGCGCCATGTCCGTCTCGTCGATGCGCGTCGAGACGGGCAGTGTCGGCAGCACGAGCAGCATCGAGGGCGGCCCGGACCCGGCCGACATCGACGTCCAGGCGTCGCTCGCCGCCCGCGACATGGCCGACTCGCCCCTCTCGTCGCCCGTCCTCGCCGGCATCGCCATCCCCGCGCCCTCCGAGGGCTCCATCTCGTCCATGGACGGCGTCGCGCCTGCTCTCAAGGGCCCGCTCGACTCGCTCCGCGCGAGCAGCCCTCGCCCGGGCTCGATCCGGTCCATCTCGTCGCTCAGCGTCGAGGCCGCGTCCGAGGACGTTGCCGACCTGTCCGAGATGTCGACCAACGGCAGCGTCTACGGCGGCGCATCGACGCCTACTATCGAGCTCACCGGCCTCGGCCTCGAGCACGGCAGTGGGTCGATGAACGGCGACGGCGAGGACCAGGGCGCGAGCGGCGAGGGCGAGGCGCACGAGCGTGCGCGCAACGCGCAGATGAGCGCCGAGCTTGCCAAGTACGAGTCGGACGAGCGCGACCCGCCCGCGCTCGGGCCCTACCAGGAGGACGAGCCGGGCTTCTCGTCGAGCGGCGGCGAGAACGGCGAGTCGAAGGAGCCGCCGTACTTTGTCGAGCAGCGCCGCGACGAGGAGATGGACGCCGAGCGGCCCGAGACGCCCAAGCCGGGCGCGAGGACGCCGACGTCGCCGATCCCGGGCGTCAAGTGCTCGGACTGCGGCGAGGAGGTCCAGCTCATCGAGTGCGTCCGCCCCGCTCTCGCCCTCCTCGTCTTCCTCAGGACGATGCAGTGACTGACCTTGCTCCCTCGCATGTGCAGACTCGCCGACCACTCGTGCGCGCGCTCGAGCCTCCCTCCCGCTCTCTCCTCGCCGCCCTCGTCTCCTCCTGCGCCCGAGCCCGCCACCTTCTCGACGCCCGCCTCTCCACCTCGCTCTGCTCCCGACGTCCCCGAGGAGCCGCTCGACGACGACGAGCCGCCGACGGACGACTCGACCTCGACCCCTCGCCGCCAGAAGAAGCGCTCGACCGACTCGGGCGCCGACAAGCTCGACGCGTTCGTGCCCCAGACCGAGGAGCTCGTGCCCGAGGACATCCTCGACGCGTACGGCGCCGACACGGACGAGGAGGACCACATCGTCGACGCCCAGGCCGCGTCGACCCAGGGCGTCCCTCAAGACGTCACCGACGTCCCGTTCGACGACTTCGACACGGCGTCCGAGCCTGGCGCTCCTCGTCACGTCGCCCAGGACCTGCAGACCGCCGAGCCAATGGCGCGCTCTGCCTCGACGCCCGGCGGCGCCGTCGCGAGGGCGCGCAAGGAGTCGACCAAGCCGCGCGTCCAGTCGGCGTACGGCGGGACGACCAAGCTGCCCGGGCGGTACTACACGAGCGACGACGAGATGGACGGCGAACCGGGGAGCGCGACCATCGTGCGCTCGCCGTCGTCGCAGCGCTTTGCCGACCAGGCCTGAGCCCGCCTCGCCGGTCGCCCTCTTTCGTACTGTCGCTCGCCCTCGCATAGTTTCTCTCTCGTGTCCTTGCAGCTCTCCTTTCAGCATCTCGTACCCCTCGTTGCGTCCCTCGTCTCTGCAACCTCGTTTGTGCACTCGTTCGAGAAAGCCGGTCCGCGTCGCCTCCGAGACCCTCGCAGCGTCGGCTGTCGAGCTCCCCCACTCGCTACCACGGCCTTGCGCTCGCCCTGCAAGCTCGTGCACAGCAGCGCACCTCGAGCGCACCACCACAACCCCGCCCCGACGACGCAGCAGCTCGAGCCGGCTCGCTCGTCTCCACGCCGTCGGCCCCTCGTCCTCGGATCCGACTCGCCGACCCGCACGAGCGCACGACACGCCGCCTGAGAGCAGCACGCGCTCCACCAGGCGCACGAGCACTCATACGCACCCGTCACCCCCTTGAGCCGGCGCGCGTCGTTCCCCACTCGCTCCTCCTCCTCATCGTGCCCCGCCGCGGTCCTCTCGCACGCCGGCGATGAGCTTCTGGAAGCTCACAAAGGCGCTCGCCGCCGCGCCGACCGACGGCATCAATGGCGTCCTCGCGCCCCTCAAGGCCCTCGACGACCACGTCGACCCGCCCGTCCGCTCCCCCTCCTTGTCGCCCTCGACCTCGTCTGAACCCGACTCGCTCTCGCCCGACGACCTCGCCGCCCACTACCGCGCCCTCGACACGCTCCTCGCAGAGCCAGACTTGCTCTCGGAGATCAAGAGCGGCAGCAACCCGCGCCTGACCGACTTCCTCGCCCGCAAGGAGATCGTCCTCCGCCTCGGCGGCTGGGTCGTCTGGGGCCTCGGGCGCGGCTTTGTCGACCCGCACGACGCGGCAGATGACGAGGGCGGCGCGGCGGCCGGGCGCGGATTCGACTCGGGCTTGCTGCCGGACGAGATGGAGCAGGGCAAGGTGCCCGACGAGGTGCTCGCGGCCGGCGAGCGCGAGCGCAAGGGCATGGGCGGCGTGCCGCGACGACGAGACATCACGGCCGAGGGCAAGTTTGCCGAGGGCGACCCGGTCGAGGAGACGGACCTCGAGCGCAAGTGGACCAAGTGCGTCCCCTCCTCCGACAGCCTCGAGCTTCGTCTGGTCGCGCCAGCCGCTGACGGTCGCGCCCGTGCTACGCAGCTTTCCTCGCATCTCGACCGAGATTCTCGTCTCGAGCTCGCCAAGCCTGACCGACAGCCTGTTCCGCCACGACGCGGCATCGAGCAAGCCGCACACCTGCCCTTCTCCCGCCTCGTTCCTCCTCCCATTCTGGTGCGTCCCCTCTCGCGCCCCTCAGCTCGACAGCACAGTGACTGACGTGTCTCACGCAACAGGGAGAGCATCCTCGGCAGCACCGAGCTGCAGCTGGCGTCGCGGGCGCAGCAAGTAGGGTACTGGGCGCGCGTCAACAGCGTCCTCCTTGACGGGCCCATGGGCCAGGAGGTCCGTCGCCTGAGCGCTCGAGCACATCTCTACGGTTTAGCTGACTCGTCGAGCTTCGCAGGTCCTCTCCCAGATCCTCACCATCCCGCACCTCCCTGCACGCCTCCTCGCCCTCCTCCCCTTCTGCTCGCCGATCAACGACCTCCTCCTCCTCCTCCTCCGCGTCTCTCGCCCTCCCTCGCCACTCGTCCCCTCGGCCGTCACGCAGACGATCCGCATGCTCGACCCGTTCTCGGCGCTCGGCAAGCCCGGGCATGTCGCCGCCGAGGAGCTCTTGCGCGGCATCATCGAGATCTGCCTCGCCGTCCCGTGCGCACAAGGCGGCGCAGGCGGGCCCGGCGGCGCGCCATTCGGCGGGCCGGGCGCAGGGCCAGGTGCGGGCGAGGAGCCCGTGTTCGAGTGGAGGGACACCACGCTCGCGCGCAAGATCGCCGACGAGAAGAGCGTGCGGACCCTCCTCGACTGGGTCCTCGCCGGCCAGGACGAGGCCGCACCTCCACGACGGGCTTCCGTCGTCGAGCCCGTCGTCGTCGAGGAGGGCACGCCCGTCGCTGCCCCTGCACCGCCGCCGAGCGAGGCCACCGCGAGCACCGCCGGCTCGCCGACGGTCGTCGACGAGCAGGACGACGACGCCCGACAGCGCGAGCTGCGCACCTCGTCGCTCATCTCGTCGCTCGCCGTCCTCACCGAGCTCATCCGCAAGAACAACTCGGACTTTGTCGAGCAGCAGATGCTCACGTGGGCCCGCCGGCGGCAGGCCGCCGAGGCCGAGCGCGAGCTGCTTGAGGCGGACGGCGCCGAGGTCGTGCGCGACCCTCGCGACGAGGACGACGAGCGCACCGACGACAAGGGCCCGTCAGTCGTCGACCTCGGGACGATGCTGTCGCTCGTCGCGAGGCGGATAGGCGAGTTCCAGCAGCTCGTCCAGAAGCCTCGAAGCTCGGTGCGTCTCCTCCCTCCCTGTCAAGCCGCCATGCAGGCACTGTGAGCTCTGCTGACTCTCGCCCATCGTCACAGACCGCGCCCGTCCGCACCGCCGGCGGCATGCTCTCGCCCCTCACCCTCGAGCGCTTCCGCATCTGCGAGTTCTACGCCGAGCTCCTCCACTGCTCCAACATGTCGCTCCTCAATCGTACCGACCGCACCGCCGCCCTCTACGACGAGAGCGGCCACCTCGCCCGCGGCTTCGAGGCCGCCGACGAGCTCGCCGCCGCCCTCGCCGCACCCGGGCAGACGTCGGCCGAGGACGAGCTCGACCTCCCTCGAGGGCTGCAGAGCCCCGAGATCCCCGTCCCGTCCGACTTCTCGACGAGCCCGAACGACCACAGCTTCGGGCCGTACTCGGGCATGTCGACACCGTCCGGGCGCGAGTCGCTCGACGAGGAGTCGGGCGGCGTCCTCACCAAGGCCGAGGCCAAGGAGCTCAAGGCCATCATCGCGGCGGCGGGCAAGATCGACGAGGAGGAGGACGACGATGACGAGCGAGGTCCGAGCGCGGCGGCGGCCGAGGCCCGGGACGTGGACGAGGCGTCGACGCCGAGGGCAGCGGCGAGCGAGGGCGCCAAGCGCGACAGCAGGACGTCGAACGGCTCGTCGCTCGAGCACGACCTGCCGCCGACGCCGAGCGTCTACTCGGTCGCGTCGCGCCAGCTTCCCGCCGTCCCTCTTCCGCCAGGGCCTCTCCTCAAGAGCAAGTTCCTCGAGCACGGCGTTATCCCGACCATGCTCGTGCGTCGTTCCTCTCTCTCGTCCTGCAGACGGCAGCTGACGTCGACCTTCCTTCCCTGCAGCGGCTCTTCTTCGAGTTTCCCTGGCACAACTTCCTGCACAACGTCGTGTTCGACCTCGTCCAGCAGATCTTCCACGGTCGCCTCGACCGCACGCTCGACCGCCAACTCGCCGAGTCGGTCTTCACCGACGGCAAGCTGTGCGAGCGCATCCTCGACGGCCAGAAGGCCAACGACGTCGCAGCGTGCGTCGCCTTTCCCTGCCGCTCCCCGTCCAACCTGAGCTCTCACTGACGCTCCCGACGACTCTGCAGAGCGGCACGCACCAACATGCGCCTCGGCTACATGAGCCACCTCGTCCTCATCGCCGAGGAGACGGTCAAGCTGTTCGAGCGCTTCCCCGAGCTGCACCAGGCCGTCGAGGCGTCGATCCCACAACCCGCCTGGAGCGAGTTCGTGTCGACGGCGCTGCGCGAGGCGCGAGAGCGCGACTCGGCGCCTCTCGGCGGCGGGCGCACGGGCCTCCACCTCTCGGTCGACAAGGCGCCGTCGTCGAGCTCGCTCAGCGACGAGGATGACGAGTTCCCGATGAACAGTGCGAGGGCGATGCGTGCGATGGACGCGGCGGGCGGGCCGGGCGCAGGAGGAGAGGCAGGAGGCGGGCTCGGCAAGCTCACGCCGGCGGCAGAAGCCGGCGGTGCAGGCGGCGTCTCGGACCAGGTGCGTCCCTGATCTCCTCGCTACGTTGCCGACGACGTTTGTGCTGATGCCTGTCGCGCTCGCAGTTCTCGCGCTACCTCGCCGACGCCCTCACGAGCGACCGTGCAGTCGGCAGCTCGGACGAGGACGACGAGGACGACAACTGGCTTGGCGGCAGCCGCTTCGACCCGGGCGACGTCGACTTTGAGCTTGACGCCGACGGCGACAGCCGCACGCCACGCGCTTTCGGCTTCGACGACCGCTTCGACGCTGCGGGCCCGTCCGCATTCGGTTCCCGAGTCGGCGCGACAGACGACGTGCGCCACCTTCTCGCTGCACCCTCGGCTCCTACACGCACTGATGCTGTTCACCGTGTCGCAGGACGGCGAGTGGGCGTCGTACGGCGCGGGTCAGTCGGGCGCGACCTCGAGCGGCGACGCTTTCGGCTCGGACGACTTTAGCCCGACGGTCGCCTCGACCTCTGCGACCTCGCACGGCGGCTTCACCTCGTTCGCCCCCACCTTCGGCTCCGACTTTGTCTCGGCGTCGTCCTTGAGCGCGCCGCCGCCGCAGGACGAGGACGACTTTGGCGACTTTGAGGGTGGCGACTCGAGCGAGGCCTTCCCCTCTGGCGCCTCGATCACGCTCCCGCCCATGGACTCGTTCGACGACTTCGACTTCGGCGAGGAGACTCGCGCCGGCGGTCCCGCCGCGCCGAGCTTTGGCGGCGCCGTCGACCGCCCGCCGTTCGAGCGCGCGTCGACCGAGGAGGACGACGGCTCGGACCGCTTTGGCCGCCTCTCGCTCGGCGACATGTCGGAGCCGGGCAGCCCCGCCGAGGCCCAGGACAAGCCGCTACCCAGCATCGACGACGCCCTCGCCAACGACGCCCTCGCGACCTCGACCGCCGACGAGGACTCGCCCGACGGGTCGACCGCCGCCGACCGCGCCACGTCGCCGACCGAGCCTCTCGGCCCGAGCGTGCATCCCGGCGCGCACCTGACGCAGGACGGCATGGTCGAGGTCGAGGTCGAGGGGAGGACGGTCCGTGCGCCGGCCGACGACATCATCCTCGCGCACCGCCGCAACAGCCTCGACGGCTCGCAGCGCAGGCCGTCGCTCGATCAGCGCAGGACATCGTCGACGTCGTCGGCGGGTCGCAGGTCGTCGTCGTCGGAGCGTAGTGTGCCCGCGCCCTCGTCGTCGTGAGCCCGCTCGGACCCCGTCTTGTTGTACTCGCCCTCTCTCTCTCCTTGATACCCTCCTCCCTGCCTGTACCGCCTCCCTCTCCCTCTCGATACACCTGCAAGCAGCTCGCTATTCCCTTTGTCCTTCAGGTTCCGCGGCATCGCTCTCTCTCCTCCTTGCACGCTCGAGCCTCTCGCCCGTCCCTCACTTTCTCTTCTGCTCGTCGTCGGCTCGGACGCCACCTCCTGATCTCCTCGCGTTCCTCGCTCTCCTCGTGCATGCTCTCGTGCGTAGCCCAGTGCAGCGCGATCTAGTCGAAAGAGTTGCTGCGCCCGGCCTGCCGGGCGAGTCTACGACAAAAAGGTGATGAGGAAGAGGAAGGATGGGAGAGAGAGCGCTCGTCGTCGGTCGTGCTTAGGCCGTCGGACGATGACGATGAGGTCCGCGACGAGTCGGACGATGGTGACGAGTCCGATCGTGACGAGGACGAGAGCTGCGACTCGTCCGAGCGAGTGAGCTCGCGCTCTCGCTGAAAGTACCAGGCGACGGCGCATACCAAAGCGAAGGCGGCGAGGAGGGAAAGGACGACCCACCAAGACGTAGTCGACGAGCTCGAGGCAGCAGCGGTGGTGCTGGACTCGCCGTCGTCGTCCGAGGTCGAGGAGGTCGACGAGCCGGCGCAGCGAGAGGTGGCCTGCGCCGACGTCGATGCGACCTTGGTCGCCGCGCCACTGGTCGTCGCGACATCGATGGTCGAGCTCGCCTTGGAGGAGCCAGAGCCGGAGCCCGAGGAAGAGCCGCCGAGGTCGAGGAAGTCGCTGCGAGCGCACGGCGTCAGCAACGAGCCGAACGACCTCGCCCAGCCGAGCGAGAGCGATAGACGACGCACGAGGGCATGACGTCTGAGGGAACGGCGAACGCGCGGTAGTTGGCGTCCCAGATCTCGGTCGACTCGACGATTTCAGCGCCGTCGCCGGAGAGAAGGACCTTGCCGTCGGCGTCTTGGAGCGCCTGTCGATCGCGACGCCGTATCGAGCGCAGGTAGAGGCACGAAGGAGGATGTCGTTGAGGAGAGCGTGCAGAAGGAGGAGAGAAGGGAAGAAAGAGGGAGAGAGAGAGGTCAGCGGGACCTTCTCAAGTCGAGAAGGGTGCGAGCGGAAGCTTACGACCGACGTCGCGCCGAGGCCGAACGGCGCCATGAGGAGGTTGACGCCGGGCTTGACGTCCTGCGCGTCGAGCGCCTTGCCGCCAGCTGCGAGGCAGCGAGAGAAGCGTGAGCGAAGGCGCTCGGAGAGGGTCCAAGCGTCGACGACGAGGACGCGCCGGCGATGATGAGAGGAGCGGAAAGGGGACGACGACGCACTCGTGAACACAGGCGGCGAGAAAGAGGGAGACACAGGCGCTCCAAGCCGCACACCGGCGAGAGGTCGATTTGTCGAGGAGCGCAAGTCGGGGCTCGCTGACGGCGGCGAGCGGGTCGAAAAACCGTCGGTCGAGCGCAGGCTCCGGCTCTTTGGAGAGCTGCAGAAAGTGACTGGGGCTTTGGGATTTCGAAGAGCCTAGAGAAAAGAGAGGAAGAGAGGAGAGGAAGAGAGGACGAGGGGAGCTACACCAAAGTGACCGTCACTCTCGCTCGGGACGAGCTCCTCATTCACGCCGCATGCACCTGCTCCACACCGAGCCCGCCGAGAGAGTCGAGACCGTCGAGGAGCGCAAAGGGGTTGGGCGAGAAGAGCGAGTCGAGGGGAGGCCGAGAGGTCGAGGCGAGAGAGCGAGAGGGAGCGGGTGCGCCGAGGTCCGTGCGAGGCGCACGGCTCGCAGGCGCCTGAGAACTCCAAGTTCCCTTACAGCCCGTGCATCGCCTTGAGATGCAACTGGAGGTACACCTGCACGCGCGGGACGTGAGCGAGCGTCAGCCCACATGTCCACCGGCGAGCTGCCGAGAGTGGGACGCACCACGGCCTTGCCGCAGCCCGGGTAGGTGCACAGGACCTCGCGCTCCTCCTTGGGCACGTGCGTCTTCTTGAGGTGGTCCTCGAGCCGCACCTGGATGGGCGAGAGGTGAGCGGAGCGTCAGCTTAAGTCCTCGCCGAGCCGGCGAGAGCCCGACGCACGACCATCTTGCCGCAGCCGGGGTAGGTGCACAGGACCTTGCGCTCCTCCTTGGCCACGTGCGTCTTGAGATGGGCCTGGAGATTCACCTGGATGTGCGAGGGGGGAGGGGAGCGTCAGCTCCCGTTCTCGCCGAGCCGGCGAGAGCCCGACGCACGACCATCTGGCCGCAGCCGGGGTAGGTGCACAGGACCTCGCGCTCCTCCTTGGCCACGTGCGTCTTGAGGTGGGCCTGGAGTTCCACCTGGATGTGCGAAAGGGGAGGGGAGCGTCAGCTCCCGTTCTCGCCGAGCCGGCGAGAGCCCGACGCACGACCATCTTGCCGCAGTCGGGGTAGGTGCACAGGACCTTGCGCTCCTCCTTGGCCACGTGCGTCTTGAGATGTCTCTCGAGGTGCGTCTGATAGGAGGGTAGCGTGAGCGAGACGAACGAGGCTGCGCGAGGCGTTGCTAGACGAGCTCACGCGCGTCGAGAACCGCTGCGCGCACCCCTCTTCCTCGCACGCAAACCGCTTGTTGTCCACCTCAGCCGACGCGGCACTGATGTCGGGACCCGAGAGCGAGTTGAGGTCGTCGCCTGCGCCGAGAGCAAAGTCAGCCGGCTCGACGACGACGGGGAGCGAGGGACGCACGAGCCTGCGTGAGCGGGAAGCGCGAGATGATGGCGGTGCGGTGCTCGTCGTAGATCTTCTCGAGGTCGTCCTTGTCGCGCACCTCCTCGGCGTCCTCGCAGAAACCTGCGACGGGCTCGAGATGTCAATTCGCGACTTGAGAAGGTCCCGACTCGAGAAGGTCAAGAGTGCACGCACCTGTGGACACGAGCAGCCCATGTAGCTCCACATCGCCGAGCTCGCGCATGGCGTCGCACACCTTTGCGGCATCGACGACGAGTGAGGCGTCGGCAGTCTCTGCGGGAATTGGGTGACAAAGTCAGCTCGACTCTCGCCGACCGAGGGGGACCGCCAGGACTCGCTCTTGCGGTACCACTTCATGCGCGACGAGTAGGTCGAGCCGCAGACGCCGCCTCCAGGAAGCCCTGCACAAGGTTGAGGGTCAGCACGCGTCGCAGAGAGCAGAGACGCGAGAGCGAGAGGACGCACCAGTGCCCGAGAAGGAGCGCGTGCCCCTCGTGTGCTTGTTGACCCACTGCTTGATGAGCCACCCGATTTGGGCAAAGAAGAGGATGTCGCTCGCGTCGAGCCCGGCGTGCGCGAGGAAGGGCAGGTAGTCGTACACGTCGAGGCGGAACAGCTCGGCCGCGCGCTTGAAGATGTCCTCGACGGTCCAGCCGACGGCGAGACGATGGATGAGGATGGCGAGCCTGATCAGGAGGAGCGTGCGCAGCTCAGGAAAGCGCGTGTTCATCATGATGGCCGGGTGGTAGCTCTGGAGGACGAACTGGCCGAAGAGCTTCGAGTAGACCGAGTCGGAGACGAGGTCGACGCCGTCGAGTCCAGGTGCGCCTGCGAGATCTCGTGCGATACCGCCGCCAAGGTTGATGGCGCCAAGCTTGAAGCCCTCGGCCTGCAGCGACGACATGAAGGCTACGAGAGGGAGACGCGGCGAGGAAGAGGAGGAAGAAGAAAGGGGAGCGCGCTCGGTCAGTTCTGCTTGCGCACAGCTCTCGTCCATCGTCCTCGCCCGTCACAGAGAGATTAACGCACCAACCATGAACCCCTGCTCGATCTCGCAAAGTCGGCGAGGCCGAGCCTGAATCTTGATCCGGAGGCGCTCGTTGCGAGCTGCGCGCGGCGGGCCCTCGCACTGCGGCGCGAAGTCCTGCGAGCGACGATCCAGAACGTCAACACGCTGTAGGGCAAGGAAGGGAAGGGGAGAGGGGCGGAAGAGCAGCTCACGCGCATGTCGTAGATCCAGTCGTCCCCGAGCACCTCGGGGACGAGGAGCTGCATGCCGCGGCAGTAGAGCAAAGTACCGGCCACCTCGACAGGTCCATGGTTTGACAGGGCGTGGAGCGAGTCCGGGTGCTTAGGTAGTGCGCACTCGAGGATGTCGGAGAAGACCTTGATGACGACGGTCGGGTCCTGGCGCAGTCGCGCGAGCGCGCCGAGGAGGTGCTCGATGTCGAACAGCGGCGGCGACATGTCCTTGAGCTTGAGCGTCTGCTCAAAGAAGAACCAGTCGGCAAAGGCGGGGACGAGGGCGAACAAGTTGATCTCGAGGTCGTCGAGCGCGACGGGATTGGCGACGAGGTCCGTGAGCACGCCGTGTGCGATAGGGTTGACGACCGGGTCCAGGCCGACACGAGCGACGCTCTTGTACTCGGCCGTGCGCTTGATGTCGACCAACTGCGAGAGGAGGTCCGTCAACAGCTGGACCCGCGCGAGGAGTCGGAGGACGAGCCCGGCTCACTGCGTCGAATTGGCCAGTGTCGGGCACGCAGGAGGCGAAGTGGGCGCAGAGGAGGGCGATCAGGATAATGTAGATCTGCATCTTGCTGTGCTCGTTGTTGGAGAGGAAGCGAGGAGTCCGCTCGGGGGAGGACGGTCTCCCTCGACCGAGAGCACCGCCTCACGGCGAGCCTCCTGTCCGCCCAGCCGGGCCTCCAGTCAGGTCCGATCGGCGGTTCCCCGCGTCTGGTCTCACGGAGCTCGCCGGCCCGGTCAGGAGAAGCGCTCCGGCGGCCTGAGCGCGTCCATCGTACGTACGATGGCTAGCGCTGTCTACTCCACGCGTGCGCCTCATTCACCCGCACCGGGGCAGAAACGCCTCGAAGAGAACACGCCTCGCCTGGAAGGAATGCGGGCAATCAGCCCGCGGGGAGCGTTCGCTTCTCTCTCTTCTCCCAACCTCTCATGCCCCCGCGCCGCCTCACCTCGCCCTCTCGTCTCGCCGCTCTCCCTCCGTCCATCTACCGTGCCCCGCACGCGGGTCCTCCTCTTGACGGCCGCCCGCAAGCGCGTGCGTCCTCCTCCTGTCCTTTCCGCTCAACCTCCCTCGGTCTCGAGCTGATTCTCGGTCGTCTCCTTTGCCTCAGCTCCTACCGCCGCGCAAGCTACCTCCGCCAAGCACAAGTCTCCTAACGACCCGAGCAAGCCGCCCGCCGACCCCGAGATGAGCGACAATCCCTCGTACACGTTGCCCTCTTCCGAGGATGGCACCCGCCGCAACCCGTCGCGCAAGCCGTCGCGTCGTGGGTCCGTGGCGCAAGCCCTGCTCGATCAGATTCGCGAGAAGACGCCGGCAAAGAGCAGGAGGCTCGAGCAGGACGTCGAGCACGGGCAGCGCGCCAAGGGGCGCGCGGCGTCGACGAAGAAGGGCGAGGGCCGCATCGGCGGCGACGGCGGCGGCCCGCGTCCTGCGCAGCCGCTCGCCGGGGCACCGATCGTCGACTCGGCCCGCGAGGGCCAGGCTGGCGTCAGGACGACTGGCCCTCCCGCCTCAGCACCGTCGGCCGGACAGCTTCGCCCCCTCCCAGTTCCACCTGTCCTCGGTGCGCCTTCCCTCTCCCCTGCTCGTCTTCTCGTCGATCGTCTGCCTGACAGCTCTATCTTCCTCTCCCGCCACCCCTCGTCCCTCGAGAAGCAGACCCGATCAACGTCGACCCTGCCGCCGGCTTGAGTGCCGCCCTTCCGCCGACGCCGCCCGTCGGCCTCGACGGCTTTCGCGCCGACTCTGTCACGGACATCCTCCAAGGTGCGCTCTCCTCTCGTCTTGTCGCTCTCGTAGAGTGCTCCCTTACCCCATCGTTTGGGCTCGGCAGACTTGGAGGACCCCTCAACATCGTCCTCCTTCGACGAGCTGTTCACGGCAGGCGCGAGCCTGGCCATGAACTCCTCGCTATGGCAGGAGTGCACGCCGAGCTCGGTCGTCGCTATGGGAGAGCAGGCTGGTTCGTCCTCGCCTCGCCCTCTCACTTTCTCCCTTCCTCCTGCCAAGCAGAACTGACCTCCTTCTCCTCGCAGCCTTTTGCAGCCCGACGCTCGTCAGCGCTTCAGCCTCGTCCAGCACGCCGTCCTCGGCTGCCGTCGTCCCGTCGGGACCGCCGTCCGGCGCGTCCTCGGCCTCGACCGGCGTCGGCCCGCCCGGCTCAAGGCGCCCGCCGCCGCCGTCGCCGCCGCCGCCGCCGCCGCCGTTTGCCGTCGGCGGCCCTGGACCGAGCACGGCCCCTGCGGCGCCCTCGACGCTCGGATCGCCCCTCTCGTCCGTCTGGCTCCCCGAGATCACGCGCGTCCGCGCGCACAACCCGACCCTCTCGCGCGCGCAGCAGAGGGCCTCGGCCCTCGAGCACGCTGTCCTCGTCGTTGTCTTCTACGGCTTGTGCTCCCAATCGTAGCGTCACCCCTCTGCCGGTCCCTCCTCCTCTCTTTCTCGTAGCAAGTTCGTTTCTGATATCCCTCGCCGCGGAGCATTTTGGCCCGTCCACGCCCAGCTGCGAGTGCTCGTTGCCCCGCAGAGAGCGTAAGGCCCGAGTGCGAGTCTGACGACGACGAAGCCAGAAGACTTTGCCTTGATTGTTAAGCGTGCGTCGTCAAGTTGAGAAGGTCGAGTTGCCCATAGCGCTCGACCTCAGCGCTCGAGCTCTGGGCCCTTGCGTCCCTCCTTCTTGCTCAGGGACTTTGCTCGAGTACATCAGAGACGCTCTGGCTGTCACTGGCTGCGCTTCCTGTACATATCGAGGAGGCCCGACCCGACGCTCGAGCCCCTCCAACTCGACGACGAACGTCCGTCCGTATCGCCCTCGCTCTTCAGGTCGGCGAGCCGAAGAGCACTCATCGTCGTCGACGCTCTCGTTCGAGACGCAAAGAGCTCGAGCTCCTGCTCGAAGAAGGCGAGATGCGCGCGAGAGGAGGAGGGAGGGCGGCGGTCGCTCGCTCGAGCACTGAACCTCTCTGAACGGACTCTCCTTGGCAGTGCTGCTGCTCTCGTGCCTTCAGATGGAGAGCTCGAAGCGTGTGCGAGAAACGAAGAGTGCGCGAGCAAAGGGCGGCGCGCTGCGCTGTTGTTCGGCCTCGCCCGGCCCTCGTTGTCAAAGTCGAGTCGCTCTCGCCGCACGCTCTCGCTCGACGTCGCGAATGATACTTACACGCCGTGCTGCGCGCTCAGCACCTTGTACAGGTCCTCGTACCTCGTCGGGAGCCCCCTCGCCTTGGCCTCGCCGAGCGTCATCCCGAGCTCCTGCGAGACGATGTAGTTCGCCTGCGCGAACCACACCAAACTCCCCCTCCAGGTCCCCTTGCCCTTGACGGCATCCTCCTCCGAGTCGGCGTCGACGACGTCGACGTTGCCGTGCACGAGCAGCGACGACGGGTACAGGGCGACATGCCCGTGCGGCAGCTCGATGGCGATCTTGAGGTCCTTGAAGACGAGCCACGACCGCTTCTTCGAGTCGAAGCTCCCTGCAGACGAGAGCGAGAGAGCGGGAAGGAGAAGCGTCGTCAGTCGAGGAAGGAGGAGAGGAGAGAGAGAGAGAGGCTCGAGCGCACCGTACGCCATCACGGCGCACACGCCGCCCGCGACGTTCTTCCAGTCTGCGTGCGGGCAGCAGTGCACCCTCTCCTCGCTCGCGTGGTTGATGCAGAAGAGCGGGAAGATGCCAAACCTGCAGCGCAGCGGGTGCGTGTCGTTCTTGTACCCCGGGTCGGCGCGCACGTACCGCTTGTAGACGAGCGGGAACTGCGCGTCGACGATGCCCGACACGAACTTGCTGTAGGTTCGGGGAGGTCAGCGCTCGCGCAATGCTGCACCCACACGAAGGAGAGCGCGAGGGGGAGAGCAGGGAAGGAGGGAGGGGAAGAAGGAGAGAGACGCACCTGAGCGTCTTCAGGTCCTCGACCTCGACGAGCTCCTTGACGGCAGCGGGGGCGAGTGCGTGCGTCGCCGTCAGGTGCAGCTCCTGCAGAGGGTGGTAGCGCGTCAGTCGAGGCGAGGGAGAGGCGGCGAACGACGGCAGCGAGGCACCTTCTCGTAGGCTCGGGTCGTGCCGACGAGCGTCGGGCGGTGGCTGCCTCGCCTCGACGGCTCGCTCGACAACGCCTCGACTCGGGCCTGCTCGTTGTAGCGAGTGACGAAGCGGGCGAGGGCCTCGCTCGTCGCAGGCGGCGGCTGGTACGAGCGGTAGACCAACAGGCGCTTGTCGCTCGAGACGAGCTGGAGCGAGCGAGCACTGCGTGCAAAGTAGGCGCAGCGTCGTCAGCGAGGTGCTCGCAGGCGTGCCGAGGACGTCGAGCCCGGGCGCGCGAGGTAGGGGTAGGCGTGATCGGGTCGAGGGGGAGGGAGGAGCGAGAGGGAGGGAAGAGGGGACGCACGGGTCGCAGGGCACGAACTCGAAGCCCTCCTCAAGCAGGGTAGCATATTCGAAGGGCCGCTCGTAGCCCGACTGAGCGCCGGACCAGCCAGGGCTCGTTACCCGAAGCGCAGTCGACGCGCTCGCCGCCGGCTCGACCGTGTCGACACGGCGCAGCTCACGTGCGCAGTCCTTGTACTTCTTCTTGGCGGCCTTATACTGGTCGCGGATCTCGTACTTGCGCTGGTGCTTGAGGCGCCGGCCCTTGTTCGAGCCGGACTTGCGCTGCGCCTTGACCTTCTTGAGGTCGAGGTCGGGAAAGTCGACGAGCGGGTCGTCGGCGACAGGCTGGGACAGGTAGTCGAGGTAGTCGGTCTCGGCGGCAGGCGAAGGTGGCGGGGCGGGCACTGGCGCGGCGTCGACGAGGGCGCGCAGCTCGTCTCGCTGCCCGAACGCGTCGCGCTCGCGGACCGGGTGGTCGTCGAGGTTCTTGAGGGCGGCGGCGGCGAGGTCGGCGAGGGACGTAGGCGCACGCACTCGGGTGCTGAGGGCGTCGACGATGGCTGCGTCGCAAGGAGGGGGACGGCGAGTCAGCAAAAGGTCGCGAGGAGGAGGATCTGCTCGAACGCGTCGCACGGCCTCGCCGAGGGGACGTCTTTCCACAGTACTCGCGGCTAGTAAGGTCTGACCTGTGACCGACGGCGCCCCTCGGTTCGGTGGCGTGCGGCGCGCTCGAGGGGAGTGAGACGACGCACGGGAGGTGAGGCGGTTGAAGCGAGGGCGCAGGTTAAAGTCGCGCGTGGGAAGCATTGTGGCAGCCCGGGCCCGGGCGCAGCTAGGGCGCGTGCAGCGAGTCGAGGAAAGCTATGTAGCGGTGAGGGAGAAGAGCGAGAGAGGAGCGAGCAAGTTTGCGGCCCCGACGGCTCCGGAGACTCCGCGGCGCGCGGCCGTCGGAGCGCAGCCTCCCCTCGAGCTCGTCGTCTCGTCCCCTCGCCCTCGCGCTGTCGCCTCGACGCCAGGCTTGGCCAGCAGCACATCGGCCATCTGCGCATACACAGTGACCGCCTCTGCGCCCGACCGTCCGCACCCGACACGGCCGCCGCGTCGGCCCCTCCTCCTCCCCGCCTCGTCACCTCGCGGCCAGCCCCCGTCTCGTCAACCGCCAGCTTGCACAGATGTGTGCACCAGCCTCGATAACCCTCCAGGACCTGCATACCGCCGGTTCCAGCCGTACCGTCGTTCTCTGAGCCGGCGCATCGACCATCGTCCTCATCGGCCAATCAGACGCCGTCGACCTCGCCTCGGCCGTCCAGCTCGTCCAGTCGTGCCGCACCGCGTTCAAGATCGCTCGAGGGCAGTCGAGATGGCCTGGGCATAACCGCGATCGACCAGGTGTGTCTTGTCGCTCTGCTCGTCGTCTTCTCCTCCTCCTGCCTCCTCCGTCGAGCCGAGCTGACCCACTTTGTGCTGCAGCAGGCCGGTTTGGGTCGCCGTCATCCTCGACCAGTGCTTGTCATCGACCGCCGCAACCTGATGGAGCGGCGCGTTCCTGGTCTCGAGCAGCAGTCGGTCGTCGGCGAGGGCTCGCGGCGTCGGCGTGAGGACGCCGCCGCGCCGCATTGTCGACTACCGCCGTCGCACGCACATCATGCACGAGGTGCGCCCCTGCCGCTCCTCCCCTCCCTCCTCGAGTCGCCGTCGTCGAGTAGAGCCGGAGAGCGTCGAGCTGACCATCTCGTCTCGCTGTCCCTCTTCTTCGCCGTCTCTCTTGCCCTCTCGTCTCGTCCACCAGAGCTACATCCGCATCATCGTGGACCTCGTCAAGACCGAGTCGATCTGGTGGCTCGTCCCGACGGGCGAGATCGAGTCGCTCCCCGGCCATCGACTTACTCGCGGCGAGGTGCGTCTCCTCTCGCTCCCTGTTTCGCGCTCGCCGTCTCGAGGAGGACAGCCCCTGACCAAAGCGCACCCTCGCAGTTGACGATCGACGACTTCCAGGTCGCAGTGCGCACGGCGTTGACCACATCAAGGGCCCGAGTCGTGGACCTTCCTCGGCTTCCAGCACAACGAGTCGGGCGCCTTCCGGTGCGCTCCCCGCGCTCTCTCTCCTTCTCGAAACTCGGTGAGCTCTCGAGCTGACGCTCACCTGTCCCGCTCGCAGCGACGAGGACATCGTCAAGGTCCTCCTCGAGGCGACCGACAACGTCGCCTCGGCGTTCAAGGCTCGCGGTCCGTCCCTCCTGCTCCTCCTCCTCGACGAGCTCTCGCACTGACGCCCCTCTCGCTCGCTCGCAGCCATCCCCGAGGTCATGCGCGCGATCGACCTGCTCGGCATGGAGGCGGCGCGCAAGACGTGGAGGTGCTGCACGATGAACGAGTGCGTCGCTCGTCGCTTCTTCCCTCTCGAGACGAGCCTCTTCCTGACCCTCTCCTTCCGAGCGCGCGCAGGTTCCGCGAGTTCCTAGGCCTCAAGAAGTACGCGTCGTTCGAGGACCGGAACCCGGACAAGGACGTCGCGCGCGCGGCCGAGAAGCTCTACAAGCACGTCGACCACCTCGAGCTGTACCCGGGCCTCATGGCCGAGGAGCCTCAGCCGTTGATGAACGGCTCGGGCCTCGCTCTCGGCGTGCGTCCCTCTCCCATTCCTCGACGCGACCTTCTCAAGTTGCTCGCCGGCTGACCTCTCTCCTCCTCTCCCTCCCTGCGCCTCTCCTCCTCGCTCCTGCGGCTCGCAGTACTCGATCTTGCGCGGCATCCTCTCGGACGCTGTTGCGCTCGTCCGCGGCGACCGCTTCGTGCGTCGTCGCCCTCTCTCTCCTCGTCGACGCTCTACCCCAACGGCCTGCTGACCCTCTCGCTCGCCCGCTCGCAGTTCACGACCGACTACAACGCGGGCAACCTGACGTCGGCCATGTGGGAGGACCTCAAGCCGGAGCTCGACAACGGCTCGTTCGGCGGCGTCATCGGCAAGGTGCGTCTCCTCTTTCCTCTCGTCCTCTCGAGCTCGCGCCTCGACTCGACGCCAGAGCTGACCCTCTCGTGCCACCTGCCTCCTCGCGCGCAGCTCCTTGTGCGCCGCTTCTCGGCCTGCTCGCCGCCGTCGAGGGCGCGCGCTGACCCCCTCCTCCCTCGCCCGCTCGCCCGCCCGCCCGCAGCTTCGACCCGACCGTCGCGTTCAAGCTCCGCGACCGTGCGCAAGCACAGCGAGCTCCTGCGCGGCATCATCCTCATGCGCCTTGGCCAGACCGAGTTCATCCCTGTGAGCCGTTCGGACCCCTCCTCCTCTTCTCGTCCTTCTCGAGCCTCGACAGCTGACGCTCCTCGTCCACCTCGCGCAGGACCTCGCCGCCGACCTGCTGCGCGACTTCAAGCGCGTCCTGACGGGCAAGGGCTCGGGCGGCTACATCCTCTCGGACCGCTCGCGCAAGATGTACAAGCGCGTGACCCAGAGCGACCGCCCAATCGACGAGCTCGCCGGCGTCCTCCTCACGAGCCTGATCCGCCTCGCCCAGGTCGTCCCTCGTGCGTCGTCTCTCCCTCTCGGCCTCGCTCGCTCGCCGGTCTCGAGCAGCAGGCTGACCTCTCCTCGACCCTCGCCCGCCCGCAGAGGTCGCAGACGGCGTCGACTTCTTCCTCGAGCCGTCGCGCCAGAAGGACTTCGAGCGTGCCGCGCCGCTCAGCCGCAGGTCGGCGTGGCCAACGACTCGCTCATCGTCGTGCGTCGACCTCGTCATCTCGCTCCCTCGCGCACGAGCCCCTCGCTGACTCGAGCTCGGCCTCCCTCTTCCTCTCTCTCGCTCGCCCGCTCGCAGAAGTACGTCCTCGAGGCGATGCCCCTGCAGCCCGCGGTGACGGGCATCGTGCGCCGCGTCGAGGCCGACTCGGACAAGACGGCCAACGGGCTCACGTGGGTCGACCTGGCGGCGTGCGGCCGCGACGACAAGGTCTTTGCCGAACCCGACAAAGTCGAGCCGACGCGCAACGCCGCCTTCTGCAAGCCGCTCGACGAGGGGACGTCGGTCGTCAACCGTGCGCACAAGCCCCTTGCTCTCTCTCGTCCTCGAGCTCGCTTGCTGACCTCTTTACTCGATCTCGCCTTCTTCTCTCCTCCGCGCGCAGACGAGGACGAGTCGTACAACGTCCCACTCGTGACGGGCATCGTCCGTGAGCTCTTCACGGTCAACTCGCCGTCGCGCCCGTCGGGGTCCGAGGACCAGCTCGGCTTGATCGAGGGCCCGCTCGGCCTGCGCATCTACTCGTGCGAGGAGACGAGGGAGCGGCCGAGGGCCTTCCTTGGGCGCATGGTCATCGAGTTCAACGGCATCAAGGCCAAGCGCCGAGGAGGGTCGTCGAGGGAGGAGGGAGGAGGGTGGACGAGGGCTTGTCTCTCGCCGCGCTCTGTGCCTCTCCGTGCCGCTTAGTCTCCCCTGCAATACACGAGCACCGCTTCCTCTGCCCCTCTGACCCCGCCTCGTCGTCGTCGAGAAGTCGCAGAGCCTCGCCGACGCTCAGACCCCTTCCTTCCCCTCGTCCTCTCGTCCTCGCTCGGCGCAGGTGCTGCGAGCGAGGTGCCGGCGGCGGCACATAAGCACCAGCAGTCGATTGTGAGCTCATAGCTGCTCGCGAACGTCTTCTCGGCGCGCGTCGCTCTCACCGCTGCTCTCGTCAACGACCTTCTCAAGTTGCGCGGAAACGGATGCACCTCGCCTTCCCTCACCTTGAAGCTCGCGCTTCTCGCCCGCGATCATCTATGCGGTGAGCCATGCTCTCGATGGGCTGTACTCTGCCCTGCCGCGGGAATTAAGGAGAAATGTTCCGAGGACGACGCGAGTAAACGAGAGTAGGGGAGAGGGGAGGGGAGAAACGGAGAAGAGATCGAGAAGAAGGTGGTCGAGGACGGACTAGGAACGAGGATGCTCGGAGAGGGGAACTAAGGAAGAGAGTCGAAGTACGCGTTGACGGCGTTGGCCTCCTGCAGCGCGCTGCGGAGGAAGTTGCGCTGGACGACCTTGTCGTTCGCGAGCGCCTCGCAGATTGCGGGACCCACCTGGCTGAACTTGATGCGCATAAAGTTGAGGAGGGGATCCGTGCCGTGAGCGCCGGTGTAGGCGTCGAGGATGCGGTTAAGGCTGTCGGGGGACGGCCGGATGAAGTCGCGAACCGTGAGGCCCGAGTCGCGCCCGATGCTCGCTGCGGTGCGGATCGAATCCTGGACGAGGGGCGAGAGGTCCATGAGGAGGTCGTTGATCTCGGTGTCGATGCGGCGATGGCGGTCGTGAGGGGTGCCGAGGTCGGTCGTGTCGCGGTCCTGGTCCGAGGAGTAAGGGCGGGTCAGCGAGGAGCCCAGCGAGGCGCGAAGCGTAGGACCAAGGGTCAGGAGGGGACACGCACCTGGAAGCTAACGCTGCGGCTGCGAGACTTCCTCGAGGCGCGCGAGGCGTCGTCGTCCGACTCGGAGCGAGGCCGGCTTGACTTTGAGCGAGTGGAGGAGCTCGCGGCGGACCGGAGCGACGACTTGGACGGCTGGGCCGCAGGACGAGGCCGAGCCGCAGGAGTGGCGGGCGCCGCCATCTCGAGCGAGAGCTGGCCGAACTCGTTCGTCACGCTCGTCGGGACGGGCGCGGTCGCGCCGGCCGGGAGGGGCGCGTGCGACCACGCCTCGCCGGCGACCGGGGCGGCGGGAGCGACAGGCGGCCGGTGGTTGGCCTGCCACTGGAGCTGGTGCTCGATGCTGCAGACCATGCCGGCCAAAAGAGGTGCGGCCGTGTGCACGTGGGGGCCGCTCCGCTGGGAGGGGCGAGCGGTGGCGTTGGGGTCGGGCGGATGGGTGGGGGCGTATCCCAGGTACTCGAGGTAGTCGTACGGGCCGGACATGAGGACCTAGAGGGCGTAACGAGGGTGGGAGGAGGGCGAGCGAACGAAGAAAAGGCAAGCAGGGACGGCCCAACGGTCGGCCGGAGCATCCGCGGAGGCGGACGCGTGGAGGCGGACAGGAGGTATGGTGGACGCCGGATGGCGAGGGGGTTCGAGCCCGAGGATCGGCCGAGCGGATGCGCGCTGCGACCGCAGCAAGCCGCGGCCGGCGCAAGACCGAGAAGGAGGTCCAGAGCGCAAGCGTGGCTATCTCAGATCCGGTCGCCGCCGACCGCGTCCAGCGCCAGACAAACAAGCTGGAAGGAAGCGGCGAGAGGAAGAGCATAGAGCAGAGAGAGAGGCACTGGACCCGAGCGGCGAGCCAGACGATGCGAAGGGTTCGTCGCGGAGAAGCGAGGGAGGTGCGCTTGATGGCGAAACGGGGAACGTGCGCTCGATGGCGCCTCGGCCGAGCGTCGACTCCATAGATCAGATCAAGCGAGCCGACGCTCGAAGCTTGTCGACCCGCCCGAGCGCGGGCGCGAGGCAGATCGCCAAGCGCGAGCGAAGAGCGTCCGTGCACGACGCTGCGCTCCTCCCTCTCGCTCGAGCACCGCCAGCCTCTCGAGGACGAGCGCCGTTTGAGGGAATCTATGCACGTACCGACCCGCTCTACTTCCGAGCCCGTCATGCCTGCGCGTTCTTCTCCCGGAACTCGCGCATGAAGGCGACGAGCTTCTTGACGTCGTCGAGCGTAACGGCGTTGTAGATCGACGTGCGGATGCCTGCAGGTGCCTCGCGCTCGTCAGCTGGTGCTCCATCTCGAGCCACGACGGGGGCCAGGAGAGAAGAGGAAGAGAGAGACGCACCGCCGACGCTGCGGTGCCCGTTGACGCCCTTGATCCCTCGCTCGCTCGCCTCCTTGACGAACGCCTTCTCGAGCGGCTCGCCGCCCTTGGGCAGCCGGAACGTGCAGTTCATGCGCGAGCGCGCCTCCTTGTCGGCCGTGCCGACGTAGAAGCCGTCGCTCGCGTCGAGCTCCGAGTAGACGAGGGCCGACTTCTGGTCGGCGAACGCGGACAGGGGCGAGAGCGGGCGGGCGTCGGGCGCCGAGAGCGGGAGGGGAGGCGACTCGAGGAGCGAGCGCAGGACGAGGGAGCAGACGTAGATGGTGAAGGTCGGCGGCGTGCTGCGAGACGAGGTCCGAGCGTCAGCTGCGGGTCGTCGAGGCGAGAGCGCTCGCCCTCCGGTCAAGAGGGAGAGAGCTTTACTTGAACATCGAGTTGGTGTCGGCCATGTTCTTGTAGCTGAGCATGGACGGGACACGGCCGGCGCCGTACTGAACCGCCTCGTCGAGGTCGACTGCGAGAGGAGGGGCGAGCGCAGGGTCAGTCTCGCTCGTCCTCAACCTCATCGTCTCGACCTGAGAGAGCTGAAGAGGAGAGGAGGACGCACCAAGGAGGTCGTCGCGGACAATGACGAGCGTGACGCCCGCCGGGCCGAGGTTCTTCTGCGCGCCGGCGTAGATGATGCCGTACTTGGACACGTCGACGGGGCGCGACAGGAAGTTGGACGACATGTCGGCGACGACGGGGATGGCCGGGTCGAACTTGTCAAAGGGGAAGCCCGAGTCCGAGTCGAGGCCGCCAAACTCGACGCCGTCGACCGTCTCGTTGTCGCAGTAGTAGACGAACGCGGGCTTGCGGCTCTTCTCCTCGAGCTGCGGGACGTCCCACGCGTCGACGGGCGCGATCGAGGTGAACTTGCCGTCCTTGCCGTGCTTCTTGCCGTCAAAGACCTTGCGGGCCGTGACGCCCATGCGGGTGCCCTCCTCGGCGGCCTTCTTGGACCAGCTGCCGGTGACGGCGTACCAGCCCTCGACGTCGTCCGAGGCGGTGAGCTGGTGCTTGATGCGGTACCACGCGGCGAGGTTGAGGACGGTCGCGGCGAACTGGGTGAGGCCGCCGCCCTGCATCCACAGGACCTTGTAGTTGTCGGGGATCTCGAGGAGCTTGCGCAGGTCGGCGTTGGCGTTGGCGACGACCTGGTCAAAGGCGGGCGAGCGGTGCGAGATCTCAGCGATGCCCATGCCGGGCGTCTCGGGGTACGACAGGAGCGAGGCGGCGGCGGTCAAGAGGGCCGAGTCGGGGAGGGGAGACGGGCCGGCGTTCATGTTGATCTGCGGGTGAGCAGGATGGTCAGCATGCGGTGCAGTCTGAGGCTCGGGCGGGGACGAGGGAGCGAGGCGACAAGTCAAATCGGAGAGAGATGAGGAACGGGGAGGGGAGATGAGGCGGGATGGCGAGGAGGGGACGACGTGCCGTGTTTGCGCGCTGTGCGAGCTGAGCAGAGAAGTCGGCCATGGCTGCTAGACTGTCCTGGCTCTCAAGCAAGCTGAGAGACGAGCGAGGTGGACAGAACCAAGGCCCGACCCGAGTCCGCTCTCCTCCTCGTCGCCTCGACCCAGCACCGCCTCCCGCCGAGCTTGTCAGCCGAGCCAGGAGCGCTCGAGCACTAGCACTAGCAGCACCGACCCGACCAGCGCCGCGCGACAAGCACCTCCCCCTCCCCCTCCACCCGTCCTCGCGTCGTCAACCCCCGCATCTCGCTCGCTCGCCCGCTCTCGACGGCCCCGACAGTCATGGCCATCTCGGCCTTCTTCGTGCTCAACCTCAAGGGCGAGGTCCTCATCAGCCGCCTCTTCCGCCCCGACCTCAAGTCAGTCCCTCGCGCCCCTCCTCCCCCCGCTCGGCGTCGTCGCGACCTCGGTCCACGGGCACACGGCACCTGCGCGACCGTGCAGCTCATCAGTCAGGCTTCCCAGCTGACACGAAGCCACGCACACGCAGGCGCTCCATCTCGGACATCTTCCGCATTCACGTCGTCGCCTCCTCGACCCCACCAACCTCGCCCTTGATCACGCTCAGCAACACGACCTTCTTCCACGTTCGCCATGGCGGCCTTTGGCTCGTCGCAGTGTGCAAACACGTGAGTCGGCGGTCCTCCTCCCTCTTGGGCGGGACGAGGTGGGATGACGACCTCTTGCAGATGGCGGCTGAGCGGGGCGCGTCCTCGCTCTGCGCTCGCCGCCTACGCGAAGCGGGCCGCCTTCCACCTACATTAAACGCTGACCCGGATACCCCCGCAGAACGCCAACGCCGCGCTCGTGTACGAGTTCACGTACCGGTTCATCAACCTCGGCCGGTCCTACTTCGGCAAGCTCGACGAGGAGAGCGTCAAGAACAACTTTGTGTGCGTCCCTCGACCTGTCCTGCGCTCTACGTGCGCGTGAGACTGACCCGCTGCGCCACCCGCAGGTTGATCTACGAGCTCCTCGACGGTGCGCCGTCCTCGAACCCCTCTCCGCCGCCCTCGCTCGAGCCGCTCGCTGACGCCGCACCCTGCTCGCACACAGAGATCCTCGACTTTGGCTACCCGCAGAACTCGGAGTCGGACACGCTCAAGATGTACATCACGCAGGAGGGCGTCAAGTCGGAGCAGGCGGTCGTGCGTCCCTCTCTCCGTTCCTCTCCCTCGACCTCCTCGCACGAGAGCCTGACTCGGGTGTGCCCCTCGACAGCGAGAAGAAGCGTCCAAGATCACGATCCAGGCGACGGGCGCCATCTCGTGGCGCCGCAACGACGTCAAGTACCGCAAGAACGAGGCCTTTGTTGACGTGATCGAGACGGTCAACCTCAGCATGAACTCGAAGGGTGCGCTCCTCCTGCCGCCTCTCTCTCTCTCGACGCGCATGTGCGTGAAGTATAGAGATTGACGCTGCGCGGTGCGCGCAGGGACGGTGCTGCGAGCCGACGTCGACGGGCAGATCTTGATGCGCGCCTATCTCAGCGGCACGCCCGAGTGCAAGTTCGGCCTCAACGATAAGCTCGTCATCGACAAGCCGTGCGTCTCTCTCCCTCCCTGTCGTCCTCGGCTGCTCATGGGCCTCGTCCTGACCGCGCACGGACCTCTTCCTCCTCGTCGAGCAGCGGCGACTCGGCACGGGCCAAAGCACCTCTCGGCGGCCTCGAGACGAGCTCGGTCGAGCTCGACGACTGCCAGTTCCACCAGTGCGTCAAGCTCGGCAAGTTCGACTCGGACCGCACCATCTCGTTCATCCCGCCCGACGGCGAGTTCGAGCTCATGCGGTGCGCCTCTCCCTCTCTGCGTCGTGCGCTCGCCTCTCTCGGCGCGTGTGCTGACGATGGTAAGTGCGGTCGAGCTCGCAGGTACCGCTCTACGTCCAACATCAACCTGCCGTTCCGGGTGCAGCCCATCGTCGAGGAGATTGGCAAGTCGCGCGTCGAGTACACGGTGCACGTCAAGGCCATGTTCCAGCCCAAGCTGAGTGCGACCAACGTCGTCATCAAGATCCCTACGCCGCTCAACGCGGCGAGCGTCGAGTGCAAGGTCGGCGTCGGCAAGGCAAAGTACGTCCCCGGCGAGAACGTCATCGTGTGGAAGTGCGTCCTCTCTCGCTCATCCCCGTCCCGTCCTGCGCTCCCGCACTCTCTCGCTCAACCCCGTGCAGCATGCTGACCCGCACGGCGTGCCCCTCGCCTCGCCGGCTCGCAGGATCCCGCGCTTCCAGGGCGGCTCGGACGCGACCTTTACGGCCGAGGCGTCGCTCTCGCAGACGACGGTCCGCAAGGCGTGGTCGCGCCCGCCCATCTCGATCGACTTCCAGGTCCTCATGTTTACGGCGTCGGGCCTGCTCGTGCGCTTCCTCAAGGTGTTTGAGAAGGGCAACTACCAGAGCGTCAAGGTGCGTCTCTCCTCAGGGGCTCTCTCTCCTCTGGCTTTCGAGGCCGAGAAGCAGCATGCTGATGATGTACTCGACGTGTTGTTGCAGTGGGTGCGATGTGAGCCCTCGTCCTTCCCGCTGTCGTCGTCCATGCGCTCGAGCCTCCTCCGCCGACAAGCTGACCTTCCTCGACCCGCACAGACCTCACCAAGGCCAACGGCTCGTATCTCATCCGCGTGCGTCTCGCTGTCACTCTGTACGAGACGCAGGAGGGCTGACCCGCTCTCGCTCTCGCAGATCTGAGCGCTCCTCTCGTCCCTCTCCGTGCCGTAGTCGTTCTTGTCCTAGTTGTAACAACACTGCTCCTCCTGCGCTATGTACAGCACCGTCGAGAGCCCGACCTCGATCACGGCCTAACGACGCACACGACCCTCCCGACGCGCCCGTCCTCGAGCCGGACCTTGACCCCTCGCGGGTGATCCCCCCTCGTGAGCCGCTCGGCGACGACGCCCTCCTGCGTGACGCCGGTGCCCTGGTCTTGCTTTAGCGTGATCCGGACGGGTGTGCCGGGGACGAGGGCGCGATGCGGTACGGGGCGCCAGGTGGGCGGTTTCGAGGGGTCGTCGGCGGTGCGGCGCGAGCGGGAGGAGGACGGGGGCGGGGAGGGCGAGCGGCGGGCGGCGGCGGGGGGAGGGGCGAAGGCGGTCTCGAGGAGGGAGGCGGGCGTCCAGGTTGCGCCGTCCTGTTTGCGCCGAGGGAGACGAGAGGTCAGCGAGGACGAGAGGGAGGAGAGGGAGGAGAGCGCGAGGGGGAGCTCACGCCGAGGCACCAGTCTGCTGCCGCCTCGACCTCGCCGCCGTGTTCCCGCAGTGCGAACGCCGCCTTCTGCTTGTCGATGCCGAGCGCGAGGAGCGTGTCGAGAGCTGGGTCGGGCATGACGAGGGACGAGGGGCGCGGGGGAGGAGGTGGGCGAGGGCGCGACGGGTGGGCTCGCTGGCAGGATGGGTGTGGTGCGGTGTGGTGCTCGTGCTGGCTCTCGGTAAGCTCGCCTCGCTCAGGGACAGGAGAAGAGGGTGCGAGAGCAAGAACCGTCGTTCCAATCCTCGCTCCTGGTCGACCGCGTCCTCCCTCAACCGCACACCCGCAGAAGGCTTGTAGCTGACACTTACGATCCGCACGTCTTCCTGCCCGAGCCCCCTCAAGAGAGAGGAGCCCGACCAAGGGGAACGCGCAGGAGATACGGAAAGCCTGGTTGGTCGCTCTGCGCGCCGCCTTGCTGAGCGAGCGAGGCCCCTCGAGAGGGACGACGCTGCTTCCCGTGGTGCCGCCCCGCCTCGTGCAGCCCAGGTGGACCGCGCGGCGGGATGGTCGAGCGGCGGCGCGGCGTAAACTGGAGAACCAAGCGAGGTCGCGCTCGCCGGCGCGCTCTCTCGCTCGCGGAGGAGAAAAAGCTGCGACTTGTCTGAGAGCTGGGAACTCGTGTGGATGCATTGCAGGCTGCTCTACAGACCAGAGCGACTCGTGGACGAACGCAGCTGGTTCGAGGCGAGACCGCCGCCGACCGCCGCTCCCGGACCTCCTCGAGGACCACCTGGCGCTGCCCTCGCGGCTCGTCGCTCGCCGCTCGACGGTCGCCTCTCGCCCGAAGGGCCACCTTCTCGCCGGCGTCGCTCGCCCTCGGCGGAGGCGGAGCGCTGGCCATCGCCGACCTGCGCAGGACGACCCTCCTCTCCCTCGCTCCTCTTCGAGCTCTCGCCCGCCGGGAAGCACGCGCAGAGACAGAGGCTGAGGCAAAGAGACGGAGCAGAAGAGTGCGTGATGATGATGATGCGGTGGATGTGGACAGGGGCGAGATGAGGGGGAGGGACAGCTACCAAGGGAAGCAGAGACGAGGAGGTCGAGGTGAAGAAGCGCAAGCAAGAAGCGAGCCGCCGACGACGCCGTCTTGCTCATTGGCGGCGACGGCGACGATGCTGACGATGATGCTGGAGCGACGAACGCCTAGATGCCGTTGTCGAGGGCGACGCTCGCGAACGGGCCGGCGAGAGGCGGGTCGAGCGGGGCGGGCGGGTCGGCGGCGGCGAGCTCGTAGCGGCTCTTGATCTGCGCAAACCATCCAGCGCGCCAAGTCAGCTCGACGATGATGCGCTCGAGGGGCCGATATCAGGGCGAGGAGGGAGGCGACGCACCGTCCGTACCAACGTGACGAACCAGGGCACGGCGGCCTCGAGCTGCTCGAGCGCCTCGGGATGGTCGTACAGCCTGAGGCGCGGCGGGTACGTCGCGTCGCGCATCGCGCGAGCCATGAGGACCTGAATCTGGGGCGAGATGTCGTCGAGAGGCTGCGCGCTCAAGGTCGTGATCGCCAAGTCAGCGTACGCACCCGGAAGGGGAGCGCGAGCCGACAGGGAGCAGCGAGGTACACGACGCACCTGCGAGAAGAGGTCCCACACGCCCTTGTGCCGCTCGCCGAGCTGCGGCTCGTCGTCGGCCGCACGGGCCTCGTCGTTCACGGGCACGCCGTCGCGCTCGCTCGCCTCGACGCAGCGCCGGCGCGCCATCTTGCACACGGCCTCGAGCTTCTTGCGCTCGGCGCGGCGGAGCTCCTTGATCTGTGCGAGGCGAGGGAGGGGGAGAGGGAAGGCCGTCAGCCTCGGTCGAGCGAGAGGGAGCGGGAGGAAGAGCAGGATCGTCGACGCACCTCCTCGGTCTCGTCCTCGTCGGCCTGGTCGTCGTGCCGAGAGCGCTTGCGGCTCAAACGACTCGGCGACTGAGGCGTGGCGCCCGAGGCCGGCGGCGGCCTGGGCCCGTCTGCGCCGGCCTCGTGCGCCTCGCCCGACGGCGCGCTCAGGCCCTCGAGCCCCGCCGCCGCCGTCGCCGGTCCCGACAGCGACTCGCCCCTGACGGCGCGCAGCACCTCGTTGAGCTCGTCGGGCTCGCTCTGCGGCACCTGCGCGCCGCCGTCCCGCTCGCGCTCCTCGATCTCGCGCCGGCCCTTCTCGCGCTCGACCTCCTCGGCCTCGCGGTCCCTGCTGCTGCGCCCCTGCCCACCCTCGTCGCCGCGCCCCGCCCGCCTGTGCGCCTCCTCCTCGCGCACGGTGACGACGCGGCGCTCCTCGATGGCGAGCTCGCGCTCGAGCGTCGCGAGGTCGTTGGCCTCGCGCCAGTCGAGGACGGCGTCGGTCGTGGCGCGCACGCGCGCGACGAGGGCGTCGGTACCGCCGACGGCCGTGATCCACACGCGGCGGCGGCCGGCGAGGAGGTTGGGGTGCTCGAGCGAGACGGCGTGCAGGTCGGCCGCGAGGTCGAGGAGCGAGTTGACGAAGCGCAGCTCGAGGTGCGTGTACTGGGTGCGCAGGGGCGCGAACGTCTTGTGGCTGACGGAGCGCGCGAGGTACAGGAGCGGGATCGAGAGGTCGTTGGGGTCGGGCGGCGGGCCGACGGGAGGCGGGACGGGCTCTGCCGAGCTGCGGGCCGAGGCGGACGGGCCGTACCCGCTCGAGGCGGCGGCGTGTGCGGGTGGGGGAGGGCGGGCGTAGTAGTCGTGGGCGCCGAGAGGAGGAGGCGGCGGCCTGCCGTAGTAGTCCGGGTGGGGAGGAGGGGGAGGGCCGTACGGGTCGCGCGGCGGCGGGTAGGCGCCGTACGCCGGCCGGCCATACGGGTCTCTCGCGGCGCCGTACGGGTCGCGAGGGTGCGCGGGCGGGTAGGCGCCGTAGCCAGGAGGCGGGCCTCGAGGCGGGTAGTGCGGCGGGTACGCTGCTGGCGGCGGGGCGCCGTACGGGTCGTGGTACGGGTGGGCTGGCGGGTGCGCGGCGTAGTGGGCGCGGTAAGGGTCGTCCTGGTGGCCCGGGTAGTAGGCCGTGGGCGGTGCGGCGCGGTCGTCGTAGTGGGTGCGGCGCGAGGCGTAGGCGTCGTAGGCGGCGGCGGCCGAGGCGGCGGCCGGATCTGGGTCGCGGGGACGGGCGTGGTCGTGTGGGTGGTCGTTGTCGGTGTCGGTCGGGACGGGGACGAGGGGCGGCGAGCCCTGCGGGGTGGGCGAGCCTTGGTCGGGCGGCGGGTAGGGCGAGTGCTGCTGCATGGTTGCGCGCGAGCTCGGGGCTGGCGGGAGGCGTTTGCGCCTTGATAGGCAGAAGCTAGCGTCGCGTCCGAGTGAAGGGAACGAGCCGAGTGGAGCTTCGGGACGAGAGGGAGCGACCGACGGTACCGACGACGAGATGAAGCCGGCTCTGGTCTCCCACCCTCAGCCTCGCACCTCTCGAGGACCGACAAGCACCCTCCATGGCTCGCCAGGCTGCCACCGTCAGCGGCGTGTGGAAGAAGGACTCGGTCAAGGTCCGTTCCCTCTCTCCCCCCTCGCCTCATCTCCCCCTCGTCCACCTCGGCTCACCCTCGCTCTCCCGCCCGCCCAGGATGTCGCAGAGTCGCTCGGCATCGCCAACCTCCCCGACGACGTCGCAGCCGCACTCGCAGGCGACGTCGAGTACCGCCTGTGGGAGATCATCGAGGTCCGCCCCCCTTCTCTGCTCCCTCGTCGCGCCCACTCAAGCACCCGCCTGACCGTGTGTCGCCCCCCCGCCCACAGGAGTCGATCAAGTTCATGCGCCACTCGCGCCGCACCCGCCTCAAGGTCGACGACGTCGACGAGGCCCTCAAGGTCCGCAACCTCGAACCGCTGTGGGGGTTCGCCTCGACCTCGCAGCTCCCGTTCAAAAGGTCCGTGACCGCCACCGGCACCGTCTACCACGTCGAGGACGACGAGATCGACCTGAGCCGCGTCATCAAGACCGACGTCCCTCCTGTCCCGCGCGACATCAGCTTCACCGGTGCGCTCTTTCGCCCCGCTCTCGCTGTGCACGCGCTGACACGAGTCCCTCTCTGGACAGCACACTGGCTCGCGATCGAGGGCGTACAGCCCCTCATCAAGGAGAACCCGACGCCGCAAGGTGCGCTCACCTCCTTCCCCTCCCTCCCAGGCCTCTCCCCTCCTGACGAGCGCTCCCTCGCACAGAGCTCGCCAAGTACGCGCCCAAAGCCGCCACGACTTCCCTCATCCCGACCGCGTCGACCTCGTCCGGCGGCCCCGCGTCGGCCGTCACCCCGCTCGTCAAGCACGTCCTCTCGCGCGAGCTCCAGCTGTACTTTACCCGGCTCGTCGACGCGCTCGGGTCCGACTCGGCCTCGTCGTCTTCGACGTCGGCGGGTGGTGCAGGAGGAGCGGGAGCGGCGCAGGGCGAGACGAGCTCCGAGGTGAGGGAGGCGGCGCTCGGGAGCGTGCGCAACGACCCGGGCCTGCACCAGCTCGTACCGTACTTGATCTCGTGGGGCGGCGAGCAGGTGCGTCTCTCTCCCTGTTCTCCTCCCATCTTTCCCTCTACCGAGCTGACTCTCGGTCCTCTCGCACAGATCGCCAACCACCTGCACGACCTGCCGGCGCTGCAGCGCGCCCTCGACCTCTTCCACGCCATGCTCGAGAACCCGACCCTCTTTGTCGAGCCGTACCTGCACCAGCTCACGCCCCCGATCCTCACCTGCCTCCTCACGAGCGCGCTCCCGCCCGTCCCGAGCGGCACGTACCCGTCCCCACCGACGATCCGCACCCTCGCCGCCTCGCTCCTGCACCTCGTCCTCGAGCGCCACGCCTACGCCTACCCGTCCCTCCTCCCGCGCGTCACCAAGACGCTCCTGCGCGGCCTCGCCGGCGACGCGCGCGGGCTCGGCGGCCGCTGGGGCGCCGCGCGCGGGCTCGGCGGCGTCGTCGTCGGCGTCGGCGCCGAGCCGGCACAGCAGCAGGGCGGCGCGGGCGGCACGGGCGGCGCGGGAGGGAACAAGGCGGTGCGCGAGTGGGTCGGCGGCGGGCTCAAGGCGCTCGGCGAGATGATCGAGGGCGAGGAGGAGACGTACGAGGGCGAGCGGGGCGAGCTCGTGCGCGAGGTCTTTGTGCGTCGTCGGTCCTCTTCCTGACTCTGCTGCGCCTTGCCTGCTGCCACTCGGCGGTGGGTGCGGTGCTGGTAGCAGCGGTTGCACCGGCTGACGCTCGGTACCCTTCTCGCAGAACGTCCTCAGAGCCTCTCTCCTCCCTCAACCGCCCTCTTCCTCCTCCGCCGCCTCCTCGCCCGCACCCTCACTCGACTCTCTCACCTCTCAGCACGGCGCGCTCTTCGCCTCCTACATCCGCGACCAGTGGAGCGCGGGCGGCGGGCGCGAGGTCCACGAGGCGGTGGCGGGGATCCAGGCTGCGCCCGAAGCTGAGGACGACGTTGAGGCCGACGAGGACGACGAGGGCGATGCGGAGGGAGAGGACGAGGACGAGGAGGACGAGCGCAGCGCGATGGAGGAGTGAGGGAGCGCTCGAGGGTCCGGACGGTCCGACCGGCTCGAGCGCGCTGCAACGTTAACGAGGGCTCTCTCGCTCACGATTCACGCGCCCGGTTTCTCGGACAGGGTACGTCCGAGTACAGAAGAGTTGCGCAAGCCGTGCGCCGCAGGAAGAGCGAGCGAGAGCAAGTCGAGCCAGGATGACGAGGCGGACCCAGCCAAGTGGGCACGGCCGGGTTCACTCAACCCGGCGCGCGTCGAGCTTGTCGACGAGTGGACGAACCGAGCGAAGGCCTGGCTCTAGGGCGAGCTGGTCCTGTCGAGAGCGTGTCTGGTGCACTCGAGGTGCAGCCGAGGTCGAGAGAGGGGGCCGTGCGGCGAGGGGGAGAGGGGCAAATTCGATCGGGGCAAAAACCGCAGAGGCACGAGGAGAAGGGGGAGGAGGCGCGTGGGTGTTGTCCTCGTCCTCCCCCTCGCCCAGCTCCACCACCACCACCAGCCCAGTCCGTGCCACCAGCTCACAAGCAGCTGCACACGCGCCCGCACTCGCACCACCCTTCCACTGCCGCCCCGCCCAGCCCCGTCTCGCAGGCGAACCCGGCTCTCGTCCTCCTCCTCGATCTCGGTCGCCCAACTCGGCCGCACCTCTTCACGGCCCCCGCCAGTGCTCCTCCGCCTAGCACCACCGCCTCAGCCCTCACCATGAAGACCACCACCATCCTCGCCGCCGCCGCCGCCCTCTCGCTCCCCCTCGTCGCTCAGGCCCACGGCCCCGACTCGGCCGCGCACGCCCGCCGCTTCAACCGCGTCCTGCGCGGGCCCGAGGACGCCCCGGTCATCGACCTCGAGCTGAGCGACCCGGCCCACAAGGCCGACTTTGCCGTCCGCAACGCGAGCCTCGTCGCCCAGGGCGACTCGCACGGCGATGGCGCAGAGCTCCACAGCCTGTCCAAGCGCGGCTTCAACGGCAGGGCCACCTTCTTCGAGCCGGGCTTGGGAGCGTGCGGTACCTACAGCGGCGCGGGCGACTTTGTGCGTCTCAGGTCTCGCTCGCCGTCCTCGCTCGACCGACCGACTCCCGGGTCGTCCGGTCGGGCTTTGCTGTGGCGGTTGTGTGGACTGACACTGGCTCCCTGCGTCCCACAGATGGTCGCCATGAACCAGGCGCAGTACGGTGACCTCGGCGCCGTCTCGTCGTGGTGCTTCCAGACGATCACGATCACTTACGGTGCGTGTCTCTCCCGCACAACGAGCGGTCCCACGCCGAGTGCAGCACTGACACAGTCTCTCGTGACGCTCTACAGGTGGCAAGACGGCCAACGTGCGCCCCTCTCGACCTCGTACCTCGCTCCCCTCGCTCCCATACTGACCCACCTCTCCCTCGCCCGCGACAGGCCCAGGTCCTCGACGCGTGCCCCGGCTGCCCCTACGGCGGCCTCGACATGTCGCCCGCCCTCTTCCGCCACTTTGCCGACGAGTCGGTCGGCGTCATCTACATGAGCTGGTCGGCGGGCGGCGGCGGCGGCGGCAACAACAACAACGACGACCAGAAGTCCAAGGAGGCGGCGGCGGCGGCTTCCTCCTCGTCGGCAGCAGCAGCATACGGTGCGTCTCGTCGTCTCGATCATGCCGAGCACGCAGCAGAGCAGCGTCCTGACCTGCGCTCGTGCCCCTCCTCACAGCTTCGTCCCAGTCGGCCGCCGCAGCATGGGCCTCGTCCTCGTCCTCGCGCGCCGCCGCATGGGCCTCGTCGTCCTCGCAGGCGCACAACGCGTGGCTCGCGTCGTCGAGCTCGTCGGCCGCCGCTGCCGCCGCGTCGTCCGCGAGCGCCCAGAGCGCAGCGGCCCAAGCGGCGCAGGCCTCGCGCGCCTCGGCTCAGTCGGTCGCGTCGGTCGCGTCGGCTGCGGCTGCGGCTCAGGCGTCGGACGCTGCGCTGTCGGTCGCTGCTGCCTCGGCTGCGTCGGTCGCGAGGTGCGTCCTCTCTCTCTTCGACTCGATGACGTGGCTCTCATTGACGCCTTCCTCCCGCCTCACAGCGTCGCTTCCGCCGCCGCCGAGTCGGCCTCCGCCATCCCGAGCGCGACCATGTCGGCGTCTGCGAGCCTCTCGTCAGGCTCGGCCTCGGCGTCCGCATCCAGCTCGGGCGGCGCCGTCGCGCCCGTCAACGTCGCCTCGCCGGCCATTCCTGCCGGCGCCGTCGGCGGCAACCTCGACAGCATCGCGCAGCTCGTCATCGCCATGGGCAACGTCGTCGCCGCCAAGGCCGCCAACGCCGAGTAGTCGTATCTCCCCTCCCCCACCTTGTTCCGCCGCAAGTGCCCTCGCGCCCGCCCTTAACCTTACGAGATACCCCCTCCCCTCTCCCCTTGTCGTCGCCCTGTCGCTGCCCTCCCTGATACCCCTCTCCCTTTCTCCCTCTTGTCCCTCGTAACGACGACGCCCTCCCGCGCGCGCTCGCTCGCAGCGCGGTCGAGTCGCGCCTCTCTCCCTTGTTCTGCAGCTCCCCTTCCTCCTCCTCTTGTCACGACGTGTATGCAACGGCGAGCTAGTCCTTGCCTTCAGAGCCCTTGCGGAAGAAGAGCGGCGGCCGACTTGGCCGTGGCGGCGCGCCGCACCTCTCTCCCTCTCCCCGCTCACCTCGTCTCGTCGGCAGCACCGAGACGCGCCTCGAGCAGCTCCAGAGCACTCAGCATAGCTCTGCGGCGCCCCTTGCACACCTCCCAGCCGCCTGCGAGCCCTCCTCGTTCCTCATCTCCGCTCGAGCCCCGACCTTCCCCAGCTCGCCTCGCCTCGCCAACGCCCTCGACAGCCGGAAGGACCGTCGCAAGAGCCTTCAAGACAGCGTCTGCAGCACTCAAGGTCCCGAGCAGGTCGTCTAGCGGGTGCGTCCACTGCTCCTCTCCGCATCCCCGCCGAGCAGCGAGTCGGCCTCCCTCGCTCGCCTCGGCGCGCACCTGTGCTGAGACTCGTCCACATGCAGCGTACTCGACGATATCGCGAGCAGGTCTAGCTGATCCGCACGGCCCCTCGACCGTCGACCCGCCGCGACTCGTCGCATTCCGACCCGCACTCGCCACAGTCCCCTCTCCTCGCCATGTCGTTCGACCCTCGCCCCCCTCCCTACCGCATCCCACCGTCCATCCTGCAGGAGTACGACCCGCGCCAGCCGTCCACCGGCCCTCGCGGCTTCGGCTTCCCGGGCCAGCCCTCCTCCCCTTTCGCTTCGTCGCCCTCCCTCGCCGCACCGCCTTTTCTCCGCCAGCCCTTCCAGTCCTACAGCCCGAGCTACCCCGACTACTCGACGATGCCCCCGCGCCCACCGCCGCCGGGCTACCCGCCGCCTGCGCACGACGTCCCCGAGCGCCAGCCTCACGGGCCCGTGCGCATCTGGGGACGTAGCGCGCCGCACTCGCGCCCGCACCCGCAGCCGTACCCGGCGCAGCCGCACGAGCGCTCCCTCGAGCGGCAGAAGGGCGGCCGGGACCGTGCACGCGGCGGCACCGCTGCGCGCAAGCAGCGCACGCTCACGAAGCAGCGCGACGAGGCGAGCGCGCAGGTCGAGGCGCTGCAGCGTCGCGTCGCTGAGCTCGAGGAGGAGCTCGACAAGGAGCGCGAGCTGCGGTACGAGGCGGAGAGGGCGGTGCAGGAGATGGAGGAGCAGCCGGAGGAGGAGGAGGAGGTTGAGGAGGAGCAGGAGCAGGAGCCGCAGGCGGTCCAAACGCAGGAGGAGCGCGAGTGGGCCGCCGGCCAGGGGATCTTCTCGGTTCTCCAGGAGGCGGCGATGGCCAGGAGAGGGCTCGCCAGGGTCGTCGCGGCGCACGAGGCGGCCAGACGTCAGGCCTGAGCGCGAGGGAGGGGAGCTTGAGTAGCTCGTCGGGTCGGGTCGTGGGGGAGGAACGCTTTGCAGAGCTCGCTTTTACCTTTCTCTTGTGCATTGATTACTCGCCTTTCTGTTCGTACCGCGCAGCCGGTCGCCTGGATCGTTCGAAAGGGATCCTCCTCCTCGCTCGGACCGCCAGCTGGCCTTCTTCGCGCTCTCCTCCCCTCCTCCTCGCTCCCCCATCCAGCACGCACGGAGAAAGGCTCTCAGTCCCAGTCGACGACACCCTCCTCGCCGTACGCACCACCCTCGTGACGCTCTCGCCGCCGACGCGCCGACCCAAAACCCCGCTCGCCCTTCCCCGCCACCTCATGTCGCACGAGCAGTCGCTCATCCTCCGCACCGGCGCTCTCGGCCACCAAACACCCGCCGAGCGCTACTGGTAAGCGCGCGCCCTCGTCGCCGAGACCGACGCCGCGCAGAGCTTCTCGGCGCTCGAGGCCTCCGAGCACCGTGCGCAGCTCGCCGAGCGGGCCCACGCTCGCGCACAGGAGCGTACGTGCCATGCTCTGCGGCACGTCGAGATGCGTGGCAAGCTCGAGGAGCGGATCAAGGCGGTGCAGGAGCGCGGCGAGGACGGGGAGAGGGAGCTTGCGAGGACGAGGGCGGCGCTCGAGGTGGAGCGGGAGGGTAGCGCTGCGCTGCGAAGTCGCATCAGGGAGCTCGAGAAGGAGAAGGAGGAGAGCCAGGGGGCGATCGGCAAGGCACTGCGTCTGGTCGAGGTGGCGCAGAGGCGGACGAGGGGCTGGAAGGACGAGCGTCTGAGCGAGGCTGCGTGAGACGGGCCTGCTGCAACTCTTTGCTCTTCCGCATATCTTCCCATCTTGAGCGAGAGGCCGATATGCTACCTCGAGAGTGAGTCGCTGCGACTTTCGCGGAGCGCGAGCCGTCGTCGACCTCTTGAGCGACCTTCTCAAATGTACTTGACGGCCAAGCCAGCCCTCGGCGAGCTGCGCAGCTTTCTCAGTATAAGCACAGCCATCCGTAGCACAGACCTGAAGAGGATCAGGATGTAGGACGTCGAGTCGAAGGGCAGAAGCTGACGAGAGCTTCCTGCTCCCGCTCGAGCCTCTCGACGTCTCTCGAGCTTTCCTCTGCAGCGAGCTCGCCCGAGGCGCTCTCGGCGCACAGCAGACGACGTTTGTACACTGTTGATCGCAAGCGGCGGCCCCTGTCGACACAAAATCGCCGTACACGGCCCTTCGACCCTCCCGAGCCCTCCCGACCTCCTCGAGCCCTCCCAGCGCTCTCGCGCGAGCTCAGACGATGTCGCCGACGTTGATGGCTGTGGAAGGGAGAAGATCGAGGTCAGCGAGAGGTGCAAAAGTGCGGATTGCGCGCCAGAGCGAGCGGATTCGGGAAAGAGGCGGCGAGGGCGCGAAGAGTCGCTACTTACGCATTTCGTCGATCTGAGTAGCGTAGTGTTGCTCAAGATCGCGCAAAATCTCGGCGCATGGCACTGCGGCATCAGTAGAGGGCTCACAGGACGAGGAAAGACGAGAACAGGCGGTGGGGGGAGAAACGGAGGCGGTGGGGCGAGAAACGGCGGCGCCGAGGCTCACCTTGATGTCCTCGTTGGTCGCAAACTACACAGGAGGTACGTCAGCACCGTGCAGATACTCTGGAGGCAGAGAGAGGGAGCGAGAGGGGACGCACGTTGATGGCGACGCCCTTGCGGCCGAAGCGGCCCGAGCGGCCGATGCGGTGGATGTAGTTCTCGCGGCTGGGCAGGTCGTAGTTGATGACGAGCGACACCTGCTGCACGTCGATGCCGCGGGCCCAGACGTCGGTCGTGATGAGGACGCGCGACGCGCCCGAGCGGAACTCGCCCATGATGGTGTCGCGCTCCTTTTGGGGCATCTCGCCGTGCATCGACGAGACGGTAAAGTTGGCCTCGCGCATCTTCTCCGTCAGCCAGTCGACCTGGAGACGAGAGCGAGGGCGAGGGCGAGGGGAGGAAGCGAGGGGTAGAGGTACAGGGGGAGGAGGAAGGGGTCAGCGACGGCATCGAGACGACGACGACGAGGGCGGGCGAGAGCGCACCTTCCGACGCGTGTTGCAGAAGATGACGGCCTGGGTGATGGTGAGCGTGTCGTACAGGTCGCACAGCGTGTCGAACTTCCAGTCCTCCTTCTCGACGGCGACAAAGAACTGCTTGATGCCCTCGAGCGTGAGCTCGTCGCGCTTGACGAGGATCCTGACCGGGTCCGTCATGAACTTGGTCGTCATCTCGAGGACGTCGTGCGGGAGCGTGGCGCTGAGGACGACGACCTGGGTCTGGGGCGGGAGGTAGCGGTACACGTCGTAGATCTGGTCCATGAAGCCCTTGTTGAGGAGCTCGTCGGCCTCGTCGAGGACGAGCATCTTGATGTTGCGCGTGCGCAGGTGCCGGCGCTTGATCATGTCGAACACGCGCCCGGGCGTGCCCGACACGATCTGCTGGCCGTGCTCGAGCTTGCGGATGTCCTCGCCGATCGACGTGCCGCCGATGCACGCGTGGCACGACACGTTCATGTAGTCTGCGCGCGGCCTCGGTGGTGTCAGTTGACTGTGCCCTCGAGCGAGAGGGGAGGGAGACGAGCCGCACCGCCGAGGGCGAGGATGACGCTCTGGATCTGGGTCGCGAGCTCGCGAGTGGGCGACAGGACGAGGGCCTGGGTCTCGCGGACCGACGAGTCGATCGACTGGAGCATCGAGATGGAGAACGTGGCCGTCTTTCCGGTGCCGGATTGTGCCTGTAGGAGGGGGGACAGGCGTGAGTTTGTGCGACGCTCGAGGGAGAGGTGCGGCGGCCGTGCGCACCTGGGCAATGACATCGCGGCCCTTGGTGACGGGGAGGATCGCACGCTGCTGGATGGCCGAGGGCTTCTCGAAGCCTGCGAGTGCTCTGGGTCAGCCGAGAGCAAGGCGAGAGCGTCGAGAGGGGAGCCGGGCGGGCGCACCGTAGGCGTAGATGCCGCGCAGGAGGTCCTCCTTGAGGCCGAGCGAGTCAAAGGTCGGAGCCTGTGGGAGCAGTAGGGCGTCAATGGGCGAGTCCAACGTTGTGCTAGGTGCGAGGGAGGGGAGAGAGGACTTGCGACCGAGACGGACTCGGACGTCTCGAAGACGAGCTTGTTGTCCTTTGAGCGGTCGATCTGTGTTGGACGAGGTCGTCAGATGGAGGTCACGACTGAGTCTAGCCAGTCTCTATGCCGCTCAGGGGTGTTGCGAGGGCGGAGAGGGGCGAGTGCTGATGGCGAGACGAGGGGGAGGAGGTGGAGTGCGGGCGGTGCGAGGTGGTCGTGGCGAGAGGCGGGGAACGGCCAGGCGGATACGCGAGAGTGGCTACGTACCGACATGACGCTCTACAGTCGACTCTGAGCAAGAGCGAGGTGAGGGACCAAGGCCCCCCTCGCCTCCGCTCCTCCTCCTCGTCCCCGGCCCTCTCTCTCCCCGACCCACACCGGCTCACCCCGCCCAGCCGCAGCGCCACCACCTCCAGCCATGGCCAGCAGCGTCATCGAAGACGCTCGCGGCCTCGCAGAGGACCAGGACCTCTTTGAGCGCACCCTCGCCTCGCTCCTCGTCTCGCTCGACACCCCGGCCCAGCCCCACCGCGACCGCCTCGCACGCTCGCACCGCGCACACGACCTCGCAGACCGCATCGTCCACCGCAGCCAGGCCCTCGCCGTCGCCCTCGCCCCCGACAACGACGACCGCCAGCGCGAGATCGACGCCCTCTCTGGCGGCACCGCCGCTCAGCCCGGCCAGGACCTCGCAGAGTTCTACCAGCGCCTCGCCAAGCTCAAGGACTACCACCGCAAGTACCCGGACCAGGGCCAGGTCCGCATCCAGGGCGACCGCGACGTAGACTTTGGCGCGCTCGAGCAGGGCGACCCAGAGTGGCTCGACAAGCGCTTCACCGGCGACGAAGGGCTCGGCCGCTACCTCGACCTGCACGAGCTCCACGACCAGTGGAACAACCTCGCCCCGGCGTCGAGCAGCGGCCAGCAGAGCGCCGGCGGATGGCGCCGCTACTCGTACCTCCAGTACCTCGCCGCCGTCACCGACTTCAACCTCTCGCCCCAGCTCAAGGCCCAGCCCGCCTACGCCACCTACCTCACCGACCTCCTGTCGTACCTCTCGGGCTTCTACGAGCGCGTCCTCCCGCTCGGCGACCTCGACGCCGTCCTCGAGGCGGCAGACGCCGCCTTTGCGCGGCGATGGGACGCGGGCGACGTCCCTGGGTGGGCGCAGCAGGCCAAGGGCGCGGGCGGTGACGAGGAGAAGAAGGCCGAGAGCGAGGGCATCTGGTGCGCGGCGTGTGCGTGACGTTCCTCCCTCCTTCCCTCCCTCGGCAGGTCCTGCTCTCCCTCGCTCTCCCTCGAAACTGACTCTCTCCGCTCTCGCCGTCGACAGGCCAAAAGTCGTTCTCGAAAGAGTCGGTCTACTCGGCGCACCTCACGGGCAAGAAGCACGTCAAGGCGGCCGCCAAGCTCCAGTTTGGCTCTGAAGCCCTCTCGGCGCACCCGACTGCGTCCTCCTCCTCCTCCACCGGCCCTCCCGCCTCTTCCACCTCGTCCCTCGGCTCGCTCCGACACGCCAAGAACCGCGCGCTCGCCCTCAAGGAGGCCCTCATCACGGCGCTCGTGTCGCCCGTTGCGCCCGCGCTCGACGGCGCGGCCGCACCAGGCGCGACGGCGCCAGGCCCGCTCGCGGCCATCCTCGCCGACACGCAGGCCAACACGGAGCGGCGCGCGGCGCTGACGGACAAGGAGCGCGCCGCCGAGGCCGAGGAGCTCGAGGCGCGCGAGGCGGCCGAGGCGGCTGCTGCAGCTGCGGCGGCGTCTGCGTCGGGCAAGGGCGGCGCAGGGACGAGAGCGGGCGACGGCGACGACGACGAGGACGACGAGGCGCGCATCTACAACCCGCTCAAGCTGCCGTTGGGCTGGGACGGCAAGCCCATCCCGTACTGGCTCTACAAGCTGCACGGGCTCGGCGTCGAGTACAAGTGCGAGATCTGCTCCGACCACGTCTACCAGGGCCGGTGCGTCGCTCTCTCTCTCTCTCTTCCTCGGTCCTCGTACCTCTCTCGCTGTCACCGCCGAGCTGACCCGTCGACGCTCGCACCTCGTCGCTCGCTCGCAGCAAAAACTTTGAGCGCCACTTCCAGGAGTCGCGCCACGCGTTTGGCATGCGCGCCCTCGGCCTGCCCAACACGAAGCACTTCCACGAGATCACGCGCATCGAGGACGCCATCGCGCGTGCGTCCTCTTCCCCTCACTCCTCGCTTCCGCCCACCCGCCTCTCTCTTTCTCTCCCGCACGTACAGCACCTGACGCCCCTCTTCTCCCGCCCCTCGCAGTCGCCGAGAAGCTCAAGCAGGAGGGCCGCGCCGAGCTGAGCCACGCCGAGTTGACCGAGGAGCTCGAGGACGACGAGGGCAACGTGTACAACCGCAAGACGTACGAGGACCTCAAGCGGCAGGGCTTGGTCTAGACGAGCGCGCGAGGGCGATGCTGCAGTGCATGGTGCGCGGCGAGATGTGCGTGCGGCCGGGAGCGGGAGAGGGAGAGACGCTCGAGGAGGCTCGTGCGCGGCAGCTGCTGTGCCTCTTGCTCGCCCGGCCCCCTCTCTCTCACTTCAACGCTACCTCATTCACTCTCTCTGGCCTCACGCGGATGCCCTACAGCTCACTGCGCGTCTGGGCCGCTTGCTTGTGAGCTCGCGCACAAAGCGAGTTGCGAGGGTGAGGAAGTACAGCCCGACTCGCTCGCTCCAGCTCAGCAGTACCGGTCGCTGCGACGGGAGAGGGCAGGTCAGCCCGTGCTCTCCGAGCCGAGAGTGAGCGCGAGAGAGAGGAGGAGGACGGCGCACCTCTTGAGCTTGGCGCGGCGGTCGAGCATGGCCTCGGCGAGGCGGCCCTCCTTGCGCGCCTTCTTGAGGTTGCGCACGTCGTCGGCCGTGCCGACCGAGGACGAGCCCTGGCCGTGGCGGTGGAAGCGCTTGCTGCGAGAGGGCGAGCGGGAAGGGGAAGAGGTCCGAGTCAGCCCTCGGTCGCTCGAGCCTGCGGCGAGAGAGAAAGGGGGACGCACATGGCGTCGACCTCTGCGCCTGCGAGGTCGGTGACGACCGTGTAGCCTGCGTCGGGCTTGGTCTTGATGCCGTTGCGCTCGTTGAACTGCTGCTTGGCCTTGACGACGTACTCGCCCTGCATCATGATCCGCCACCGCTCCGTCTCGCCCTCCTTGTCCTCGTCGGCGCGCAGCTCGACCTTGCCGCCGGCGACGACGTCGACCGACAGGTACTTGCCGTACGCGCTCCGGATCGACATGCGGTCCCGCGCACCCTCGACCGCCTCGAGCGTCCACTCCTCCTGCATGCCGCGCGCCTCGCGCTCGGCGCTCACGCGCCCGAGCTCGTCGCTCGCGAGGAACCGGCCCGCACCGCTGCGCAGCGTCACCTTGTCGTTCGAGTCGAGCACGCGCGCGCACACCCACACATGGTGCACGTCGCTCGGCTCGTACTGCTCCTCGCTCGCGTCGCCGGCTGCCCCCGCGTCGGCCGCGTCGACGAGCGCCTCGAGCTCGTCGGCGTCGAGCCCGGCGAGCGCCGAGGCGGGCAGTGCCGCCGCGCCACCACCGCCGCCGCCGCCGCTCCCGCTCCCGCTCGCGCTTGGCGCCGGCAGCGCATGGGCGTACACCTTGCCCGTCGTCGGGTTGGTCGCGACGCAGACAGGCGGCGTGAGGTCGGTGGCGGGGAGGACGAGGTAGCTAGGGCCGAGGAGGAGAGCGGGCGAGGGGGCGGGGAGCCACCCTTCGAGGTGGGCGTCGGGGTCGGCGCGCGAACTCGAGCCGCCGGCGTGCGACGAAGACGACGGCCGCGAGGTCGACTTCTTCTTCTTCTGCGGCTTGTCGCCCTTGAACTTGAGGCCCATGGTGAGGGGCGAGAGAGGGTCGACGGCGGGAGCTGATGAGACGGCGGAGGTCGGTGAGGAGGGGTGGCGGCGGCGCAGGGGCGCTCGGTGTGGGTGTTGAAGGATTACGTGCGTGTGCTGGGCGTCTAGCGAGCGAGCTCGTCGGTCGAGCACAGAGTGGGGAGGACGAGAGGTGGAGCAGCGAGGGCGACGAGGCGGTGAACGGGCTCGCTCCGCGGAACGGCGACGAGGCGGTGAACGGGCTCGCTCCGCGGAACGCCTTCGCTGCGAAGCTCAGCAGTCGTACGAAGCTATCCAGACCGCACTGCGGGGCTGCTCCGCTTTCTCTGAGCCGGACTGACGAGGCGAGGTCGCGGCCGGAAGCCTGGCACCGAGCTGGAGAGAGACGAGCGACGGCGTGGGGAATAGGGACCGAAGGTGCAAGTGCAAGAGAGAGAGCTACGACAACATGCGTGAAGGAAGAGCAGAAAGAAAGGAACCCGCCGCACGACCAACCCCGCTCTGACCTCCTCCGCACCCTCCGCGACTCGCGCAGGTCTAGCCTCGCGCGTGCCCGCCGCCCGCTCCTCCCCGCCCTCACGCAGCTCATCTCCCGGGTAGGCGCAGCGTGTCGTCCCACGGGTGGCGGACGATGGCGTCGTACAGGTCGGCGGGGAGGGTGCCGATGAACTGGACGACGAGGGGGATGATCTCGCGCGAGCGCAGAGGCGGGAAAGTGCGCAGGAGCTTCATCGGCCTGTAGTGGTGCAGTGGAGTGTCAGCATCTTCACAGACCACTAAGGCGCCAGCTGCTCTCGCCCTGCGAGAGAGCGGCCAGGCGCCACGAGCGAGAGGACGATCCTGACGCACGACTTCTCCGCGAGCAGCGCCTCCCGCATCGCGACGAGCTGCGCGACGACGCACAGGACGTTGAGGCCCGGGCCCCACGCGAGGAGGAAGTCCCACAGCTCGAGGACCTCGCGCAGAGGAGGGGTGGCGGCGCAGAAGGTGAGGATCGAGGGAAAGGCGTAGATCTCGGCCGTCAGGTTGGACGCGAGGAGGTGCGCGTAGAGGGGCGGGTCGATCGAGCCGAGGCAGAGATCGACGAGCTGTAGGTGCAGGGAGAGAGTCAGCGTGGCCCGCCCGGGCCGTCCTCTTTGAGCGGCGAGACGCGCATCAAGGAGACACTCGCCGCGACGCGCGAGAGCGCCAGAAAGGGACGCACATGAAGGGCATCGTGCACGCCAACGAGGGTCGGCTGGACGTAGCGCGGGACCTGGCGCTCGACGAACGTGGTGAAGCACGCGAACGCCTCGAGCTGCGACGGCAGGACGTAGAGGAACGGCGCGGCGAGGACGTTGAGGCCCTGGACGTAGGGCACTTGCGGGTCGATCGACGACGCGACGCCTTGGTCGGCGTGGAGCTGCTGCCTCCAGACGAACGCCTCGAGGCAGCGCACGAGGCGCTCCTCGCCGACTTTGTCGAGGAACTCTTGGTCGGTCGCGAGGGTGCGGAACGTGTCGTTACGGATCTTGCTGTACATGGGCGAGGGGTCGCGCGAGCTGGGAGGGTCGTCGAGGAGCGTGCGGCGGGTGGGGGAGAGGAGGAGAGGGTGGCTCAGGCCGTCAGCTCGGGGTCGCTCGTCACGAGAGGTTGTCGAGGGACGCACACGAGGTCGAGGTAGGTCTGAGCATCGAGCAGAGCGTGAAGGTCGTCTTGAGGGTGAGGAACGGCATTTAGTTGGAGGAGGAGCTTCCAGACGAGGGGCCGGAGCGAGTCGCCCTCGTCCCCGACCGGCAGCGGGTCGAGCAGGATGGTCTGCAGGAGGTACAGAGTCAGCTGCGCCGCGCTGCAGGCTACGAAACAGGGTGCGAGAGCGAGACGGGACCTTGCGGAGTTCGACGAGGCGTTGAGGCGGGGCGGCAGCGGGCGACGGCGACTCGAGGAGAGTGCGCAGGCGGCTGACCGGGACAGATGCGGCCATTGCCGCGTTGCACAGCTGCTCGACAGCCTCGCAGGCGGTGCGAGGAGGTGTCGAGCCGACCAACCTTCGTTCATCTCGTCCGCGTCTCCCTCCTTCGCTCCTTCTTCCACACCCACCTCGCTAGAGCTCTGCCCAGGACTGTACAGCGACTGAAGCGCAGGGACATGCTGCATGGACCCGTCCCACCGCCCAGCTTGCCTTAGCTGTGAGCTCCCCTCCTCGTCTCCTCCTCTCGCGCTCGCGTCCCCCACTAGCCGGGGCTGAGCTGACTCTGTCACCCACACAGGCGCACAACGTCGACCAGGCCAACTCGACTGCGACGGTGGCTACCCGTGCTCCGCCTGCCACGCCTCGGCCACTCGCTGCACCTACCCTCGACCGTCGACACCGCCCTCAGCTTGGACAAACACGGCCGCAGCAGCCGTACAACGATGGCCCGAGTCGGTCCAGCTCGTACCCGGCAAGGCAGCAACCTTCCGACTGCGAGCCGAGCGCAACAAGGACGGCCAGGTCGAGGCGTTCCGCCGCGAGTGGGTCGTCAACCAGGATCAAGGTGCGCTCCCTGCTCGCCCTTCTCTCGGTCGGTCCCACGGCTGACCCTCGTGGATCGTCACAGATCTACGACTGCGACCGAGGCGGCGCGGCAAGACGAGCCTGCTGTTCCCGGCGTCAGTCGACGATCGAGACGAGGCAGAAGCGCTCGACCTCGACGGCGACCCGCTCGACTTTGCTCGCGAGGGCCAGATTCTGCTTAACCTCGTGCGTACACCGACACCTCGAGCACCTGCCGAGGAGCTTTGAGCTGACGCTTGCCTTGTCGCAGCACGACGTCCTCCGACACGATCCGCTCCAGCCGACCGTTGGGCTCAACGCGGCCATCCACGACCGCCAGAGCTCGTCGTCTAGCCAGACGCGCATCCTGCGCACCTTTGAGCCTCGCGACCCGAACGTCGGCAACGTCCTCGCCGCCTGCGACGTCGCGCTCGACGACGGCGCGAGCACGAGCAGCACGTGCGTCGCCTTCCGGCGCGCCGAGAAGCCCGGCGGGCGCCCGACGGCGATCGGCTGGGGTAGCTTCGCGCCCTTGCCGCGCGAGCTGCGCGCGCCGAGCCGCAAGGGCAAGGGCAAGGAGCGCGAGCGCGACGGCGACGCGGCGTCCGGCTTTCGAGCCTCGACCGAGCCGCTCTTCACGAGCGCGTACCCGGTCCGCCAGGTCGAGCTCTCGCGCCTCGGCAGCAACTCGTCGGCGCTGCTCGGTGTCCGCACGCAGGGCTCGCTCGACCTCCTCCACCTGTCCCTCCCTCCTCCGTCCACCTCCGATCCCGCCCTTCCGCCGCCGCCGCCAACAACCCTGTCGCGCTTCACCTACACCGCCTCGTCCCTCTCTCGCCGCCCCATCGCCGACTTTGCCCTGAGCCCGACCCTCGGCGCCGGTCTCGTCGTCGACACGGACGGCGGCCTCTTCGGCTGGGGCCTCGGCGCGCGAGGGTCCGGGCGCGTCGGCGACCGCGACTGGCGTGGCGCGCAGCCCGAGATGTTCCGCCTGCGGGGCGGGAGGAAGAAGGGCGAGGGAGGGTACAGCGGGATGGCGAGGGTGCAGTGCGGCGGCGTGAGGGGGACAGACGCTGTCGTTGCTGTCGAGGACGAGGTGCTCCTGTACGACCTACGAGTGCGTCTCCCTCCTCGTGCTCACTCGTGTATGTCGCGCACTGACTGATCTCGAGCCTGCAGTCACCTAGAGCCTCGGTCCAGCTCGTCGACCCGCACCTCCTCTCGCAGCACCTCGCTCACGGCGAGACCGACCCCGCCCGCATCGTCTCCCTCCTGCGGCGCTCCCCCTCCGTCTTCGACTCGCCAATCGCACCGCCCACCACGACCGCCCAGCACGTCGTTGCGACGACGCACGACGTCCTGTACCTCGACGAGCGCATGCCGTCCCGCGCGCTCCTCCGCTGGAAGCACGGCCGCTGCGGCCTCGAGTCGAAAGGCGTCGACCTCACCCTCTCGCTCCTTGAGGTGCCGCCGCACGCCTGCGACTCGGCGCAGCGCGACAGCGCCGAGCCCGTCCTCGGTCGCGCGGCCCTCACCTCGCGCCTGCACCCGCACGTCGAGCTCTACACGACGCGCGCCGACCCGGCACACGCGCCCCAGTTCGCGCTCGGCCCGTACGCGCTCGAGGGCCCCCGCGTGCGCACGGCGTCGGCGTCGGCGGCGGCGAGGCCCGAGCGCTTCACGCGCGCCGGGACCGCGTTCGTCCCTCTGCCTCCTCGCGCCGCCGCGCCGTCCCCTGCGGCCGACGCCATGGACATCGACGGCGCGTCGCGCTCGTCGAGCGACGAGGACGAGGGCGGGCCAGCTGCGCGCCGGGAGCGCCTCGCCGAGACGCGCCGCGCGGCCCGTAGCAGGTCGTGGCGCCTGCTCGAGGCGGGCGCACGCGGCGAGCTCTCGGTCCGCGAGGTCGAGCTTGAGCGGTTCGCCGAGCCGGGCGTCGAGGAGGGCAGGCGCGGGAGCGAGGGCGAGGGCGAGGAGGAGGTCGGCGGCGCAGACGGATCTGTGCACGCCGGGCTGAGCGCCGAGCTGGTGCAGCTCGGCGCCGAGGCGGAGCGTGCGCGCAGCAGGAGGTCGAGTCGGGAGAGGAGGCGGCAGAAGGAGGACGAGCGGCTCATCGACGTGAGCGGGGTCAGGAGGGTGCTCGCGCCGGAGCGGGTGCTCAAGGCGGATCGTGCGGCAGACGAGGACGGCGAGGGCGTCGACCCGGCGCAGACGGCGGTGCAGCTCGTGCGAGGCGCGACGGCGAGGGAGGAAGGCGATGTTGGAGCGTTGACCGGGTGCGTGCACGAGCCTCTCTCTAGCTCTCGTCAGCGTCTCGAGCTGACCCGGTCTCCTCCAGGCTCGAGCTCCTGTCGCTCTCGTCGCGCCACTCGACTATCATCAACGACGACGACGACGTGGCGCTAGAACCACTGCCTCGGCCGACCGCGTACGACCACCTCTCCTCGATCCCGTCCGAGTCGACCGCAGCTCTCGACGCCGCACTCGCCGCCGCGCCTGCCGCCCTTCGCCTTCGACCCGCCCATCCTCCCACACACTTTTCGACCCTCCTCCCTCGCCGTCTCCCACCCTTCGCTGCCGCACCGGCCGCGTCGGCGACCGAACGACTGCGCGCCCTCGCCGCCGAGCGAGTCGAGCGCCATCACGCCCTCGCCTCGCACATCCTCCTCCCGCGAGCGATCGAGCCCGACGAGCCCGTTCGCGCGCCCAACCAGCCGCAGCCGGCTGACGAGGACCCGCCGTCGCTGCACTTCTCGTACCTGCGGCCCAAGGCGCCAACGTCGGCCGACATTGACGGCCCCGGCGGCGACGGCGACGTGCCAGGTCCGCGCAAGGTCGGGCGCGGTGCGAGGCGCAAGGTCAAGGGCGTCGACCTCGACCCGCCGTCGCTCGACTCGCTCGGCGCGCGGCTCCTCCTCGCCGATTGGCACGTCGGCGCCGACCCGCGGTCGTACACGTGGTTCAGTCCGTACGACGACGACCAGGACAAGGACCTCGACGCGCTCGCCGTGTCGCAGGCCCAGGCGAGCTCGTCGTCGCGGCGCAAGAAGCGCGAGCGCGAGGCGGCCAAGGTCGGGCCGACCTCGTCGGCCATGAGCTGGCAGCCGTCATTCCCGCCGTCGTCGGCGAGCTACGGCGCGTCGTCTCAGTCGTACTTCCCGTCGCTCGGGCCGCCGCAGGTCGGCAGCAACGCGTCGCTCGCGCAGTCGCAGTCGCAGGACTGGCCGCAGCTCGCGGCGACGCAGCCGACCATCTCGGTCAGCGGGCCTGTCGACCCGTCGGCGTCGTCGCAGGGTCCGCCCGGGTTCGGTGGCGCGGCGTCGCAGACGGTGCCGGGCGCGTTCGGGTCGAGGCTGGGGGTCGGAGTGGGTCGAGGAGGAGCCGGTGAGAAGGACAAGAAGAAGAAGGGCAAGAAGCGCGTCTCTGGCTTCTGAAGTACCTGTTGTAGCACCTCGCACTGCATCTGCAACCGTCCGCACTCTGCCTTGTCGTCGTCGCCGAGTTGACTTGCTGTCGCCGCCGGACGTTGCCGCGGGCATTAGCTTCCGGCTCTGACCTCGCTCCCTCTCCCTCGCCTGCCCGCACAGCTACAGCCGACCACGACGGCGTGCACGAGCACCCTGCCCTAGCCCCTCGCCATGCAGTCGGAGTCGCGATCGCCGGCGAGCGACCCACGTCGGCTCATCAAGGACGACGAGCTGCGCGACCGCATCTATCGTGCGTCCAGCCGGGCCTGCGCCCTTGCCTTCCTGCTCCTCCTATGGAGCTCAAGTGAGCGCGCTGACACCCCGCACGCTGTTGTCGCCCTTTCTCTCGATCGTCCTCTCGTCCGCTTCCGGCTCGTCGCAGGAAACCGCACGACGCTCGCTGCACTCACCGCGAGCTTCACATCGACCATCGCAGGGTACGTACTGCCTGGTGCCTCCGCCTTTGCCGCCGGACGCGAGCTGACGCTGCTCTCCTCCGCAGGTTCCCGCTCGACTCCGTCAAGTGAGTCTCTGGCGCTCTCTCCGCTCTCGCGCGATGAGCAGCATCACTGCTGCGCGCCGAGGAGCTTCGACAAGGCTGCCGTGAGCTCACGAGTGCTGCCCGCATCAGGTCGCGGCTGCAGGTCAAGCGCTACTCGTCCGTCCTCGACTGCGCGAGGAGGACCTACGCCGAGGAGGGCATCCGCGGCTTCTTCCGAGGCGGTGCGTTCCATGTCAGTCTCTCCTTCCCGAGTGCGAGAAGCTGACGACCCGCTCTCGCCGCCGCAGTAACAATCCCGCTCGTGACGATCACGCTCGTCCGCACGGCGTCCTTCTCAATCTATACCTGGACTAAGAGCGTCCTTGAGCAGCGAGAAACGTTCGCCAAGGGCTCGGCAACGTCGTCGGCATTGACTGGCTTCTTCGGCGGAGCGGCGTCGGGCTTGCTGCTGAGCGTCGGGACGAGCGCGTTCGAGTACACCAAGATCAAGCTGCGTGCGTCGCCCTCTTCCCCTCGTCTCCTCCCCTCTCGTTCTTCGTCGCTGACCAAAGTGCGCTCACAGAGCTCGAGTACCTCATCGCGTGCGCTTGGCCCGACGACGTCTACCGCTTTCGGCTCGACCCTGACTCTGTCTTCCTCCCTCGCCCCGCAGGATGAAGAAGGGCGTGCCCTACGTGCCTCGAGGTACCGTCAAGGGCTTCATGGACTTGTACGCGCAAGGCGGCTTCCGCGGGCTGTACACCGGCTTCCGCCTGCACGCTCTGCGGGACACGCTCGTGCGTCCCTCTTCCTCCTTCTCTCGCGCTCTCTGTGGCCTGAGCTGACGCCTCTCGACCTCGCAGGGTACGGGCATGTACTTCGGCATGTACGACAGCGCTCAGCACCTCATCCAGAGCAACCCCGACACGTTCGGCAACGTCCCCGTCACGCTCTCGACTTTCGCCTGTGGCTCCATCGGTGCGTGCGCGCTCGAGCTCCTGCTTCATTGCGCTCACGCCGCGTTGTCAAGCTGACGCGAGACGTCGCTCGCAGCCGGCGTGTCGAGCTGGGCCGCCATCTACCCGGTCGACCTCGTCAAGGCGAAAGTGCAGCGCAACGCCCTCGCCGACGTCGCCTACGAGCGGCCCTGGCACATCTTCCAGCGCCTGTCCGCCGGCGGCGTCCCCAAGCTGTACCGAGGCCTCGGCGTCTCTGCCACGTGCGCTCCTCGTCCTGCGCCTTTCCCTCCTCCTCCGCGCGAGCAGCCGCAGCTGACCCTCCTCGTCCCCGCCCCTCGTCTCGCTCGCAGGCGCAGCATCTTCACGCACGGCATCATGTGGACGATCCTCGAGAAGACCCGGACCGCCATCGCCGAGCGCACAGCTCCTCCTGGCGACGCCAAGATAGAATAGACGACTTTGCGCACGCGCCTCTCCGACCTCGAGCACGACAGAGGCGCCCAAGGATACCCTTTGCAGTACTTGTTGTACAACACTCCCCCTCTGTCTCGCGCGACGCCTCGCTCTATACCCCCTCTCGTCCGCACCCGCATCTCCTCGCTCGAGCCCCTTCCTCCTCGGCTCTCTGTATCGCACGTCGCACCGTCCTCAGCACCCCTCGCTCCTGCCCGAGCCCTCGTCGTCGACGTCGACGTCTGCGAGAGTGCGCGTGCGCGCGATCGTGCCGCCGCCGAGGCACCAGCTGCCGCGGTAGAGGGCGACCGTCTGGCCCGGCGAGACGCCCACGAGCGGGTCGTTGAGCGAGATCTGCAGCGAGCCGTCGGCCCTGTGAGCGAGCGAGAGGTCAGAGAGGCGCATGGGGACGGAGGAGATCAATGAGGCGAGAGGCGCACAGTTGCTTGACGACGCAGTCGGCGAGAGCGCCGGCGGGGAGCGAGCGCGTCTGCGCCTCGGCGGCGAAGCCGGCGCCGTCGTGCACCTCGCGAGGAGGATGCGCCGACGACGTCCAGCGAAAGTCGGACGTCTCGAGCGTCGTGCAGCGCAGCATCGGCGAGCTGAGAGGAGGAAGGAGAGCGTCGCTCGAGGTCAGCGTCGTCCTTCTGCCCGCCGGTGGACAGCGCAGCGAGGAGGGGGCGCACCTCTTGGGCACGACGACGACGATGTTGCGCTCGGCGTCCTTGCGGCCGACGAACATCTTCTGCGGGAAGCCCGACAGCCTCGCGCCCTCGCCGACCGTGTACCGCCACAGGCCCGTGTGCTCGCCGACGACTCGGCCATCCTCCGTCTCGATCTTGCCCGGGGAAGGTGGGAGGTACGAGTCTGCGTCCGAGCGAGCCGGTCAGGACGCGGCGCCGGTGAGGAGGGAAGAGAGGAGAGGAAGAGGTCCGAGCGCACCCAGGAACGAGGAGAAGCCCTTGCGCACCCCGACGAAGCAGATGCCCATGCTCTCCTTCTTCTCGCTCACCCTATCCATGCCCCACTTGCGCGCGAGGTCGCGCACGTTGTCCTTGGTCGCGAAGCCGCCGAGCGGGAACAGGGTCCTGCGCAGGGCCGAGACGGGCGACGTCGAGAGGTAGTGCGACTGGTCCTTGGCGAGGTTGGCGGCGCGGTGCAGAGCGGGCTCAGAGGATCGTAGTGGAGAGGGGAGGAGCTGGGCGTAGTGGCCGGTGGCGATCCAGGCCGAGGCGTCGCGAGCGAGGAGGCGGTCGGGGAGGACCTTGAACTTGATGTGCCTGCAGCGCAGAGGAGGATGACGGCGACGGTCAGAATTGCTGCTCACGCTCTCTTCTCGGAGAGAGTCTGGTCGCCGCAGCTGGAAGAGAGGAGGACCAAGCGCACTGGTTGCAGGTCACGTCTGGGTTCGGCGTCACGCCCGCCGCCCAGCCCTCGAGCGCCGGCTCAAACACGCTCGTCCAGTACTCGCGCGACAGGTCGACGAGCTCGGGCTTGACGCCGCCGAGGTGCTCGTCGCAGACGCGCTGCACGTCGGCCCAGTCGCGCTCCCACTCGCACCCGCCCGACCCGCTCTGCTCGTCGAGCGTGTCCCAGTTGCGCATGAAGACGGGCGAGACGTTGTAGCCTTGCTCGAGGAGGAGGCGGGCGGCGACGCTGCTGTCGACGCCGCCCGACATGCACGCGTAGACCTTGGTGCCGCGACGAGGCGGTGTCCAGGTCGACGACGACGGGGCGGCGACGGCGTCGACGGGCGTGGGAGCGCTCGTGCGGAACCAGCGTACGGCGCAGGGGAGGATGAGCGAGCGCATGCGCTGCCTGGGTGCTGGGCGGGCTGCGAGGCGAGGGGTCGAGAGGAGGGTCGAGGGCGGTCGGGGCATGATGGCGAAAGGCGAGAGGGCAACGTCGTGGGGCTCGCGCGAGGCTGTAGAGCGACAGCCGGTGAGCTTGCTGAACACTCGCAGCGTCTGGCCGTGTCAAGAGGGGGCGAGCTGGGCGGGCGACAAGAGGAGGAGCGCGACCGCTTCGGCTTGGCCTCACCTCGTCCGCCGCTCTCGCCCAGAGCGCTTGCCGACCGGCTCAAGGCACTCGCAGGAGTGCTCTGATCACGCACAAGCAGCTGCCGCCGCGCCCCACGTCGATGTGAGGCGGCCGCTCCACGCCTCTGTTCCTCGCCGTCCGCCTGTCTCGACCACCGCAAGCACTCCGCAGGCGAGCCTGCAGCCTATCCCGAGTGCGTTCTGATACCTTTATACACCCCTGGGCGCCGCTCTCGCATGCCTGGATGTTGCGGCTGACCGTCTGCGCCGCCCTCGTCTCGCTCGCAGCCAATCACACTGTGCACCCTCAATGGCCGCCAAACCCCTCGATACCACCCTCTACGAGCAGCAGACAGCTATCAGACGACTCCTGGATTTTTCCAGCTCCAGTCGACCCGACTTTGACGGGGCCTTGCGGCCTGTGCGCGCCCGTCGGGACCTCACCCGCCGCCTCGCCATCCGTCCCTCTCCGTCCACCCTGCTTCGCCAGTCGACCTCACATCACCTCCGAGGCCACCACGTCCTCGTACCGGACCAGCTGACGCAGTGACAGGACCCCGCGACGCCGCCACGACCTCGACCGGGCCTCTTCTCGAGCTGACCTCACCCTCTCGCGCTGCAATGCGACCCTCTCCATCCTCGTGCCTCGTCAGAGACGGTCTGGGGGACCTTGTGAGAGAGTCTGGCGACGGGCAGAGCACACCTCGGCGATCGAGAGCAGGCTGAGAAGGCGAATGCGAGCTCTCGAGCAAGCTCGTGGCCTCGGCTCTGACCGGGAGCCTCTCTGCCTTCTGTCAAGCGACCCTGGGAAGCTTCTGAGAGAGTCTGAGCGCGTCTGGCGAAGAGCTTGAGCCGTGAGAGGGTCCCTCGAGCGAGAGCGAGGGCCTCTCCCCTCGGGCCTTCCGGCTCTCTTCTCCCCGCTCGCCTTGCTCCAGCTCGCGCACCTGCGAGCCCGCCCCGTCCTCTCCAACCTCTGTACGACGGCACCAGCGACTTTTCAAGGCCGTCCACCCCTCGCCCCGACGCGTGCTCGTCCTCATCGCAACCCGCCTCCCCGACCCTCTCTCCGGCCGCCGTCCACCATGGCCAGCCCCCCGCCAGCTGCGCCGACCTTCATCTCTGCGCTCGACATCGTCTTCTCAGACGACGAGGACGCGGCTGCGCCCCCGGCGTCGACGAGGATGGCCAAAGCCTCATCGGCCCAGGGCGGCGGCGGCTCGTCGGCCAAGCCCACCATGACGACGGGCGCAGCGAGCCGCATGAACGTCCGGGCGTCCAAAGCGACAGCTCTCGCCACCATGGCGGCCAAGGCGGCCGCAGCCGCAGCCGCCGGCGAGCCTGCCCCTCCGTCGTCCGCCTCGGCCGCTGCGACCCCGCCGCCGCCCGTCGTCAAGAAGGAGGAGATCCTCGGCGCGCACCCGTCCAAGAACCCGTACCGCCAGCAGTTCAAGCTCCCGCGAGCGCCGCCCCTCGACTACTCGACCCTGCGCATGGAGGCGCCGCGACTGCCCAACCCGCCGCCGCGCGACAAGCCCCGCATGTTCGAGCTCGAGGAGGCGCCCGTCTACTTCCCGACCGTCGAGGAGTTCGCCCACCCGATGGAGTACATTGAGCGCATCGCGCCCGACGCGAGCGAGTACGGCATCTGCAAGATCGTCCCGCCCGAGGGCTGGCGCCCGTCGTTCGCCATCGACAGCGAGGTGCGTCCTCTCTCTGCTCCTCCGCCTTGGCCGAGCCCTCACTGACGCTCTCTGCTCGCAGACGTTCCGCTTCAAGACCCGCCTGCAGCAGCTCAACTCGATGGAGGCGTCGGCGCGAGCGAGCCTCAACTTTCTCGAGCAGCTGTACCTCTTCCACCGCCAGCAGGGCAGCTCGGGCATGACGCTCCCGGCCTTTGGCGGCAAGCCCGTCGACATGTGGCGCCTCAAGCGCGAGGTGACCGACCTCGGTGGCTACCACGCCGTGCGTCCCTGCCCCTCCTCGAGCGCTCCCTCTCTTCCTCGACCGAGGCTGACTTCTTTCCTCCCTCACCTGCAGGTCACGCACGACCGCAAGTGGTCGACCGTCGGCAAGCTGCTCGGGTACAACGTCGCCCTCAACACGAGCGTCTGCACCCAGCTCAAGAACGCCTACCACCGCATCATCCTCCCGTTCGACGAGTACACCCAGCGCGTCAAGCTCGCCGGCGGCCCTGCTCCTCCCGACCCGGTCAAGGAGGCCGTCTTTGCCGCCCAGGACGCCAAGTCGGCCGAGATGAAGGCGTTCGCCAACAAGCTCGCCGCCTCGCCGCCGGTCGCGAGCGGCTCCGACTCGCTCGCGACGCCGTCGTCCGAGGCCGGCCCGAGTCGCCGCGCCGACGAGTCGGTCGACAAGGTCAGGACGGCGTCGGACAAGATCCAGGAGGACCGCGACTACAAGCTCAGCACGCGCTCGGCCAAGGACACTCGCACGCCTGGCGAGGTGCGTCCCGCCTTTCCTCCTCTGCTCTCTCGCTCTCGACTGACTCGAGCCCCTCTCTTACAGTCTTGCGAGGTGTGCGAGCTCGACCACGACCCGGACCGCATCGTGCTGTGCGAGGACTGCGACCGCGGCTACCACCTCGAGTGCCTCACGCCGCCGCTCAAGCAGGTCCCGGCGTCCCAGTTCTACTGCAACCAGTGCCTCCTCCTCAACGGCGCCGACTACGGCTTTGAGGAGGGCCAGGACCACAGCCTGTACAGCTTCCGCCGCCGCGCCGACGCCTTCAAGCGCAAGTGGCTCGAGAACCACCCGCTGCCCGAGCGCAAGGGCAAGGCGCGCGCCCAAGACGGGCCCGACGGCGCCAGCGGCGACCAGGACGACGTGTGGGGCGAGCAGCTCGCGATCGAGGACCACTTTGAGCGCGAGTTTTGGCGCCTCGTCGAGTCGCCGCAGGAGACGGTCGAGGTCGAGTACGGCGCCGACGTCGCGTCGACCAAGGACGGAGCGTGCGTCTCTCTCCTTCAGCTCGACGTCGTCGAGCGCGAGCTGACCCTGCTCGGGCTCAAACCTGCAGCGGCTTCCCCAACCTCGAGGTCCACCCGAACGACCCGTACTCGCGCGACGGCTGGAACCTCAACAACTTGCCCATCCTCTCGGGCTCGCTCCTGCGCTACGTCAAGTCGGACATCTCGGGCATGACGATCCCGTGGATCTACGTCGGCATGGTCTTCTCGACGTTCGCCTGGCACAAGGTGCGCCTCTCTCTCGCTCGCTCCCGCTCAGGCCTCGTCTCGATCCTGACGTCCCCTCTCGTCGTGACGCGCAGGAGGACCACTACAGCTACAGCATCAACTACCACCACCTCGGCGACACCAAGACGTGGTACGGCATCCCCGGCGAGGACGACGAGAAGCTCGAGGCGGCCATGAAGCTCGCCGCGCCCGAGCTGTTCGAGCAGCAGACCGACCTCATGTTCCAGCTCGTGACGCTCATGAGCCCCGGGCGGCTCAAGGAGCACGACGTGCGCGTCTACGCCGTCGACCAGCGCCCGAACGAGTTCATCATCACGTTCCCGCGCGCGTACCACTCGGGCTTCAACCACGGCTTCAACTTCAACGAGGCCGTCAACTTTGCGCTCCCCGACTGGCTCGACAACGGCCTGCGCTGCGTCGAGCGCTACCGCGACATCAAGAAGAACCCCGTCTTCAGCCACGACGAGCTCCTCATCACGATCTCGCAGTGGGAGAAGGACCCGCGCACGTCGAGGTGGCTCCTCGCCCACATCCGCGAGATGGTCGACCGCGAGCTCGGCGCGCGCGAGGTCCTGCGCTCGGCCGACTCGCCGCCCGACGAGGTCGTCGAGGCGTGGGATCGCGACGAGGAGGACTACCAGTGCCAGCACTGCAAGTGCCTCGCCTACCTGTCGCAGGTCGTCACCGACGACGGCAAGGCCGTCGCCTGCCTCGACCACGCGTCGACCCTGCCCGCCGGCCCCAAGACGCTCCGGGTCCGCTTCACCGACGCCGAGCTGAGCCAGCTCGGGAACCGCGTCCACTCGCGCGCGCAGAAGGCGCAGCGTCAGCCCGACCCGTCGACGGGCCTCCTCGTCGGCATGGACGCGCCGCGCCAGAGCGGGCGCAAGCGCAAGCCGTCGCAGGCGCTCCTCGAGGCGGCCGGCGAGGACACGCCGCCGGCGCCGCAGCGCGTCAAGCGCTCGGGCTCGGACGACGACGAGGAGGAGGAGGACGACGAGGACGAGGGCGTGTACGGCGAGGCGCAGTACGACGGCCTGCCGCGAGGGCCGCCTGCGCACGAGCCCATGCAGCACTTCGCCTACCCGCAGCAGCCGCTCCACCACCAGCAGCAACAGCACCTGCACCACCAGCACCACCACCAGCACCACCAGCACACGCCGACGCACGTCCAGTACGACTCGCAGGGCGACCTCGTCGTCGGAGCCGGCGGCGTCGACCTCTCGGTCGCTCACGGCGGCGCGCCGCAGCACATGTCGGGCTACTACCACGATCCGAGCGCCGCCGCCGCCGCCGCAGCAGCCGCGTACGGTCACGGCACCGCCCAGGGCGGCGGCGACGACATCGTCGTCGACAGCGGGCTCTACACGCCCGGGCACTCGGCGTCGCCCGCGCCCTACGGCATGCAGCCCGCCGCGCCGACTGGGTTCTCGCCGCCGCGGGCAGCACCCGCCGCACAGTCGATGCCGAGCTTTGGGAGCCACGAGCACTGGTCGGGCTCGAGCGGGTGGCAGTAGCGGCGCACGGACCCCTCCCCCGCACGGCGCTCGGACCCCTTCCTCTCCTCCTCCTCCTGCGTCCTCCCTCTCCCTTCCCACGTCTCGCCGCCCTGTCTATCTCGTCGACGTCTCTCCTCTCCAGTCTCTGCGACTCTGTGTGCCCTCCATGTCGTCCCCGTGTCTACCCCGACTTGCTCTCGCACCCTCTCCTCCTCTCCTGGCAGCTCGGCCTCTGCGCGCGCACCCTCGTCTCCCTCTCTCGACCGACAACATGCTGTACCTCGCCATCCTTGCATTGCACCTCCTCGTCTTGCTCTCTCTCTCTCTCTCTCGCCGTCTCTCGTTCTCGCGGGCAGACGCACACGGCCGCCGAGAGCTAGATAGGCAGTACATTGCGCGGCCGCTCACTCGATCCTGCGCCTTTTGCCGTCCTCCTTCGGCTCGTCAATGTCGTCGTACGCCCTCCTCGTCCTGCGGTCCTCCTCTGCGCCCCTCGGTGCCGGCGCCGGCGGCGCAGCGGCGCTCAGGCCGCGCGAGCTCCTCCTCTCGCCGCCGGGCCCGTCGTCGTACCCGCGCGCCGACGACCGCCTCGGCTCGTCGTCGTCGCGCCTCGAGCTGCGGCGGTGGCGGTCGTCGTCGTCGTACCCGCGCCGGGACGACGAGCCGCCCTCGTCGGCGCGCGACGAGCGGTGCCGGTCGTCGTCGCCTCTCCTCCGGTCCGACTCGTACCGCGACGAGCGCGGCCGGTCGCGCTCCCCTCGGTCCCGATCGCGCTCCCTCTCCCTCTCCCGCTCGCGGTCCCGGTCCCGCTCGCGCTCGCGCTCCCTGTCGCGCTCGCGGTCCCGCTCGCCGCCGCCCCGGTCGCTGCCGCCGCCGCCGCCCGCCGCCGACGAACGCGGGGCGTCGCGCGTCCGGCTGCGGCTGCGGTCGCGCCGCCCACTGCTGCTGCCGCCGTCGCGCTCGCGCTCACGCTCGCGCGGCGCCGACGCCTCGCGCCCTCCTCGGCGCAGGCGCTTCTCGGGCGGGACGGGCCGGAACGCGACGGCGAGCGACTGGGTCGAGCCGGCGTTGGGGCCGTAGCCGTTGGGGCCATAGCCGTTGGGCCCGCCGGGGCCGCCCGGGCCGCCTGCGCCCGAGGTCGGGGTCGGGGCGGGGATGGGCGCGGTCGGGAGCGGGCCGCGCGCCTTCCACTCGTCGATGAGCTGGCGCAGCTGGTGGTAGCCGAGATGCATCTGCGCGTGCGAGGAGGTGAAAGAGAGAGTCAGTCGCCGCCGAGCAGGAGGAAGGAGAGAGCGAGAGGCGGTTGGAGGGAGGAAGAGGAGGAGGCGCACCTTGCCGCCAAAGTGGTCGGCGAGACGCCTGTCCGAGTCGAGGATGGACAAGTAGGCGCCGCAGATGTCGCACACGCGCAGCTTCTGGTTGCCCGACGCGCCGGCCGTGTCGGTGAGCTCCTGCAGCTCGCGCTCCTTGTCGAGCTTCTCGGCCTTGAGCGCCTCGGCCTTGGTGAGCTGCGTCATCGACTCCTCGACCTTGCCCTGCGAGCCGAGCATCTCGACCTCGGCCATGGCGGCCTGGTACGCGCCCTCGATCTCGCCGACCTCGCGCATCTGCGAGCAAGGCGAACGCGCAAGGCGACGAGGTCAGCCACACGTCTGCGACCTAGGAGAGCCTCGTCACGAGCGAGAGAGAGGGTGACGCACGAGGGCGGTCGTGCGGTTGTTCTCCTCGGGCGTCTTCTCGAGGCGACGGTGAGCGGCCGCAATCCTCCTGTCGCACTCGCCGACAAAGCCCATGATCTGCGAGCGCTCGTGCCCGGTCAGTGAATGCTCACGATCAGGTTCAAGCGAGTGGAGAGGGGACGCACGACCTGCTCGTAGTTCATCTTGAACGAGTTGAGCATCTTGATCTTGTCGTCGTCCTTGTCCTGCTCGGCCTTGTGGAGCATGCCCTCGTACTCGTTCTTGAGCTTGATCGAGTGCGTCTTGGCGCAAGGACCAAGGTCCATTTTCTGCAAGCGCAGTCGAGCAGGGTGAGCGAGGTGCGCTGAGCGTGAAGGAGCGGGGAGGGAGGGAGACGGACCGTGTTGGTGAAGAGGTCATGCGGGCAGATGCCGGCGACGAAAGGGTGGCAGAGCTTGTGGTCATAGAGCGAGATGTCGTGCGTGATGATGCCGAGGGCCTCTGTTGGGTTGGCGAGCAGGTGGACGGCGAGGAGATGAGGGCGGAAGGCGACGAGGAGGGGAAGAGTGGGACGGGCGCAGGGCGGAAGGGGAAGGTCATGGTCAGCGTCGTGTACTGTACCTGGTGCGCGCAAGGCCACGGCCGTGCGCGCCAGGGCGGTGCGCGGTGCGGGTCGGCGGGTGTGGGAGGAGAGGGGGAGATGGGAGCGGGCGGGGACGATGCAGCGGGGAGGGGAGCGCACCTGCGCCCATGAGCTGCTCGAGGAGCTTCCTCTGTTGCTCTGCAAGCCGCCCCATCGTAGCTCTGGCCGTGTGGGGAGCAGCGGGTGACGAGGTCGGCGAGTGCGGCCGCTTCTCCTCGTCGCGCCCAAGTCCCGCCCGGCGCTCCCTCCTCAGTCGCCTCGTCTCTCGCCGCACCGGGTCAGGATCAACGACGTGCATTCCAGAGTACGACAACAGTGCGACACAGCGGGCGAAACGAGAAGCCAGACCAAGACCGCGACAGCAAGCACGACACGCACCTCCAGCAGGCTCGACCACCCCTCCCCCTCCTCACGCCATCGCAATCTCGACAAAGTGCTGCCGCATCGACTCGCCCTGCTGCGCCAGCTCCTGCGGACGTCATGAGCGGGTGCACGGAGTCAGGGCTTGTGCGTGTCGACGGCGAGGGCGCGACGAGAGCAGGGAGGAAGAACGGGACGCACGTGGTCCAGCTCGTACAGCTCGTCGAGCAGCACCCGCTTGCTCTCGCGCGCTTTCTTGAGCGTGCGGTGGGCGGTGCGTGGCCGAAGCTCGACTGGGGGCGTGCTGCTCGTCAGTGAGCGCCCGGCTCGCGAGGACGACGGGCGGCGAAAGAGGACGCACGGGCCTGCTGCGCGACAGCGAACGACTCCTTGGCGCCGGGTGGCCTCAGACCCTGCGTGATCGACGCCTGAATGACGGCGGCGAGGTTCTGCTCCTGCTGCTCGACGACCGACAAGGCCATCTCGTAGTCGGTGGTCGAGCGCATCGTGAGCGACTTGGCGCGGTCGAGGTGCGCGGCGTTGACGAGCGCGGTGCTGCAGGACGGTGAGAGACGTCTAGCGAGCGGGTCAAGGCGATGGGCTCAGGCGGGAGGACGCACTTGCGCTCGAGCTGCTTGTGGATCGACGAGTCGGCCTCGCGCTTGCCCTTGTCGACGATCTGCCGCAGGTCGCGCTGAGCATGGGCGAGCCTCTGCTCGGTCGGCTTGATCGTCGACTTCTCGTACTTCTGCGCGTGTGCGAAAGACCAGCGTCAGCAGAGCGACGGGGACGATGTCAGAAGAGAGGGCAAGAGGGAGGGGACGGCCGACTCGCCTCCATGATGCGGGCGAGCTTGTGCACGACGCTGTGTAAGAACGTAAGTCAGCGACTGAGTGCGTCCCGACTTCGTCCCACGTCCCGGCGGAGTGCCGGCTCGCGGCGAGAGGAAGGCAGCCGACTCACGGCTCGCCGCTGCTGCCGTCCTGCTGCCCGTCCCCGTTCTCCTCGAGGTCCTCGCCGTCCTCCTCGCCGTCGTCCTGCCGGTCCAGGTCCATGCCCTCATCGCCGTCCTGCTCCTGGTAGCTGACCCGCTTCGAGGTGGATGCGCGAGCAGGGCGAGAGGTGCGTGCCGAGGTCGGGCTCACGGCGGGCTTGGTCGGGCGGGACATGCGGGGCTGTCGAGGCTCTAGTATGGTGCTGGAGGGTGTAGCTGGCTGGCAAGCGTGCTTGTGCAGACGAGGACGAGGGTGGGAGGTCGACGAGGTCGGGGTGCAGGCGGGGTGCGCGAAGCGCAGTGAGGCGGTTGTGCGTGCTCGGGGCGCTGCACGGGTGTAGCTGGACTGGATCTGACGAGCGAGCAGGTCTGCACGAGGTGCGGCGAGACGGGTGAGGAGGCAACCCTCTCGCTCCCCACCTTGAGCTCTTTGTTCGCAGCTCACTCGCTCCTATCACCAGTCCTGGAGCAGCGCACGCCTGCACTGCACTCGTTCATGCCTATAGCTGTCCCTCACGCAACGATGCACCCGCCGACACCCACCTCGACCCTCCAGCTCCCGCTCGACTCACCCCTCATCTCTCGCCCAGGGTTCGTCGACGCGACGGCCGCCAGGCGTGCTGCGCTCGGTTCGACGGCAGCGTAGAGCTCCTTACTCGCTCCTGGAGGGCGCGCCCTGTCCAGCGCCGCGGCGCTTGCTTCCTCTTTCCGCTCCCTCCACACGAGCGAGGCCTCGTCGGCACGGACCCCGACGGCATTCAACGCGGCGCACGAGCGAGTCTCGCCGCTCCAAGGCCTCCACCCTCTGGTCCGCTACGGCCAAAGTGGAGGGAGGGAAGTTTAAAGCCGGCGAGAGCCCGTGCCCGGCCGTCGACGCTCTTTCACTCGCCGCCGGATCTGCTTTCCCGCGAGTGCGAGCAAGGCTCGGCAGCGCTGTCTGAGCGTCGACGCCGCAAGCTTTGCCAGGTCCGAGGGTGGAGCAGTGGAGGGCTTTGCGCGGATGAGAGCCCCGCTCGCAAGTTCGCCGCTTAGGGACTCGCTCTCGGCCTTACCTCTCGCTCGCTCTCTCGCTCTCTCGCTCTCCTTTCCTCACTCGCCCACTCTCGACACGCCCTCGACTACCCCATGCCGTCCGCACCCAAGGACGTGACGCTCCGCAACATCGCCTGGGACACGGCCGCCCAGCTCTACTTCCCGCCCGACTTCTCCGACGCCAAGCGGTACCCGGCCGTCGTCGCCGCCCACCCGATCGGCTCGTGCAAGGAGCAGACGGCCGGCAACGTGTACGCCGTCAGGCTCGCCGAGGCGGGCTTCGTCGTCATCGCCTTCGACGCCTCGTTCCAGGGCGCGTCGGGCGGCGAGCCTCGCTTCGTCGAGAACCCGGAGCTGCGCGTGTCCGACTTCCGCTACGTCGTCGACTACCTCCAGACGCTCGCCTACGTCGACCCGGCGCGCATCGGCGTGCTCGGCGTGTGCGGCGGCGGCGGGTACGCCATCAGCGCCGCGACGACCGACTACCGCTTCAAGGCCGTCGTCGGCGTCGCGGCGGCCAACTTTGGTCGACTCAGCCGCGAGGTCTTTGGCGGCTTTGACCCGGTCAAGAACCTCGAGGGTATCGCCGCCGCCCGCACGGCCGAGGCGCAGGGGTCCGAGCGCACCGTCAACCCGGCCGTCCCAATGACGGTCGACGACGCCAAGAAGCTCGGCGACGACCCGGACCTCCTCGAGGCGACCGAGTACTACCGCACCGAGCGCGGCAAGCACGAGCGCGGCTGCGTCAGCTTCCTGTACTCGCACAACGCCGCCGCGACGGCGTGGGACGCCTTCTCGCACTGCGAGACGCTCCTCGTGCGCCCGCTCCTCGTCGTCGTCGGCGACAAGCCGGGCATGTTTGGCTCGTACCGCGACGGCCACGAGGTGTACGGCCGCGCCGCCTCAAAGGCCAAGGAGATCCTCGTCGTCCCCAACGCTTCGCACTACGACCTCTACGACAAGCCTCACGCGGTCGATCCCGCACTCGCCAAGATCGTGCCGTTCCTCAAGAAGCATCTCGGCGAGGTCGAGGGTGCGTCCGCCCTCCTGTCGCCGTCGTCGCGCGCCGACGCACCTGCTGACCTTCTTCCTTCTCGCAGCGACCAAGTGAGCGGCGCACAGTCCAAGCTAGCTGTTCTCGCTCTCCCTCTCGGCAGCCCTGCACTGTAGCCATGTAATGAAGTCCGTGAGGCTGCTTCTCGAGGCTCGGTGCGGTCATGCCGACGTTGCAAAGACGGCTCGAGGATCCAGCTCTGGTCGCTGCAGGATCAGGTTGCGCAAGGGGAGGAACAGGTTGTTGCTCGGGTCGAGCGCGAGCTCCTTCAGGTGCTCCCAGCTGTGCCACTCCCACCGCTCGCACTTGTCGGGTTCGAGTACCTGTGAGCGACCAGTGTGAGCACAATCGACGGCGCTGGCGACGCGAGACGGCGCACCTCTGGCTCGACGTCGTCTCCCACGCGGCAGGCAACGAACAGCGTCACGTAGTGCTTATCGTCGGCCGTAAAGATGTCGTTGGTCGCCGTGAGGAAGCGCACGTTGCCTTCTCGGACGACGAGGCCCGTCTCCTCGGCGACCTCGCGCACGGCACAGGCCTCGGGCGACTCGCCCATCTCGAGGTGGCCGCCTGGAAGCTGGATCGCGCCTGCAGAGAGAAGCATGAGCGAGTGAGCCGGTGCCGCTCTCCACGCCGGGTCGAGAGGAGGAGGAGCCGCACCTGCGCCGTGGCTCCCCTTGCGCACGCCGGTCACGAACTCGAGGCGCGAGTTGAACAAGAAGCAGCCGACGCCCACGCGAACCTGAGCAGCCATGGTCGAGGGCGAGGGAGGAGGAGAGGGCGAGGAGGGTTTCCCCCGCGACCATGCCCTCTCGATGCGCCGCCTCGTCCTGTTCGAGGGCGCACCGAGCATAGCACAGTGCTACAGCTCTCTCAATCGCGCCGCACAGCCCGCCGCCTCGTGGGACACCGTCACGATCGACTGCTCGCCGCCTCCCTCTCCTCATCAGCCAACACCCCATTCGCCTCAACCCGCTCCGCCAGCATCCTCGAAATCGCCAGCAGCCGACGCACAGCCGACCATCAAGCCCGAGCCGCCCTCTCCCGGCTTTAACGGCGACCTCTGGGACCGCACGGCGTCGCAGTTCAGGGACGCGCCCGAGAGCAGCCCGGTGCAGAGCGAGCGGGCGCCAGTGCTGCCGGTGGATGAGCCCGACAGCCTCGAGCTCTCGCGCAGGAGGACCCGGAGGAGATCGACACCGTCGCCCGAGGTCGAGGGCCCCGAGCAGAAGGACGAGGGCGAGGGCTTCTCGAGGACAAGTGCGCTCGCAGGTCCTCCCTCGACCCCAAGACACTCGCTGACCTCGTGCCCTGGGCAGGCTTCATGATGCCGCCGCCGACTCAGAACCGCTCGCGCTACTCGGCCGTCTACCGCGCCCAGCACTCGCAGCCCGTCCTCCCGCCGCCGCACGACGACGTCTCGTTCGCCTTCCCACCCTCGGCGCCTCTCCTCGACCTCTCGCGCGCCGACACGACGGCCAACTACACGGCCGACGACTCGTACGACGCGACCTACGCCGAGGGCGCGTCGCTCGGCGCCCCGCCGCAGTTTGCCTGGAAGGTCTACGACCTCACTCGGCTCAACCAGCTGCGCAAGAAGCTCGTCAACTCGTCCAACAAGGGCGGGCCGCCGCTCAAGGTGTCGGTGCTTGCCGCCGTCAACAGCTTTGAGCAGCGCGACACGGCCAAGAGCAAGCTCACCGAGGTGACGCTCATCGACGACTCGGGCCAGCACGTCAAGCTCGCCATCTGGGGCGCTGCGGGCGTCGAGATCGGCAACGTGATCCAGCGCGCCGACATTGTCTACGTCGACAGTGCGTCCATCCTTCTGACCCCCAGCGCTCAGGCCCCCAGCTGACGCCGGCCTCGTCCTTCCTCTCGCGCGCAGACGTCGCCCTCAAGGAGTACGGCGGCGCGCTCCAGCTTTCGTTCAGCGACCGCGACTCGCAGCTCGGCATCTGCTGGCGCACGCACGCCCTCGACGCCGACGACTGGGCGTACCGGTTCCACGAGGGGTGGCGCGAGTCGCTGGTCGAGGCCGACGAGGTGCTCAAGCAGGCCGATTGGTTCGCGAGGCGGTTCGGCGGAGTGTACAGGTCCTTTGCGTCGTTGTTGTTGTCATGACCAGCTGTCGGGTCTTTCTCTCCTCGTCGGCGGCGAGAGCTTCTCCTCCTCGGACCTGCGCTCGAGGAGAACCTGGTTGGCCTCGCGTCCCCCGTTCCGCTCGCGCAGCTCGAGAGTCTCTGCCACGTACTAAGAGAGCTCGAGAGCCACAGCGCCGTTCTGTGCGAGAAGTGCGACGGGTCGTCTTGGTCGCGCTCAGCTGCGCCCGACTCCCGCGACGAGCTGTGGCCCTCACCTCGCCACAGGGCACGCCCAGCTGCTTGCGACCAGCCCCACCAGTCACCATACAGCGCCTTCCAGCCCAGCTACAGCGCGCACTCGCCCTCCCTCTGCTCCTCGGCCCCCGGCCCCACCTCATCAGCGTCTTCCGTCCCCCCCTCCTCCACCACCACCGGCACCAGCTCCTGAGCCTACACAGCACGCCGCATCACCTCGCTATGCCGCCCAAAGCATCCGCCAAGCGCGCCTCGAAGCGCAAGGCCGATGACGAGCGCGACCAGGCCCCCTCCGCATCGACCTCGACCCCGCCCGTCAAGGAGGACTCGCCGCTCACCGATCTCGAGGGAGAAGACGCCGACGACGAGCCGCAGAAGAAGAAGCGCGCCAAGAAGGAGCCCGTCAAGCCGCTCGACCCGTCCTTGCCGACCAACAAGACGGTCCCCGACGTCGTCGAGCCGTTTCCGCGCCCGGCCGAGGGCTGCATCCGCATCTCGGCGTGGAACGTGGCCGGCCTGCGCGCGAGCGACAAGAAGGGTGAGCCCCTCTCGGCCGCCTCGCCTCGTCCTCGAGCAGCGGCGGCTGGCTGACCTGTTCCTCGCTCGCTGTCGCGCAGGCTTCTCGCGCTACGTCGAGGCAGAAGACGCCGACGTCCTCATCGTGACCGAGACCAAGACGCCGGCCATCCCGCTCGCCGCCCTCGACGACCGGTACCCGCACCGCTACTGGGGCGATCACGGCGCCGTCAAGAAGGGCCAGGCGGGCACGGCCATCTTCTCCAAGATCAAGCCGCTCAACGTCACGCTCGGCTTCACGGAGAGCGACGAGGTGTCGGCGGCCGACTCGGAAGGGCGCATGGTCACGCTCGAGTTCGAGAACACGTTCGTCGTTGGCACCTGTGCGTCTCTCCTTCCTCCTCATCCTCTCGCTCTCCTCCTGCCCGGCTGCTGACCCCTCTCGAGCGTGCAGACGTCCCCAACGCTGGTCAAGCGCTCAAGAACCTCGCCGACAAGGAGCGCTGGAACCGCGCCTTTGAGACGTACCTGCGCTCGCTCGACGCCAAGAAGCCCGTCGTCTGGGCGGGCGACCTCAACGTCGTCGCGTCGGGCCCGATCGACATCCGCAACTGGAAGACCAACCACAACAAGTCGGCCGGCGTCACCGACGTCGAGATCGAGGGCTTCCGGCGCCAGCTCAACCCGGACGAGGGCTCGGGCCACGCGAGGCTCGTCGACGTGTGGCGCGAGCGGCACCAGGACCTCGAGGAGGACCCGCAGGGCTGGACCTACTACTCGTACAAGTTCCAGTGCCGCGAGAAGGGCATCGGCTGGCGCCTCGACTACCAGGTCGTCCGTCCTTCGCTCCTTCTCCTCGCGCTCGCTCTCACGCACCGTCGCTGACGCCGGTCCCTCTCTCGCACTCCCCCCCTCTCTCACACTCCGTCCCCCTCTCGCACTCCCTCCCCATCTCGCACTCTCTCCCTCTCCCTCTCGCGCTCGAACCGCCTCTCGCTCTCCCTCCTCCGCTCTCGCTCCCTCCTCGCTCGCAGGTCTCCGAGCGGCTCCTCTCCAAGGTCAAGGCGTGCGAGGTCCGCCACACCATCTGGGGCGCGAGCGACCACCTGCCCATCGTGCTCGACCTCGAGGGTCCGCTCTAGCTTGGGCGGGCGAGGAGGAGGCGTAGCTGCTTTCGACGACGACGTGCAACACGGATGAGCACGAACTTGACCTAGATACAACGACAGACGGCTACAGAGAGAAAGGGAGAGAGGGGAAGGGAGAGGGAGAAGGAGAGCGAGGGGAAGAGAGAAGAGGGTCCGCGCACGACTAGCGAGGGCAGTACTCCTCGCGAGGCTCGAGATCGAAGCCGGGCGGTGCGTACGTCTGCAGGTGCTTCCAGAGCCGGAGGTACTTGTCACCATCCAAGCCGCCGCGTCTGCAAGCGAGGAAGGGAGAAAGGGAGAGAGCGTCAGTGCGGCTCGAGGATCCTCCTCCGAGCGCGGCGAGGACGAGCCCCGGCTCACCCTCTCACGCCGTCCAAGAACCTCGCCGTCTCCCTCGCGAGCCGCCTCGCGCCCTCGCTCGTCGCCCTCATGCCGCTCCTGAACGCCTCGGCGCGCCACAGCAGCTCGGTCCACGCCGAGCGGTCGGCGTTGTTCTGCGCGTCGCGGCGCACGTTGATCGAGAGCGGGCGCAGGAGCTCGATGTCCCACGAGGCGTCGAGGTGCACGATGCTCTTGTGCAGCGAGAGGGTGAGCTTGGTCAGGGCGGGGCGGTCTGTGCGGCGAGGAGAGCGCGAGTGAGTCGGCGAGAATCCGAGAGCGGGCGAGTCGACAAGAGCCGTGAGTGAGGAACGGCACGAGAGCGAGACGCACCGGCAAAGACGTCGACGGCGAGCTCGGTATAGCCTCGGACGGCTCGAGCGTCGCGCTGCGACTGGGCGCCCGGGTTGATGCCCCGCTCGTTGTGCAGCTTCCAGATGCGCCGCCACTCGTCGTCGTCCTGCCACTTGATGTGCACGAGGCGGGAGGCGACCTCGGCGTTGATCTGCAGGGAGAGAAGGTTGCGCGAGGAGAGGAGGAGGAAAGTCAGCCTCGAGGTCGAGAAGGAGGAGACAGAGAGCGCGAGGACGCACGCGCATGCCCTCCTCGCTCCCCTTGATCATCCTCAGCACCGCAACGGCCACCTCGATGACGCACCTCGTCGCCAAGTACGTCTCGACCCTCATCGCCTCGACCGCCGTCCTCCCTCCCTGTCTCGCCGCCGCGCACCGGTCGCGCACCTCGGGCACGTACGCCTCGAGGACCTGCTGTGCCCTCGTGACGGCGACGTACTCCCAGTACGCGACGCCGAGGCGGGGCTTGCCGCGCGCGACAAAGAGGTTGCTGCGCTCGAGGACGGACCCCTCGGGGTGGTCGACGGGCGCGGGCGGTATCGACGGGTCGATGAAGGCGAGGTGCGGCGGGACGGGCTGGAACGAGGCTGGGCGGCCGTTGCTGCTCGTGCCCGAGACGGGGCGCGACGGCGGCGGGGTCGCGAGGCCCGTGCGCCGCGAGGTGTAGAGGCTCGAGGGGCGGCCGAGCGCGGGATGGTTCGTCGGGCGGCGCAGGTCCCACGTGCTCGTCGGCTCGCGGCGGAGAGGGGGCCGAGGTGCGCCGGAAGGAGGGCGCCAGGGGTTGATCGGGGTCGAGAGGCGGGCGAGAGGGGTAGGAGGGTAGGTCGTCGAGCGGGCGGGCGAGGCGGGGCGGGCGCCGGTCGTCGACGAGGTGTAGGTGCTGAGCCTCGCGAGGGCTGGACGAGGCGGGGTAGGCGTCGAGCCTACGCGGGACAGCGGGCGTGCTGGTGCGGCGGGCGACGAGCGCGAGAGGGTGGGCGACGGCGCACGGCTCGGCGAGGGCGAGAAGCGGACGTGATGGGGCGGTGGTGTCGGCGGCTTCGAGGCGTAGGTGCCTACGGCTGGCCTGATGGGCAGCGGGCGGATCTGCGAGAGAGGTTCGGGTCAGGTGAGGGAACGAGGTGACGGCCGAAAGCGGCGACGAGACGAGGACGACGCACCGGCGGGGTCGACGGTCTACTGAGCGCAGCCGAGTGTCGCCTCTCCATCGAGGGAACGCAGCGGTACACGGTGCAAGTCGAGAGATAGCGTCGTCGAGCGGAGGACAAGGCGCGTGGGGCCACCTCGCTCACGCTGCGGGCGTGGGGGGCGTCACGAGTCCGAGGCAAAGTCCAGTGCTCGCACCGCTTGAGCCGCACCGAGCGCGCGGACCGGAGCCGAGCGTTCGGCGGACAGGGGCGAGCTCGGGGAGAGGGATGAGCAAGGAAGAGGCGAGGACGGCCTCGACGAGAAGGCGGCGCGGCGCAGGTGCAGCGCAAGTGGTGCAGCAAGGTGTGCGCCGCAGTTGTGCACGTCTAGAGAGGCGAGCTGGACGAGGGACAAGCGGAGGTGAGCGGACAGCTTGGCCTCGTCTCCTCACGCGGCTCGCGGCATGAGCTGCCGCTTGAGCACCGCCAGTACACCGAGCAGGGTTGCATTAGCCCTTGCAGCCCGCCTACGCGCCGTCCCACTGCCCAGGTCGCCGTACTCGTCATCAAGCACCGCCTCATCGCCTCGTCCCCCCGCCGCTCCGCCAGCCACGACACCGCCACGAGGCGCAGCGGTCCTCGATGCCGTTCGCGAGCTCAACAAGGGCGACTTCAAAGCTGCGTCAAAGCGCGCGAGGGCAAAGGCGCCGCCCCTCCTCACGCTCGCCCAGATCCGCGACGCCATGGTCGACAGCCTCGCGACCAACAAGCCTCGCCGCGCCCTCCACACCTTCCTCGACGCCCTCGCACGCCGCGGCACCGACCGCCTCTCGTCGCGCACCGTCGACGGCTTCGCGTGGCTCTTCTGCCAGTACCGCCAGCCCCGGCTCGCCCGCCATGCCGCAGCCGCCATGCACGACCAGGGCTACGTCGTGACGCCAAAGTTTGCGTCAAAGCTCCTGCGCATGTCGCACCACGACCTCGTCCTCCAGCCCGACGTCCTCGCAAAGGTCCTCGCCTGGATCAGCGACGGCATCGTCCGCGACAAGCGCACCGGCGGCAAAGACGTCGACGAGGCCATGCTCGAGACCGTCCTCGACGTCCTCAAGCGCATGGCCCGCAGCGACTGGCTCGTCGACGTCCTCGACGCCTACCGTGCCACGCTCGACGCCGGCCAACCCGGCTCGCCGCGCCTCTGGGCCCTCGCCATCTCGGCAAAGGCGTCCGAGGGCGACGTCCGCGCCGCACAGCAGCTCTTCTCGACATGGAGAGCGCTGTACGAAGCGCACGAGCGCACCTCGGCCAGGCGGCGCGACCCTGTTTCCTCCCCGACCGACGACGCCTCCCCTTCCCCTCGTCGACCTCCTCCCGCCGACCCGTACCTCGCCCTCCTCCATCACTTTGCCGCCGGCACGACCTACATCGCGTCGCGCGACCCGGCCTACAAGCTCGTCGCCGTCGCGACCGAGCACGGCGTCGCGCCCTCGGCCGACCTCCTCGATGCCCTCCTCCGCACCGAGCTGCACCGCCGCCGGTGGGCCTCGTTCTGGGGCCTGTGGGCCCAATTCGACGTCCTCAAGCTCGAGCGCCGCGAGGCATCGTGGGCGCTCGCCGTCAAGGCCAAGCTGTGGAGCGAGGCCGAGCGCCGACAGCGTGCACGGTCCCACTCGAGTCCGCTGCACGCCGTCGCGCCCTTCCGCTACACCGAGCTCCCCGCCCCTCCCTCGCGCGACCTCTTCCGCTTTGCCCTCTCCTCCCGCCTCGCCGCGACGCACCACCGCCCCTCGCGCATCCTCCCCACCACCGCCTCCCCCTCGTCCCTCTCGCCCGCCGTTCTCAACCTCTTCCTCGACCTGTTCGTCCTGCGCCGCGACTGGCCCGCAGCCGTCGTCGTCCTCGAGACGTTCGGCGTGCACCGCATCGAGCCCGACGCGCGCACGCACGCCGCCGTCGTGCTCGGCATGGTGCGCCTGTGGGAGCGCGGCCGGCTCAGCGAGGAGGCCCTCGCGCGCACGAGCGGGCGCGACGAGCGAGCTGTGGACGTGTACGACGAGCGGGAGCAGGCGAGGAGGCGCCGAGGGGCCGTCATGGGCGGGCCGCAGGGCGTCGAGCTCATCCGGACCATCCTCGAGGGGCGCAAGATGCGCGTCGGCCTGTGGAAGGGCGACGCTGCGCTCGCTCCCGAGGCGTCGAGCGAGGACGAGCAGGTGCGGCACGAGGTGCTCGGCGTCGAGGGCGCCGCCGACGGCGACGAGGCAGGCGCGCCGCCGCCGAGCCCGCCGGCGTGGATGACGCAGCGCGAGACGCGCGACCTCGGCTACCTCGCGACGCTCCTGCAGCGGTGCGCCGGGCTCGACGACGCCGAGTGGGCCGCCGCCCTCGGCGAGGCGCGCGCCGAGATGCTGCCCGAGCGTACGAGCCGCAAGGTCAAGAAGGTCAGGAGCATCGACCGCGGCGCGAGATTCCGCGAGCAGTCGTACGGCAAGGCGGTCAAGGTTGAGCGGGAGAAGGACGAGTAGCTCTCTCTATGCAACTCGCGCTGCCCGTCGCTCCATCTCTCGTCCCAGCGGGTGCTCGAGAGCAGGTCGCAGGGAGAGAAGAGGCTCGAGTACAACAACATGAGGGAACAGTGACAGCTCGTTCTACACACGTGCTCGACGACGATATGGACAGCGAGAGAGGAGGAGAGAGGGAGAGAAAGACTGCGAGCAGCGGAGGAGGGTCAGTGCGTCGTCCGAAGGAGGAGGAGGAAGAGAGGGAGCCCGAGCGCACCTCGAGAGCTCGACCGTCTAGCTACTTCTTCATCAGCCGCGCCAGCTTCATCAACGACCACTCGCCGTCGGCGTCATCGACCGGGCAGCACTTGGCAAAGTGGCCGAGGATCCTCGCCGGCCGGCGCTTCTCCGCTCCTCCTCCGCCTCCTGCGCCGCCGCTCGTCGCCGCCGCCTCGTCGTCGTACCTCGCCGTCCAGGCGCCGTTGAGATAGCCGGCGTGCATGCCGCGGCACTCCTGCAGGCGCCACCACTCGCGCGAGCCGAGCGGGAGGGAAGGCGAAACGACGAGGTCGCCGGGGAGGAAGTGAAGGAACGTCGTGGTCGTTGTTGCCGTCGTTGCTGCCGTCGTCGAGTCGCTCGACGAGCTCGTGACAGGCACGATCGCGGGTCCCAAGAGCGAGAACGTGACGACCCACTGGGCGCGCGACGCCGTGAAGAACGAGTAGACGCTCGCGCGCTCACAGTCGCGCGCGAACGAGCTCGCTGTGTAGGCCGTGTCGCCGGTGACGGTGCAGCCGAGGGGCGAGGTCGGGTCGAGGTGCGAGTGGTCGAGGTAGAGGCGAGTGAGGGACGTCTCGTCGACCTTGCGGTTGCCCTGCTCGAGACGGTGGGTCAGTTCTTATTAAGAGGCGAGTGTGCAGCGAGAGCGGCGCACTGGAACGAGGACGGCAAACATGTGCTCGTCATTCTTCTCGACGGCGACGGAGCTCGTCGGGCCCTTGACGGCTCGGCGCACAGACCTCGTCCTGCTCGAGAACGTGCCCGTCTTTGTCGACGCCGGCTTGAGCTCTGGCGAGACCTGCAGGGGACGGACGAGTCAGCTCAGCTCGACGAGCATGGGCTCGACACGAGGAAGCGACGCACCGGGATGTCGGGCGACGTGCTCGAGCTGCAGACGCTCAGGCCGCGGCGGACCCTGGTCGACGAGCCGAGCGGGTCAAAGCGCGTGTCGCCCGCGTGCGACCCGCACTTGACCTTGCCCGACTGCGACGGCATGCGCTCGAGCGTCGACGAGCCGGCGAGGAACGCCTCGAGGTGCTCGTCGGACGGCGCGGGCTGGAAAGCCGGCGGCAAGAGCGCGAGGCTGCCCATCGACGACGTGGCTAACGGCGAGCCCGAGCTGCCGTGCGACGACGTCCTGTCGGCGCCGAACGAGCTCGCGGCGACGTTCATCGGAGAGAAGATGGGCGAGCAAAACGACGATGGCGGCGACGAGGAGAAGTTGCTCGGCGCCAACGTGCTGACGAGCGAGGGCGGGACGTGCGCGCCCCAGGCGTCGTCGTGGGCGGTCATAGAGAAGGGCATTGCGGCGGCGGGGAGGGGCAGGTCGGGGATGTCGACGAGGGCAGGGAAGGTCCGTGCGGGGAAGTCGAGGTCGGTCGCGCCGAACGGCGGGCTGAGGGCGAGGTAGGGGACGCCTGACGACGGAACGACATCCTCGTCAAAGGTACCGATGATGAAGTCGCCGCTCTCGAGGACAAACTGGTCGGGCTGCGCGAGAGGTGCGACGTGCGGGAGAAGGGACCTCGCCTCGGCCTGGAGGAGACTGAGGATGGCCGGGTCGTTCTGCGCGGCTGCAGGGTCGTCACAGACGTAAGCTCTCTGCGCGGAAGGAGGAAGGAGAAGCAGGAACCCGCTCACCACGTGCGACCTCGTGCGAGAAGGCGCGCACCTCGCCCTGGAGGAGCGCCTGGCTGAGCTCGATGCGTTGGCGGTCCGCCTCGAGGTCACGAAGTCGGCAGATGAGGTCTGCAGGTGCGCTGGAGGTCAGCCTTGATGCGCTCGCGGCGAATCGGAAACACCGAAACGTGGAGGAGGAGGAGGAAGGGGCACGGACCGCTCGCGGTTTGCATGCGTTGGTGCAAGCGAGAGCTAGTGCAGGTAAGCGTGAAGGCTGGAGCGCAGCAAAGAGGCACAGCGCGATAGAGCTGGGAGCGGAAGAGAGAGCGACTCGCGGGGCGGTGACCCGCTCGAGCGGATCCTGCTGCCGACCGCCAAGGCGCACGCAAGGCATGCCGACGGACGATGCAGCTGAAAATGGCGATACCGCCGATATCGACAAGGCGAGCGAGCCAAAGTTGAGCCGCTGACGCCAAGTTCGGAAGCCGGACCCGGCAGCACCGCCTCACATTCGCCGCGAGGGGTCCGTCCGCTCGTCCGAGCCGCTTTCCCTCGGGTATCTCGAAGGCAAGCGGGTCTAGAAGTACAGGGAGCGCTAGAGCAAGGGAAGGGGGTACGTATGCGAAGGGAGCGAGAGACGGAGGAACCCTATGAACACCAACGAGAGAGGGAGAGGAGGAAAGAGGGAGAGTGGGTCCGTGCGTGAGCCGTCACTCGTCGACGACGACGCCAGCTTGAGCCTGTCGATGGTCGCAGCCGAGTCAGCAACTAGTCGACGAGGAGAGCGAGGAAGGGGACACACCAAGACATCGGTCGAGACGCGCAGCTGGCCCTTGACCTTCTTGGTCCCGAGGTCGCGGAACTTGGCGTCGACCGTGTTCTTGTTGATGACGACGCCCTCCTCCTTCATCTGGTCGACGAAGAGCTCGACGACGACCGCGCGCGACTTGGTACAGCCGTGCACGTGGCGCACAAAGCGCGCGAGGTGCTCGGCGGGGAACGGCATCTTGGGCGGCGCGCGCTTGGCTTTGAGCGTGTTGACGGCGCCGTCGCTCCCCGCGGTCGTGTTGGGCGCGCTCGAGTTGGCCTTGGTCGTCGAGGCGGGAGGGATGGCCGAGCTCGAGGCGGCGGCGAGGGGCGCAGAGGCGAGGGCGACGTTCTCCTTGCCCTTGATCGAGGTCGAGGCGGTCGCCGACGAGGTAGCGGCGCCAGCTGATGCGGTCGGCGTCGCAGAAGGCTTCGAGACCCAGGTGAACGGGTTGAGGCCGGTCGAGGCGTCTGCGAGGAGGCGAGGAAGGTCAGCTGGGCGCGCTCGAGACGAGCGAGAGCTAGGGGCGCACCGTTGAGGAACTGGATACGCATCGGCGCAAAGACGGTGTCCTCGACCATGCCGACGTCGTGCTGCCAGCACAGGCCCTTGGCGACGGGCAGCATCGGGCCGCGCTTGGCCTCGCGCTCCTTCTTCTTGCGCTCGCGCTCGACCTTCTTCTTCTTGGCGTCGCGCTCGCGCCTGCGGCGCTCCTTGTCGCCCTCGATGACGATGATGTCGTCGTCGTCGCCGCCGATGCCGCGCCCCTCGGCGTCGAGCATGGCGATGTCGCCGTCGGCATCGTACCCGGCCTCGTACTCGATCTCGTCGTCCTCGGCGAGCCACGAGTCGGCCTCGCTCTCGGCGCCCGTGCCCGCCGCGCCGCCCTCTTCGTCCGAGCGCGCGCCGCCGTCCGAGCCGACGTCCTCGGCGTCCGGGTCGTCGACCTCCTCCTCCCACTCGTCGTCCGAGTCGACGGCGTAGTTGAGGAGCGCCGTCTCGCGCGCAAAGGGCGTGCGCGGACCGACGACGTGCGACGTCTTGGTCCAGGTGCCCACGTAGCCGGGGCGGACGTCCGAGTGGAACTTGAACAGCTTGACGCGGACCTTGGAGCGGTCCTCGAGGAGCGAGTAGTAGACGGTCGTGTCGGACGAGGTGAGGGTCGAGTCGTTGATGGCGACGACGCACTGGCGCACGTTGACGGGAGGGCAAGGGTGAGGGTCGTAGGCGGGCATGCGGCGAGGCGAGGCGGTCGAGAGGAACTCGTCCAGCGAGTCTGCGAGAGGATGCGCTCGAGCCCAGTCAGCCTTCCCCTGCGAAGAGCGGTGTCGCTCGAGAGGAGGTGAGGGAGACGCACCCTTGAGCGTGAGCGACGGCATGCTGTCAATGGCGACGTCGACCTTGGCCGAGTCGGCCTTGAGGAACGCGTTGACGGGCGCGACGGTCACCTTCTCGCGGATCGTGAACGGGTGGAAGACGCGGTCAAAGTCCGACTCCTTCGTCTTGGTCGACTTGGGCGAGTCAGCTGCGGGCGAGAAGGAGGAGGCCGAGCGTCAGCCGGGGCGAGGCCTGAGCGCGGGTGAGCGGTCGCGCCGCACCTGGACCAGCAGCAGCCTCGGGCGCCGGCGACGACGTTGGCTTCACGAAGAAGCTGCTGAACATGTTGGTCTGCTTCTTCTTCGCCTGCGCACGTGGGAGGACGTCCATCAGCACGACCTTCTCAACGAGAGGGTCGGCGCCGAGAGCGGCTCGATGTGGTGACGCACCTGGATCTTGCGCTTCTCCTCCTCCTCCTTCTCGAGCCTGACGCGCTCCTTCTCGGCTTTGGCGCGGTCCTTCTCGGCCTTGCGCTCGAGCTTCTTGGCGTCCTCCTCGGCCTTCTTCTGGCGCTTGAGCTCCTTGTCGGCCTCCTTCTCGGCCTTGATGCGCGCCTTCTCCTGCGGGCGACACGGACGGTGAGAGGGTCAGCGACGGGGAGCAGAGGAGGCGAGATGAGGGAGAGGGACAGGGCGCACCTCGCCCTCACGCTTCTCCTCCTCGGTCGGCTCCTTCTTCTCCTTCTTCTTGTGCGACTTGGGCTTGACCTCCCCGCTGCCCTCGCCCTTCTCGCCCTCGCCGTCGGCCTTGATCTTCTCCTTCTCCTTGCCTTTGCCCTTGGCCTTCTTCGCCGCCGCGCCCGAGCCCGAACCCGTGTCGGCGCCGTCGCCCTCGTTGTCGGCGTCCGAGTCGTCGGCCGCCGCCTTGGCCTTGCCCTTGTCCTTGCTCTTGGTCTTGGTCGCCGCCGACGAGGACGAGGACGTGGACGGGCCGGGCTTGGCGTCGCCGCTCAGGACGGCGGCTTGCTCCGACTCGGACAGGGCGTGGAAGAGCGCGACGGCGGCCGTCTTGACCTGCGACAAGGCGAGAAGGCGTGCGTCAGTGTCTGAGTCGAGTGCGCGACGAGCGCACGACGAGAGGCAGTCGCAGAAGAAAGCCGAGCGCACCTCCTCCCTCTCCCTCCTCCTCCTCTCGAGCTTCGACCTCATCTCGCTCGGCAGCATGTCGTCGTCCTTGACCTCCCAGGTCCAGATCTGGAGCGCGGCGGGCACGTCCTTGACGCCCTCGGGCAGGTCGTCGACGTCGTTGAGCGCGAGGCCGTAGTTGGTGCGCGTCGCGAGCTGCGCGATGAGCGACTTGAGCGGGGCGCTCGGGATGCGCTCTGCGGGCGAGGGGAGGCGGACGACGTCAGGAGAGGTGCTCGAGCGGGCCTCGAGCTGGTCGAGCTGGAAGGTCCGTGCGGGGGGAAGAGGACGAAGACGCACTGCCGATCTCGGCCTCGTCGAGCTCCTCCTCAGCGTTCTCGTCCTGCGAGTCGGCGAAGCTGCTCATGCCGCCGGCGATGGCCGTCACGAGCGTGCGCTTGACGGTGCGGAAGACGCCGTCGAGCATGTTGGGCCTGTGCGCGAGCGGGAGGGTCAGTCGGCGGCGAGGCGCGCTGAGGAGGAGGAAGGGGGACGCACGACTCGTGCACGAGCTTGGCGATGAAAGAGTGGTGCGCTTTCGGGTACTGGTCGAGCTTGGCGTCCGGCGACGACAGGAGGTGCTTGACGGCGTACTCGATGAAGGCGGACATCTCTGCATCAACCACGGCAAGGGCTAAGTCAGCTCTTCCGCCTCGTCGAAGGCAGAGAGAGCGACCAGTTCTGAGCACGGGACGCACCGTTGAGGTAGCTCCTGGTGACATTGATGAGGAGGGGCTTCTGCTTGAAGTCGAACTTGCTCCCCTTGAGCTCGACGAGGGCGGCGCCGCCCTTGACCTTGTCGTCGTCGTCGCCCTTCTTGGTCTTCTTGCCGTCGGTAGCCGACTTGGACGACGAGGTGGCCTTGGCCTTCTTCGAGGCGGGCTGGGCCGAGGACGAGGAGGCGTCTGCGGGAAGCGGAGGAGGTGAGCCTCGCGTAGCAGGCCATCGCAGGGCTAGCGCTGCACCGCAGTGGGCACGCGTCGCCCGAGGCCGGACGAGAGAGCGAGGACGCACCGGTGCCCTTGCGCTTGAGGTTGGCGTTGGCCTCCTGGCGGCGGGCCGACGAGGTCGAGGGGCTCGCGTCGCGCATGTCGGTGTCGCCGTCGCGCGACGAGTGAGCAGGAGAGGCGCCCTCGGCGTCGCTCGACGAGTCGGAGAGGACGAGGGTGGCCGTGTTGGTGTTGTCGGGCTTGAGGGCCGGGGACGAGGACGAGGTCGAGGCGGGCTTGGAGTTGCGCTCTGCGGTCGTGTTGGCGGTCGAGGGGCACGCCGAGCTGGCTGGCTGTGAGCTCGACGGCGCGGCTGTAGGTGCAGAGGGAGGAGGGTGAGCGAGGATGGTCGCGGGTGGACGCGTCGAGGACGAGGGCGAGGAGGAGGAGGGGGCGCACGCTGGGTCGGGGTGGACGGCTGGGTGGTGGTGGTCATCGTGTCCGGGTGGTGTGCGCGTCTGCCCGAGGCAGCTGTGCCAGTCTAGGGCTGTGGGGGGAAGGAGGGAGCGACGCGTCCTCTCCGAGCCGAAACGCGCGAAACGCGACTTCATCAGCTCGCCCCCCCTTTCGCCCCTCCCACCACCACCAGTGCCCGCCAGACCTAGCCACCATGGACGGCAAGAAGGACGCCTTTGCCATGATGCGCGCCGCAGCCGCCAACAAGAACAAGCCCCCCGCTGCCGCCTCGTCCACCGCCGCCGCCGCCGACCCCGAACCCTCGACCAGCACCGCAAAGCCCGCACCAGCACCCGTCTTCAAGGGCTCGGGACTCGGCGCAGGCCCGCGCCACTTTGTCGACCCGGCCAACCAGCCCTGGGTCGAGAAGTAGTGCGTCGCCCCCCCGCTCCCCTCGCCCTCCCCCTCCTTCCTCGCTGCAGCTCGCTGACTCGCCTGTCTGTCCGCCCGCAGCCGCCCCAAGAACCTCGAGGAGGTGTCGGCGCAAGACCACACCGTCCAGGTCCTCAAAAAGACCCTCGGCTCGAGCAACGTCCGTCCTCCCTCCTCCTCCCCACCTCGCCCGACGCGACTCGCTCACCCTCACCCTACCCCTCCCACAGCTCCCGCACATGCTCTTCTACGGTCCTCCAGGCACGGGCAAGACGTCGACCATCCTCGCCCTCTGCAAGCAGATGTTCGGGCCCGACCTGTACCGCTCGCGCGTGCTCGAGCTGAACGCTTCCGACGAGCGCGGCATCTCGGTCGTGCGCGACAAGATCAAGAACTTTGCCAAGACGACCGTCACGACCAACCACGACCCGTGCGTCGGACCGTCTCTCGCTCTCTCGCCCGTCCAAGCGGCTCGTCCAGCTGACCCGCCCTCTCGCCCGCAGCAACTTCAACGCGCCCGCGTTCAAGATCATCATCCTCGACGAGGCCGACTCGATGACGCAGGACGCCCAGTCGGCCCTGCGCCGCATCATGGAGACCTACTCCAAGATCACGCGCTTCTGCCTCATCTGCAACTACGTGACTCGGTCCGTCGGCGCTCCCTCTCTCGCTCCTCCCGCAGTTCAAGTTGATTGACAGCCTCGACCCACAGCATCATCGAGCCCATCACGTCGCGCTGCTCCAAATTCCGCTTCAAGCCGCTCGACACGACGTCGACCGAGGCCCGCCTGCGCGACATCTGCCTCGCCGAGAAGGTCGACTGCCCCGACGACGTGCGTCCCCTCCTCGCTCTCGCGCCCCCCCCTCGTCGTTCCTCCTGACTGACCGAGCGCACGGACCCGCAGGCCCTCGCCGCCCTGATCCGCACCTCGGACGGCGACCTGCGCCGCGCCATCACGTACCTGCAGTCGGCGTCGCGCCTCGCCGCCGCGACGGGCGAGCCCATCAGCCCCGTCGGCGTGCAGGAGATCGGCGGCGTCGTGCCGGACGGCGTCATGAGCGAGCTCGGGAGGGCGCTCGGCGTGCGGCACGGTGACGACGACGAGGGTGACGACGTCGAGATGAAGCCGGCGGCGGGTTCAGCGGGCGGCGCGAGCGCGTTCGACAGGGTCAGGGAGGCGGTCGAGAAGGTGTCGCGCGAGGGCTACTCGGCCGTGCAGGTCCTGTCGCAGGTGCGCCCGGACCCCTCCTTCCTCTCGCGCTCTCTCGCTGCTCGCGCTGACTCTCGCTCGCTCGCCCGCCCCGCAGCTGCACGACCTCGTCATCCTCGACCCGCTCGTGCCGGCGCGCGCAAAGGCGAGCATCGCGCTCGACCTCGGGCTGGCCGACAAGGCGCTGACGGACGGGGCGGACGAGGAGCTGCAGCTGCTCAACTGCTGTGCGCGGATCGAGCGGGCTGTCCGGGCGGCGTAGCTCTCGAGGAGGACGACAGCTTGACGGAACCGCTTGTTGTGCATGGCCCAGTGTCGTTGCGCCAGAGCGAGAGAGACAGCTCGAGAGGAGCCAATGAGAGCGACGAGGCGGTCGTCACCTTCTCCCGCTCGTCGAGCTCGTGCCGCTCCCCCCCTCTCGCACTTCCCACCCCCGCTTCTCGGCTATCCGACGACGGCCCTCGCAGCCCACCACTACAGAGCGACCCAGCCAGGTGAGCCGCGCCCGTCGCCCACCGCCTCGCACCACCTCACGCGCTGACTGGTCGCCACCCCGGAGCAGCCTGCGACCCGCCTCTCATCGCCGCTCGTCGCCCTTGTTGAGGGAGCACCACAACCCGAAGCGGGGCACAGCACGACCAGCTCCCAGCTGCGAGGACCAGCACAGCCCGCCAGTCCTCTCGGCAGTGCACCCACCACCCTCCCCTTCCTCTCTCGCTCCGCCCCTCGTCGCCGTCGCCCGACCCTCCGCCCCTCGTCGCCGACCGACCCCCCGCCACCTCTCCTCCTCGGCCCTCCCCTCTCCCGCGCGCCCGCCTCGGCCCTCGAGGGCACACCCAGCACTTCCACCTCCACCATGTCGCTCGCCAACGCCTTCAGCACCTCGCGCCGCGCGTCTCGCGGCCGCCGCGCCGCCGTCGCGACCTCGGCCCGCGCAGCCTTGACGCCCCAGGCCGCCCAGACCATGCTCACGTCCTTCACGACGGCCGCACATCCCCGCGGCATGGCCGGCGGCGACGACCAGGCCGCCATGCTCGCCGGCACGGGCGCCAGCATCGCCGGCGGCGGGAGCGGCGGTGGGAGCGGCGCAGCAGGAGCGGGCAGCGGCGGGTACGGCGCCGGGCAGGGCGACGACGACGCCGAGGCGCTGTACAACGCGTTCCTCACCGGCGGCGAGGGCGACGACGAGGCGGGCGCGCATGCGGGCGCGAGCGGGTCGGCAGGGGGCAGCGGCACCAAGCGCAAGGGCGGCCCGCTCTCGATGGAGAGCCCGACGCACGGCGGCAAGAAGGCCAAGGGCGGGTCGGGCGCAGGAGGAGGCGCAGACGACGACGGCGGGCTCGACTCGCTCCACGACGCGTTCGCCCTCACCAACCCGGCCGGCGCCGTCTCGTCGTCCCCTGCCTTGCGCGCCGTCGGCGGCAGCAGCAGCGGCCTCGACCTCGGCAGCATGGGCATGGACGCCGGCGCGGGCGACTACTCGATCCCGCTCGGCGACATCGCGACCTACGGCGCGTCGGGCGACTTCTCGTTCGAGAACTTCCTCCGCGAGACGGACCCGGCGGCGGCGGCGCAGCAGCAGCAGCAGCGCGAGAAGGAGCAGCAGAAGCAGCAGCAGGGCGAGGGCGGCGCGGGCGCGGCCAACGGCTCGTCGTCCAAGCGAGGGTCGGCGCAGCCCGAGCAGGCGGGCGACCTCCCTGTCGACCTCGACGTCGATGTCGAGGCGACGCTCGGCAACGTCGATGTCGGCGGCGACGGCGACGTCGACATGGGCGGCGGGTCCGTCTCTGCGACGCCCGACGTCGACCTCGACCTCAACGCCATCGACCCGTCGCTCCAGTCGCTCGCGACGGCGACGCTCCCCGTCGCCGACGGCCCGACCGCCAACCACCCGCAGCTCGACGAGGTCAAGCACCTCTTCGGCATAAACGGCCTCCTCGACACGCCCATGTCGACGACGGGCGACCTCCCGCCGACGAGCGCCGCCCTCGAGCAGCAGCACCACCTTCAGCAGCAGCACCACCTCCACCACGGCGCAGGCGTCGAGGTCGACCCGTCGCTCGCCGCCTACGGCCACCTGCACGACGAGCCGCTCGAGCCTGTCGCCTCGTCCTCGCGCGCGTCGTCGAGGAAGGCGACGGCCAAGAAGTCGGCGGCGACCAAGAGCAAGGCTAAGGCCAAGCTGGCCAAGCCCAAGCAGACCAAGGGCGCCGCCGCAGCCGCAGCAGCAGCAGCTGCCGCCGCCTCGGCCGCCGCCGCCGCCGCCGCACCGCCGCCGATGACCCTCCCCGCCCACCTCCCCGACATTGTCGGCTCCGTCTCGGCCTCGCCCTTCGCCTCGCCCGCCGGCACGCCCCAGCCTCCCGGCGGCAGGTCCGACAAGGGCATGTCGCCGGCGCTCTCGAACGACGGCAGCCAGGGCAAGAACCGCCCGCGCACCCACACCCACATCCACCCGCCCGTGTTCAACCCGCAGGCGCCGACGCCGCGCAACCCGAACGGCACGGCGCCGGGCGCGTCCGACTTTGCGCCTCCCGGCGGCGGGCCGACGGCGCGCGAGGCGGCGGCAGGCTTCAAGGGCGACGACGACAATCCGCACCCGTGCCCGATCATCGGCTGCGACAAGAAGTTTGCGCGCAAGAGCGACTTCCTGCGCCACTACCGCATCCACACGGGCGAGAGGCCGTTCGTCTGCCACCATGACGGGTGCAACAAGTCGTTCATCCAGGTGCGCCTCGCTCTCCCTCTTTCCTCACGCTCTCGTGCTCGGCGACTGACACACACTCTCCCTCTCGCTCGCAGCGCTCGGCATTGACGGTCCACATGCGCGTCCACTCGGGCGAGAAGCCGCACGCGTGCCAGGACTGCGGCCGCCTCTTCTCGGACTCGTCGTCGCTCGCCCGGCATCGGCGCATCCACGCCGGCCTCAAGCCCTTTGCGTGCGAGATGTGCGGCCACAAGAGCTTCTCGCGCAAGGCGACGCTCACCCGCCACCAGGCCATCTGCCAGGGCCCGAACGGGCCCATCACGGCCGACGACGAGGAGGACGACGAGCTCGACTCGCCCGGGCCCGACGAGCTCGCCATTGCGATCCCGACACCTCCCCCTCCTCCACCGCCCAAGCCGACCAAGCCCAAGAAGGCCGCCGCCCGCAAGCCGCGCCCGCCCAAGAAGGGCAAGGCGGCGACCGCTGCCGCCGCCGCCGCCGCCGCAGCAGCAGCCGAGCAGCAGGCTGCCGCAGACGCCGTCGCCGCGTCGGCGCACACGCACGCGCTGTACAACCTGCACGGCTCGTTCCCGTCGTCGGCGGCGACGTCGCTCGGGTCCGGCTCGCCCGACGGCGACCTGCACGTGTCGGACATTGGCCTCGGCTCGGGCCTGAGCGGGCTCGGCGGCCTCGGCATGCACCAGCACGGCGGCCTCGCAGCCTACATCCCGCCCTACCCGGGCATCGACCCGGCCTTCGCGCGCGCGTCGCCGTCGTCGGCCTTCCTCAACCTCGACCGCTCATCGCCGGGCACGGGCCGCTCGCCCCGCCTCACGACCAACCGCCGCCTGTCGACGGCCAACGGCGCCGGCGCCGCGGGCCTCTTGTCGCCGCAGCTCGCGGCGAGCGCGACGCGCTCGACCGTCCAGCCGTCGCCGCGCCCGACCATCCCCAAAGACGAGCCCGACGTCGACGCGGCGGTCCAGGCGGCGTGGGGCGGCCTCAAGCTCGACCTCGGGCTCGGCCTCGGCACGGGGCTCGACGCGCCCGCCGCGGCGCACGAGGAGTCGAGCGGGTGCAGCGACAGCGAGTGCGACGGCGACTGCGAGTGCAGCAGGTCCGAGCGCGGCGACGTCGAGGTCGACGTGCCCGAGGAGCAGGCGGCGGCGGTCGCGGCGCTCGTGCACGGCTTCACGGCCGAGACGTCGTGAGCTGGCGGACGAGGAGGAGCGTCGAGGAGAGGAGAGAGAGAGGGAGGAGGAGGAGGAGGAGGAGGTTCTGCTTGGTCTGTTTCGCTCTTCTTTGTCTCCCCCCTCTTAATTCCTGCACCCTTTTGCCTGCCTGCCAGGCGCACACATCCACCCCGTCTGTCCTCGTTTGTCGTAGTGCCAGCTTTGCGATTGATCCTCGTCGTGTGCCTCCCCTCGGTCGGTCCCACGCCTCGCTCGAGCTCCCTCTCTCCGCCTCGATCGCTCGCCTCGCCCTTGCTGCTGCGAGCTCGTACCGGGTCCAGTCGCTCGTTCACCCACGTCCACCTCTACGCGAGACGCCCGCCGAGCAGCGCGCGTCGCCCTCAGCTCGCCAACCTTGTCGGCACCCCGCCTCGAGCAGATCAAGGACCCGCACGCCTCTCGATAAGCAGGTGCGCACCGTTTACCGCTTTGGGTGCACTCGGTGAGCTTACACGCCCGTCCAACAGCCGTCTCGCCCGCCCTCGCGCTCCCAGGCAGGTGCGCTTCTCCCCCCTCATCGCCGTCTCCCCCAGCGCTCAGCTGACCTTTCGCCTCTTCTTGCAGGGCCCGAGATGCTCTTCAGCGTCGACTGGGGCACCTTGTCGAGCTCTCTGGGCGTCCTCAGCATCGTCACGTGGCTGTTCGCCCAGTCGCCGCAGGTCTACCTCAACTTCAAGAACGGCTCGGTCGAGGGCCTCGCGCTGCCGTTCCTCGTCAGCTGGTTCCTGGGCGACTTTACAAACCTCGTCGGGTATGTCGAGAGCTTACTTCCCCAGCAGCGCGAGCGCGTCGTGCTGACGGCGGCCCTTCTCCTCCCCCCGCGCAGCTGCGTCCTCACCCACCAGCTGCCCTTCCAGACGTGGCTCGCGACCTACTTTATCCTCGTCGACATCGTCCTTTGCGGCCAGTTCGCCTACTACTCGCGGCTACGACCCGTCCCGCACTTCCCTCCCCTGTCCGAGGCGTTCCCCTACGCCCAGCCGTCGCCGCACGCCTCGTTCGTCCACGGCGGTCGACGATCACGGTCCCGACACGGCCGCAGCAGGAGCTCGAGAACTCGTCTTCTGCACTCGCACGAGGTCGAGAGCGAGGACGACCCGCTCGTCGCGAGCTGGATGACCGAGTCGTCCAACGCGTCGACCGCGACCTCGCCGCACCACCCGACCCGCCCACTACCGCCCTCGCGCACCTCGAGCGGGACGCTCACCGTCCCACCTTCACCGACCCTCCCCGAGCGCGGGCGCACCCTGCAGCGCTCGGCCATCCGCGCCCTCGACTCGTCCCTGTCGACGATCCACGGCTCGCCGTCGTCGCACGCCGGCTTCGGCTTCGGCCATGCGCCGCACCACCACTCGTCCAACCACGTCGCCTTTACGGGCGAGCCGGACGAGGTCGTCCCGGCGCGCGAGCGCGAGCGGCAGCGCACGAGCAGCAGCAGGAGCAGGCCGCCGCCGCCCTCGAGGCGCAGCACGGGCATCGTCTTTCTCTCGGTCGGCGCGCTCTTCACGCTCGGGCACCTTGGCGGCGGTGGGTCGGTCGGCGCGCTGGACGTCGCGCAGGGCGGGCGAGCCTGGAGCTCGAGCCCCGCGCAGGTCCAGCCGGCAGGCTGGCGCGTCAGCGACGCTCGGCACCCGGCCTGGTTCCCTCTTCCTTCCTCCGCCATGTCGTACCCGCTCGTCAAGCGCTCGACGTTCCCCTTGAACGTCTCGTCGACCGCGGGCGAGCCGGATCATCGAGACGACGATGACGACGGCGACGAGGACGACGACCGACCGCCGCCTCGCGAGTACGACTGGGAGCGAGTCGTCGGGCGTACGAGCGCGTGGGTCTGCACGACGGCGTACCTTACGAGCCGGCTACCGCAGATCTGGCAGAACGTGCGTCCTCTTCCTCTCTCACCTCTCTTCGTCGTCTCGTACTGACCCTGCTCCTCGCCCCGCCGTCGCAGTTCCGCCGTCGCTCCGTCGAAGGCCTCGCCATGACCTTGTTTGCCGCCGCCTTCCTCGGCAACTCGCTCTACGTCGCCTCGATCCTCACCAACCCGCACGCGACCTCGGCGTCGTACCTGCTCGAGTCGATGCCGTACCTCCTCGGCTCGGGCGGCACCCTGTGCTTCGACCTCATGATCATCGCCCAGAGCTGGCTCTACTCGGAGAAGCGCAAGGCGCGGCGGGACCGCGACCGGCGGCGGCGCGGCGCGCACGGGTTCGACGCCGAGGAGGAGGCGGCGCTCCTCGATGCCGACGACGGCGATGGACGAGGGGCAGACGGCGAGGCGTACAAGGGCGGCAGGCCGCCGCACCGCAGCCGCTCGACGAGCACGCTCGGCCACGCGCGCTCCGTCTCGACGAGCGGGAGCGGGCGGCGCCCTCTCTCGACGTCGCGCGGCCCGAGGAGGAGCGAGTCGACCGAGCTCCTGCCCGGCGGCTCGAGGCCTGCGCGCTTCCTTGCCTCGCCTCGAGGCGGCGAGCCTGGAGCGCTGCTCGGGGCGGACGACGAGGACGAGCAGGACGAGGAGGGCAGCGACGGCGCGCTGTCGCGCAGCGTCAGCCGAGGGTCGAGCACCAGGGTCCTCTCGCGGCAGCCGAGCTTCCAGGCAATCCAGGAGGAGGGCGAGTCGTCCGTCACGCTGCGAGCGGTCGACGACTGAGGAGGAGGAGGAGGAGGAGGTCCCGGCGGCGTCGCAGTCTTCCCCCTCGCACATGTACCTCGTCACCCTTTTGCCGTGCTAGAGCATACCCCTCTGGACCCTGCACGTATCGCGCTGTTCCCTGTCCTCCTCGGCCTCGTCCGCCGCCGCTCTCGAGAGGAGGCTCGAGTGTCGCGCGCGCCCTCCCGTCTGAGCGGAGCCGATCGCGGCCGAGAGGTCGAGTCTCGTTCAGCTAGGCTCAGGACGAGCAGGAAGCTCTTCAGAGCCGCTCGAGGCGCGGCAGAACGGTCTCGCTCTCCGAGGTTCGCTCGGCGGAGAGGTGCCCCCTGCCCCGCCACTCCCACCACACGATGCCTATCACCTTGACGCCTGCGCAGTGTGCACGAGCTGCCTCGGCCTACCGCGTGCGTCCCTGTCCCGCTGCGCCCGCTTGCCGGCGAGCACGAGCTGATCCCCCTCGCTTTCTCATCAGGCCCTCCTCCGCTCTCAGCGCCTCACGTTCAAGGGCGACGCGCTCGCACTCCAGGGTGCGCCCACAGTCTGCAGGGGACTTTCTGCCGGTCGCGATCGAGCTCACAGTCCTGTCCCGCTCGCAGCCGCTCACGAGCAGACCCGGGTCCTCTTCCACCGCTTCATCCCCTCGTCCTCAGCCTCCGTCTCGCCGTTCCAGGCGCGCAGCACGATCCTCCCTCCACCCGAGCTCGCGCCCAAGAGCGACCTGACGCCCGAGGTGGTCGACGAGCACATCCAGGGCGCGTTCGAGATCGCGGCCTTCCTGCGCAAGAACGTCGTGCAGGGCGTGCGCAACGACGACGGCAACTTTGGTGCGCTTCGTCGTCCCCTTTCTGGTGTAGAGTGTCGACGAGCTGGAGCGGCGCGAGCTGACCTCTCTCCTCCTCATCTCCTCCTCGCCGCCCTCGCCTTCATTTCCATTGCCTTCGCTCGACCTCCCCTGCTTCTGCCACCGACTCGCGCTCCACGAGCAGCTCTGCGCATCCACGAGGAGACGGAGCGCGGCGACAACGACTCGATCAAGCAGAAGAAGGAGGCGGCGGCAGCACAAGGCGGCGCGAGGCGAAGGCGGCGACGAGGTGAGGCTGGCGAAGCAGAGGCGGCGCCGGTCGGGTGCTGCGGAGGAGCTGGGGCGGCATAGCGGGGCGGTGGGCGGCCGCAATGCAGGGGCGTTCGAGACGTCGAGCTGAGCGAGGAGAGAGCAGCGAGGACGAGCCAGGGGGCCGTGCGGGCACGGGTGCGCCTCGCGCCCGGCCGCTACCTTGCGAGCGTCGCTGTGTGCTCTCTCGAGGCGGCCTCGGTGAGCAGGAGGGCTGGACGATGCCGTCGAGCACGCGTTGCGAGCGCGTCTCGTGGTGAGGATCCGCGCCAGCTCATGACGACGACGGTTTCGAGACGGGGACGAGAGGGAGAAGCGGCGCTTTTTTCCTGCCAGCCTTGGGTGCTTCTCGGAGAGTCTAAGAGCGAGCACATGGCGGCACAAGGCGAGCTGTCGAGCAAGAGAGCCGCGCCGACGTGGGCCGCTCGCCTCGGCCTGAGCGGTCGTCGCTCCCTCGAGTCCACTCGCCCACACAGCAGCTTGCAGCGCAGTCGAGGTAGCTCGTACCCGACCTGAGCACCTGCGCAGGCCGCAGCCTCGTCCCTCTGCGTCGCCGCCCACGCTCCTCCCGCCGGTCCCTCCCACGGCTCCGTCGTCGCTCAGCGGTCCCTCATCCTCCCGGCCCTCGACTGCGGTCAAGCAGCCAGCCCGCACACGCACCGCCACCAGCTCAGCGCCCCGGCTCGACCCGTCGCCCGCCTCCAAGGCGCCGTCCTCGTCGTCGTCGTCGCCCCGCGGTCGCCCTCCCCGCAGCCGTTCGCCGGCTTTCCCGCCCTCGTTCGACCACGCCCTACACCCCGGTCGTCCGCGCAGCGCCTCAAGCAACCGCCTGGCGAGCCGCATCAAGCTGCCTATGGCCGTTGCTGCCGACATGAGGCCTTCGGGCTCCCCTCCCTCGGCCCTCAAGAGGTGCGTCCTCTCGCTGTCCTCTCACCCTCCTGCGCGTCTTCTATGGTACGAGGACCATGCCGAGGCTCAGCGAGACGGAGCTGTACGGCTCGGATGCGGTCGGAACGGTCAGGGAGAAGTGAGGGCGTCGTGCGGGCTCCACGCAGTCGAGGGTCCGCCGCGGTTCGAGGGCACGAGGGCTGACGACCTGTGCCCTCCCTCTGCTCGCTACTCACAGCCGGACTCGCGAGCTGCAGCAAGAAGACTCGCTCTTGTCGTCCAGCCTCCCGCCGTCGCTCTCGTCTGCACCGCCTCCCCTCCCTCCTCCTCAAGTCCACCTGCACTCGTCGCCCGAGTCGTCCCTCCTCCTCCCGACCGTCCAGGAGCACGGCCCGTCGCACCCCGTCGCCGCAACGCCGTCGCACTTCGCCCTGTCCGGCCGGCCGCGAGCAGGCACGCTTCCGTCGACGTTCCTCGCGTCGTCTGCGGCGTCGAGCCTGCGCTCCCGCCTTGGCGCCGCCGACAGCCTCCTCCTCCCCGCCCCAGCGCACGGCGGTGCAGCGTCGCTCCCAGGCTCAGGCCCAACCACCCCTCTCGACCAGCCGTTCCCCTCGGCCCTCATCCCGCCCGGACCCGCCTCGACCTCGTCGGCGTCGCACTCGCGCCTGCGCTCCGGGTCCCTCACCCTCCCGAGTTCGAGCCTGTCGTCCGTCTTCGGCTCGGGCGTCTTCTCGAGCGGCGACTGGTCGCCCAACACGCTCGGCAACGGCCAGGCGGCGCCCGAGCCTCCTCGTCGACTCGGCGGCGGCGGCGGCGACGTGCGCAGCCCGGACGAGAGCGCCTACGGCGAGGACTCGCACCTGCGCACGCTCGACTACCTCGGCCTCGCCGACGAGTCGTCCGGGACGAGCAACGCGGCGAGCGAGAGCCTCCTCCCGGCGGCGACGAGCGCGTACTCGGCGGCGCCGATGCAGCGGCTCGGGTCGGCGGGCAGCGTGCAGCCGACCTCGAGCGGGATGAACGGGTTCGGGGCGGCGACGCACTCGCGGCTGCGGAGCCACACGTTGGCGGCCTTCCCGCGGTCATCTTCGCCCGCCGAGGCGCTCCTGCTCCGGACGTACCCTCCCTCCTCAACTCTCCCCCTCTCGTCCAGCCAGCTGTCGTACCCTAGCTCGTCGCTTGTCAGCTCCCCCGCACCCCTCATCGGCGCCGCCTCGCCCGACGACCCCTACGCGCACTCGTCGCCGTCGTCATCCGCCACGCCCCGCCACCGCTCGACGAGCTCGACCGACTCGAGCCGCCTCCTGTACGCCACCGCCGCCAACCTCACCGAGCCGTCGCCGCACCAGAGCGCCGACCCGCCCCGCCCGGCGCCACTCGTCAGCCTCATCCCGCCCTCGTCGTCGACCAGTGACGCCATCGCCTCGACCTCGTCCCCGTCCTCCGGCCACGACCTGCCTGCTCGCGGGCGCGCAGCGACGATCGGCATCCTCGACGACTCGAAGAGCGAGATGTACCCGCGCCGCCGCGCTGGCACGACGGCGGGCATCCCGCCGCGGCACCTCGGCATCGGCGCCGACGTTGGAGGAGGAGGAGGAGCGGCAGCAGGAGGCGACGGCGCAGGTGCGGGTCCGGTGCAGGCTATGGTGTCGAGGATGGGGCGGCTCGGGATCAGCGAGGACCCGGTGCGTTGCTCGGACCTCCTCCTTCTCGCTCTCCCTTCTCTCCTTCCCACTCTCGCGCCCTCTCGCGCGGCTTCTGACTCGCACGCACGCCTGCAGACCAACCCCGCCGCCGGCTGGGCCAGCCTCGGCCGTCCGCCCACGCCCGAGGGCGCCATCTCGCTCACGCCGCCGGTTCAGCAGCCGACGCGCAGCCTGTGGGTCGGCAACCTCGACCCCAAGACGTCGCCCGCCGACCTGCAGGAGGTATTTGCGCCCTACGGCGCCATCGAGAGCTTGCGCCTCATCCCGGACAAGGTGCGCTTCCTCTCCCCGCCGTCCTCCGTCTCGCCGGCCGGTGCTGATCTCCGCTCCCGGCGCAGGAGTGCGGCTTCGTCAACTTTGTGTCGGTGTCTGACGCCATGCGCGCCAAGGAGGACGTCCTCAACCGCCTCGGCGGGCAGCTCACCAAGACGAGTGGGCTCGTGCGCATCGGCTATGGCAAGGGTCCGTCTCCCTCTCGCTCCACCTTCTCCTGCTCGGTGGCTGACGCTCCTCCTCCCTCGCAGCCGAGTCGACCCCTGCACCAACCGCGCCAGGCCTCGTCCACCCGCGCTCGACCGCTGCGCCCGCTCAGCTCCCGGGCGACCTCAACCTCCAGACGCAGCCGACGAGGGCTCTTTGGGTCGGCTCGATCCCGCCCTCGACTACGCCCAACCACCTGCTCGCCGTCTTCTCGGCGTTCGGCGCCATCGAGAGCGCGAGGGTCCTCACGCACAAGTCGTGCGGGGTGCGTCCTCTTTCCCTCGCCTGCTCTCCCTCTCCTCAGCAGCGACTGACGCGCCTACTTGCTGCGTACAGTTCGTCAACTTTGAGCGCCTCGACGATGCCGTTGCTGCTCGCAAGGCGCTCTCGGGTCGCGAGATCCTCGGCGTCGAGGTCGGGCCCGTGCGCATCGGCTTCGCCAAGGTCCCGAGCAAGGTCTCGCAGGCGCCCTTCGCGCACCACGTCAACGGCGACGGCACGCCCGCCTCGTCGTCGTCGGGCTCGAACGGCATCAATGGCGGCGGCGGCGGCGGCATCGGCTCGTACCCGCACGCGTTCGGCGCCGTGTCGCAGCTCAGCGGCGCGTCGGGCATCCCCGTCGAGCGGCAGCTCGGCGACGGCCACGTCCACGACTACCGCAGCAACCTCGTCATGGGCCTCGTCTCGAACGAGCACTACGCGAGCGCGCACGCATTCCAGCAGCAGGGCGCGCCGGCGTCGGCGTCGAGCGCGTTCGGCGGGCAGCAGCAGCCGCAGCAGCAGGTCAACGGCAACGGCAAGGTCGTCGAGACGAGCAGGGCGAGCGTCAACGAGATGCAGATGCTCATGCGCGAGCTGAGCCAGGGCGACGAGGAGCTCGAGGAGCATGTCGCTGCCGTCGCAGGTGCGCTCCCTTCCTTTCTCCCTCTCCCTCGCCCTGCCTTCCTCTTCTACTTCTACTTCCGCTGCCCCCCTCGCCGTCATTGACGCAGCTCTTGACCGCACGCGCGCAGAAGATCGTCCTCCGCAGACCTACTACACGTCGATCCCGCTCGCCGTCCTCAGCGACCCGCGCTTCGCCCGCCGCTACGCGCAGCATGAGGCGCCTCGCCTGCGCGAGATCCGCAAGCGGCTCGATGCCGAGCCGCCGACGAACGAGGTCGACGCCGTGAGCTGCGCCTCCCTGCTCTTCTTGCTCTTCCTTCTCGAGTCGAGCGTGCTTGCTGAACTGGCGCACACGTCGCCCACAGATCGCAGCCGACCTGATGGACGAGGTCGTTCCGCTCGCGTCCGACTACATCGGCAACACGCTCGTGCAAAAGGTGCGCACGGACCCCTTCCTCTCCCTGGACATCCGCTGACCCCTTGGCTCTGCCCCGTCGTCTTCCTTCCGCAGCTCTTCGAGCAGACGTCCAAGCCCGTCCGCAAGCTCATGCTCGAGCGCATCTCGCCGCATCTCGCACCGATCGGGTCCGTGCACGGTCCTCGCGCTCGTCGTCTTTCGGCCAGCTGCTGACTCCTCCTCGCACCTCGCCTACAGCACGCACAAGAACGGCACCTGGGCTGTGCAGAAGATCATCCAGTGCGCCGAGGACGACGACGAGTTCGCCACCATCGAGCAGAGCCTCGCGCCGTACACCCCGCCGCTCCTCCTCAACGACTGTGCGTCGGTCCTCGGCTCTCCCGCCTCGTCAGGACGGCGTGCTGACTCTCGCACATGCAGTCGGCAACTACGTCGTGCAGGGCGCGCTTCGCTTCGGCTCGCCGTGGTCCGACTTCGTGTTCGACGCCATGGTCGACCGCATCTGGGAGATCGGCTCGGGCCGGTTTGGCGCGCGCAGCACTCGGCAGACGCTCGAGAGCCCCGAGACGCCACCTCTGCAGCGCAAGCGCGTCGCGGCCGCCATCGTCCTCAACGCCATCCCGCTCGCGACGAGCTCGAACGGCGCCCTCCTCCTGACGTGGCTCCTCGAGTCGTCGGGCCTACCCAACCGGTACTCGCTCGTCGCGCCGCGCTTCGTGTCGCACCTGTCGCACCTGTGCACGCACAAGCTCGCGTCGCAGTCGCTCATGCGCGTCATCAACCAGCGCGAGGACGACGAGGCGCAGCGCATCATGGTGGACGCCCTTCTCGACCCGGACGTCAAGGTCCTCGAAGACGTCCTCAAGGACCACATGAACGGCGTCGCGTGCGTGCACAAGATCGCCGCCTCGACCCACCTCAGCGACGAGCGCCGCGAGCGGCTCTTCGTCCGCGTCAAGGAGGCCGTCGGGACGCTCGGCGCGCAGGGCGCCCCGGCGTTCCGCAAGCTCATCGACGAGGTCGGCGGCGAGTACCTCGGTCCGTCGCCGGGCAGCACGCCGCCGCCGCCGGGCCAGTACGGCGGCCGCCAGAACCCGCGCGCGTCGCCGCAGCAGGGCTTTGGCGGTCCGAGCGTCGGCCCGTACGGCCTTCCTCCTCCTCCCTCCTCGCCTCACCCGACCTCGCCGCAGTTCCAGCGTCGAGGTCCTCTCGGTCCTCCTCCCCCGCCGCCGCCGCACCACCACCAGCACCCGAACCCGCACCACCTCCACCCGCAGCATCAGCCTTTTGGCTCGCCCGCCATGGCGCCCTACCCGTACGGCGCGCCGCCGATGGGCTACCCGCAGCAGTACGGCGCGCCGAACGGCTACGGCGGCTACCCGAGCCCGTACTACGGCGGCGGCGCGACGCTCCCTCCTCCTCCCTCCCTCTTCAACCCCGGCTCGCCCTACTCGCCCTCGTTCCCGCCTCCCGGCTCGACGAGCAGCGGCCCTGCGTCGCCTGCGCGGTCGCCGCACATGCAGCACCCGGGCTTGCCGCCGTTCTCGCCCGGGTTCGGCCCCGGCGGCGTCGGCGGCGGTGGAGGAGCCGCCTCGCCGGGCTACCCGTCGATCAGCAGCCCCGACCCCTTCTCGGCGCTCAGGGTCGGCGATGGAGGAGGCTTCAACCCGGCGTTCTCGCCGCTCGGGTCGCCGCCGCCGCCGCCTCAGCCGTACTTTGGCGGTTTCGGCGCGTTCTCGGCGCAGCAGAACGGCGCGGGAGGGCCGTTCGACGCCGGTGCAGGCCACCCTAGCGGTGCGTCTTTCCTCCTTGTCGTCCGTCTTGACGAAGAGCACGTTCACTGACGACTTTACGCTTCTCCTCGCCGTTCGCAGGCGTCGGTTACTAGGCTTGTCGGCCACCTTTCACCCTCTCGTTCCCTCCCTCTCTTCCCCTCTCTCTCGCATAGCCCTTTCTCTCTTCGCTTTCTCTTCCTCGCACTGCACTCGCCGTACTCTAAAAGCCCCCCTTTCCCGTCTCTCTCGTCTCGCCAACCCGTTGGACACGCTTTCCCCTCCTCCCTCCTCCTCCTTCCTCTCTGCCTCGTTCCCTTCTCCGTGCTTGTAGCAACTCTCGACGGACAGTCGCACCGAAACTCTAGCTGCACCTTCTCGTTCTCTGAGCATCGAGAGGCCCGTGCGCGAGCCCGTTCAAAAAGGAATCCGGGGGCCCGGCCCTCGATTCCGTGGGTGCGAGCGCGAGAGCACAACGCAGCTGAGCCTTGCTGCGCTCGCTCGAGCTCCACGTACGTCCGCCCCAGTAGAGGAGCCGCGAGAGCGTCCCGAAGATGTAGGACGGAGCGACGAGCGAGCGCAGCGGCCCTCGTCCGGCTCGTCCGCGGACGCGCCGCCGACGACTCGCTCGAGCTGCTCCCCTCCCTCATCGCTCGACAACTCGCTCGGGCGTGCTCGTACAGCTTGCACACCGCTCTACCGACCGTCCTCTGGCCGTTGGATCCGCTCATTGTTCCCCAGCGGCGCCTTTGTCCGTCTCTCGTCAGCGAGCGATCCTCGACCCACCTCTCGTCGCGCGCCTCCCGCTTCTCTCCCAGTCTGCTAGTGCTCACTATCAAGAGCTCTCGAGAGTCTCGTTCGACATCGTCCCTCTCCGAAAAGCGGGCGAGGCACTCCGCAGCGACGGGCGAGAGAGGTCCGTGCGCTCGGACCTGCGGAGGAGACTGCGAAAGGAGGAACTGCACTGCACGACGCGAGAAATATGGACAAGGGCATGTACAAGGTGCTCTACGAGATCGAGAGAGCTCTCAGCTGCGCATGAAGGCCGTGGCGACGCCCGCAGCGCCCAGGAGCGAGACGCCGAGGAGCGCGCACGTGTTGCCCTGCCAGTTCTTCTCCTCCATGCGCTCCCAGCCGCTCCCTGCGAGGCTCGAGAGCGTCAGTACGAGAGCGACTGTGAGGTGAGAGCGAGAGAGAGCGGACGCACGGTACCATTGGGCCTTCCAGAGCGGAACGGCGCCGCCGACGCGCTCGAGCTCGAGCTTGACGACGACACTGCCCGACGTCGGGCGCGGGTAGTACCACTTGAGCGTCTGGTTCTTGTGGTCGAGCTCGTACCGGCCGGCCGACAGCTTGACCTTGAGCGCGAGGTCGTGCGGCGCGCCGTCTTGGTCACCCTCGGACCCGTCGACCTCGCCCTCCTGGTCGAGCGCGAGCTGGACGTCGCCCGCCTTGGGGTGCTTGATTATGCTGCCCGGGTGGTGCATCTTGGCCGCAGCGCGCACGTGGTAGCTGACCTTTTGTGGATGCGCGGCGTACTGGGCGAGCGGGATGAAGATCTCGGTGGCGAGGTTCGGGTCGGCGACGTCGTCGGCGTCGACGCGCACCTCGAGCTTGAACTTGGACGACTTGATCTCAAAGTCGATCGAGGTGGGCGTGCCGACCGTCTTGACGGGGAAGGGGCGGACGAAGGCGGGGAGGGCCCGTGCGCCGTCGTTCAGGTTGATCGGGTGGAGCGGGTCGTCGACAGGCGTGACGGCGCCCGAGCCGCCCTCGGACGTCGACGCCGAGGTCGAGGTCGACGTAGACGACGAGTGCTTGGCGCGGATGCCCTTGACCTGGTCGTGGTTGACGTTGCCGAGCTGGCGCGCGCGACGAGCTGCGGTCGTCTGCGCGCTCGCCATCTGGACGGCGTCGTCAGGGCTCCACACACTCAGGTCCTCGCCGTTCCACTTGTCGCCCCACTTGTGCGAGTTGTCGGGGCAGTAGCACCAGACCGTGTAGTTGAGGACGTTGGTGCCGTCGCACGCGTTCAGGCTCGCGTCGAGCGCACGGACCTGCGTCGCGTAGTTGCCGTCCTCGTACGCCTTCTTCTTGTCGAGGTCGTACGGGATGCCGATCTCGCCCATCATGGTCGGGTACTGGCCGAGCTTGTCGAAGCAATCTTGCCGCAGGACGCCGAGCTGGCTGCGCATGCACCGCCGGATCGCCGCCTCGCCGACCTTGACGCCGAGCACGATCGAAGCGTACTTGCTGCGAGGGCGAGAGCGAGCGTCAGCAACGGGCGAAGCAGGGAGAGAGAGCGAGAAGGAGGATGAAAAGGAAGGGGCTCGTGCGCACCCTCGCAGGATCCCGATCGCGTCGGCGTTAAACCAGTTCTGCTCGGGCGCGAGAAGCGCAGCGTCAGTGAGCAGCTCGAGGTGAGGAGAGAGGAGGAAGAGGAGCGCACCCAGTGCTTGGTGACGAGCGTGAGGCCGTCGTAGAAGTGCGACGAGTGCGCCGCGCGGTTGCCGACCTCGGGCCCGTCGATGGTAGGCGGGATCTGGAAGACGGGGCTGTGGATAAAGTGGATCGCCTCGGGGTGCACCTCGCGGACCATGCGGGCGTACGAGCGCCAGTGCGGGAGCCAGTAGTCGGCGCCAAAGTCGACCTCGCGCTCGGTCCTCGAGGCGGCGGCGGCGGCGGCGACGGCGCCGTGGCACTCGTCAAAGTACGACGGGCGGAGGAGCGTCCTCGACTCGACGTCCCACACGCCGTGCTGCGCCCAGATGCACGAGCCGAGCTTCCAGCCCGGGTCGCGGGTCCAGCCCCAGGGCGACTTGCCGTCGTGCTCGGCGTCGGGCGACAGCCACGCGACCGTGCCCTGCGGGTCCACCGTGACGCTGCCGTCGCGCGCAGGGCCGAGCGGGCCCGACTTCCAGTTCTCGACCGTGAGCTTGTCGCCCATGCCGAGCCGGAGCGCCTCGAAGCCGGTCGGGGTCGGGCCGACGCGCAGGACGCTCTCCTTGCTGTGCTTGCCGAGGTCGGCCGTGCCGAGGAAGCCCGGGTTGGGCTCGTTGATCGAGTCCCACCCGAGGACGCACTCGTCGAGGAGGTCGCCCGCCGCCGCGATCGTCTCGCCGAGCTTGCGCATGGCCGCGAGGTAGTGCGACTGGAGGAAGTCCTGGATGTTGGCGCCGTCGATGATGCACTTGGGCGCATAGTCGCGCCCGGCGAAGAACATGGTGAAGATGGTCGAGCACGCGAGGCGCTGGTAGTTGGTCGCCCAGATCATGGGCGGGAAGGCGGCCGGGTCGGGCGAGGCGGCGTCGGGCCACTCGGACTCGATGACGGCGGCGCGAGTGCGAGTAAAGTTCTGGGGCTCGAGGCCGCACGCGAGGAGGGTCCAGTACGGCGCGCCCGAGCCGCCCGAGAAGCGGGACCACTGCGAGGAGGAGAAGAGGGTCAGCGCGCTCGTTCAGGACGAGGGCTGTCGTCGTCGACGAGCTGCGAGGCGACTCACGAGGTCTTGATGCGGGTCAATGTAGCAGCGGAAGCCAAACTGCTTGCACTTGCGGAGGAGCTCGACGACGTAATCGAGGTAGGCCTGGTCGTACTTGCCGCTGCGAGCGTGGATCGAGGAGGGTCAGCTTGCGCAGCTGGTCGGGACGAGGCAGAAGGAGGAGACGCACGGTCCAGCGTGCTCGATGGCCTCCCAGGTCGTGACGATGCGCAGACAGTTGAACCCCCACCTCCTGAGGCGCTCGAGGTGGTCGTCGGCCTCGTCGAGCTCGAGGATGCGGCCGACAAAGCTCACGTCGCGCTCCTCCTTGGCCCCCTCCCAGAACCCATCGAGCTGGTACCCGGGCTGGCCGCGCGGCGTCTTGGCCGACGACGAGAGGTTGATGCCGCGCAAGAGCAGGGTGCGGCCGTCGGTGAGGCGGAAGTGAGCCGACGAGCTGTGCACCCAGTGGTCGGGCACAGGCTTGCCCGTGACGGGCGAGGTGGTGGGTACCGGGCCCATCGTGTGTTGTGGTGAGCAAGAGCGAGGAGCGAGGAGGAGCGATGTCGTCGGTCGACTCGGTCCCGGCGCCACTTCCGCCAAGTCCGCCGGTCGCCGGCCTCCCCTCAAGTGGCTCTCGTCGCCGCCGGAACCTCTCACGAGAGCTGTGGGAGTGCGAGAATCTGTGCATTGCGACGACCCGCTCCGTCTACCTCGCCCGCGCGTCGATCCGCACCACCGACGCCGCAAACTCGCTGTTCAGGCCCTCGAGCGCACCCGTCGGCGGCCGGTCAAACTGCAGGACGTGACCCAGCCTCGTCCCGAGCACGAGGTAGTCCGGCAGGATCTGGACGTCCGAGAACAGGTCGGTCGAGAGCGCCTTGACCATGATGGGCTGCAGGAGCGACACGTCGTCTCGTCGAGGCGCAGGGTGGAACGCCGGCCCGACTCGCTCGCACGCGTCGAGCGGCGGCTGCGGGCCCGACTCGCTCATCGAGCGGCGGTGGATCGACGTCTGCGACGATGTCGAGTGGCGGCGGGCGTGCGGGTGAGCCTGCGGCGACGAGGAGCGAGGCGTCAGCGAGGGGCTCGAACGCCGGACCGACGCTCGAGAGAGAGGCAGGCGACGCACATGAGCCTTTGGGCGGGTCAAGGAAGCGCTCGACAGGTCCCACAAGATGAGCTTGCAGTCCTCGCCGACCGAGGCGAAGCGCAGGGTGCGGTCCTCGCTCCTCCAGGCGTCCCACGCGACGCCCGTCACCCACGACGCGTGCCCTTGGCAGTGCGCGACGACGTGCTGCTCGAGCGGGGCGTACACCGTGCACAAGTCGTCCTGGCCGCCAGTCTGCGAGCGGGAAGGCAGAGGTTGGTGAGCTTGTTGGTTGAGAGGCTCGTGCGCTCGGAGAGGAACAAGCCGACGCACCACGACGAACCGCCCATCTGGGCTCCATGCGACGCAGTTGAGCGAGCCAAAGTAGCTCGAGAAGACGTCGAGCAGCCTGCGAGCGCGACGAGAGCGTCAGCTAGCCTGATCGAGGGGCGAGAGAGCGAGAGGAGGAAGACGCACTTCTCCTCGACGGCATCGATGATGCGCAGGCACCCGTCGTCGCCGACTGCAGCGCACAGCGTCAGGTCGGGCGAGAAGGCGAACGCTGTACGGGGCGGGCGAGAAGGGTCAGTCACAGCTCGAGAGGGTCCGGCTCGAGGAGGGGAGAAGGGGGCGAGGAGAGGGCGCTCAAGCGAGAGGAGCCAGTCGACGCACCCGTGATTGCCTTCGAGCTGAGCCTCCAGTGCGCGACCGGGTTGTGCTTGGCCGTGCTCTGGCCCTTGCGGTCCGTCGCCGGCGGCCGGCTGACGACCATGTCCTCCTGCCCCGCCGCCGTCTTGGCCGGCCGCCCCGCCGCGGCACCCGCACCCATGCCGCCGCCGAGAGCCCACTCGCCGTCGCGCGAGAAGGCGCCGACGCCGCCGCCGAGCGTCGGCGAGTTGACCGCCGACCCGGGCGGCGCAGGAAAGGGGAGGGCGACGAAGCCGTTCCAGTCCTCCTTGTCCTTGTCCCACAGGACGATCGAGCCGTCGGCGTGCGACGTGACGAACAGGTTCGAGCGGTGCGAGGGGAGGCCGCCGTCGAGCGAGGGTGACGAGGGCGAGGTCGGAGGAGCAGGAGGGAGCCACAGGATCGAGGTGACGGGCGACGACGTGATGCAGCCCGACTTGTTGTACCGCGAGTACCGTGCCGTGAGCGGATCTGTGTACGAGGGAGAGTCGAGTCAACTCTGCAAGGGCGCTGCAGAGGGAAGCTGAGCGGCGAGCCGCACCGAGCCAGATGATGTCGCCGGTTGCGAAGCCGATGAGTACGTCAATCTGCGCCGCCGAAGCCGTGTGCTGGTTGGCGTCGATGCAGGTCGGGAACGAGGCGAAGACGATCTTGGCGAGCGCGTCCTGCAGCGGGAGGCGAGCGAGGTCTAGTCAGCGAGAGCTTCTCGAGGAGGACCGAGCGGAGCAGCGCACCTTGCCCTTGGCGATCTCGCTCATGACGAGCGTCTTGCCGATCGTCTGGAAGCCAAAGATGGTGTCGCGGCCGGCGTTGGCGTCGCCTATGCCGCGCAGCTGGACCTGCGAAAGCGGGAGGCCCTCCCAGCTCCGCACGAACGACGAGCTCGAGCCCTTGAGCGCTCGCGCCGGTCTCGACGTCGTCGCGCCCTCGGCGGCGAGGGCGAGGCCGCCGAGCATCGAGAACGAGCTCGTGAGCGGCTTGCGCTTCGGCACGGGGCTCGACGGCGCGCCGCCCTGGCCGTTCGGGCCTCCTGGTCCGGCCCCGCCGCCGCTCATGCCGCCGTCGCCGTAGCCCGCCGCTCCATCTCCTCCTGCGCCCGGGATAGCCGTCGCGCCGGCAGCATCGTCCCTGCCCTTGCCGCGCCCGATAGACATGCCCAGCCCGGACATGCCGCCCGCACCTCCTCCGCCTGCGCCGCCCTCCTTGCTCGGCAGCTGGACGGCGACGACAGCGAGGCGGGCTGGGTGTGACGGCGGTGCTGGCGGCTGCTCGGGCGCTGGCGCTGCAGGGCCGCCGAGGCCGGCAGACGCGGGGGGAGCCGGCCCGCCCGAGGGGGTGAACGGGGACGAGGAGGCGCTTGGTGCGCCTGGCGCGGGGACGTTGAGGCTCGAGACGAGGGTGTAGACGCCTGCGTGCAACTCTCGAAGTCAGCCTCGCTTGTGAAGACGGGCGGGCGATTGCCGAGCGGGGTGGGACGACGAGCGACGACGCACCTTCTGGCGCCGTGAAGAAGGAGAACGGCGGCAGGTTGGAGTCCATCGGTCTCGGCTGGCTCTTGAGCAGGCTCTAGCGGCCCTGCAGCGGGTATCGAGGAGGCGAGAGCGAGCGGTGCGAGGTCAAGTGGGGAGGTCCCTCTCGAGGGACTGCGGCGTGCTTCGCTCGCGGCAGCGGTTCTCGCCTAGACTGGACCGTCGGTCCTTGTGACTCAGGCGAGCTTCCCGTCTACCGAGTGGAGCGAGACGGGGCAGCTACCGAGACGCAGGGACCCTCTCGACAGCTCTCGACTGATCATGACCCTCAAGGACGACAGCGAGCTCGCGTTGCACCTGCAGCACCGCAGCGAGGACGAGGATCTGCGCGGGATGCCTACGAGCCACTCGAGGCAGAACATGGCGTTGAGGGAAAGGAGGGAGGGAGAGAATCTGCGTCGACGACGAGGACGAGGTCAGCGAGGATCCGCGAGACGGGGTACAGTGCTGTGCGCCGCGCTCCCATGATGCGCCCTCGGTGTCGCCTTTGGTGCTTCATGCGCAACCCGCGCCGGCGCCCCGAGCGCGCCTCGAGCGGCCGCCAAAGGAGACAGCCGCCGGTCGACGAGGTCGAGGCTCGATGCCGGGCCCTCCAGGACTCGGAAGGAAGCGCCGTGGCGCCCCGGTTGCCTGGCAGGTTAATGCTAGTGTCGTCATTGGGCGCGAGGGAGCGTAGGTTGGGGAGGAGGAAGGGAGGAGAGGGAGAGACGCACCAGAGGAGACGCCGCCTCGCTCGACCTCGTCGACCGCCGCGTCCACCGGGTCCTGCCGCCGCCCAGCTGCTTGTGCCCCGAGCCTCGACCCGTCGCGCGTGCGCGCCGCCCCGCTCGAGCGCCTGAGCGAGAGCGACGAGCTGCTCGCGGACCGCAGATCCTCGTCGCGCTCTCCTCGACGACCGCTGCGCCGCTCCTGCCCTGCTCGCTCCCAGTCCACCGCTGCCCTGCACACTCTCGGTCGGGCACGGGCGAAGTCGAGGCGAAAAAATGCGGGTTGCAGAGCGAGGACGAGAGGCGGGGCGAGGTGGTCGGGTGCGAGAGGGCGAGGGCGAGGGCGAGGGGAGGGTGGAGGGAGGTGTACACTCTTCCAGGTAGTCGCACGAAGCACTTCAACCGGGGTCAGGTCCTACCCATCGTCCGGGAATGAGCTCAGGCGACTGTTTTGAAGAGGGCGACCGAGCAGCTCGACCGGGGTCGAGGAGCACGGCGTTTGGGCGTCCGTCTGGCGACGCTGTCTGGTCCGACTGCTGTGGCCGACTGTGTGGGCCCTACGCTCAGTCAAGAGCGCAGGTCCCGAGCCGCGAGGGAGCAGGCCGGAAATTTAAGGCGCGCGTGGTTGAAGACCAAGAGGCGAGCGGCCGACGCAGCCCAAGTCGCTCGCGAGCGGGCGAGCGCATACAGTCGCGGCTCGCTCTCGCTCACCTCGTCTCGCTCGAGCACGCGCACTGCAGGGCTACACTCTCGGCGATGCAGAGAAGCTACGAAGGGACGCAGAGAGGGCGAGACCAAGTCAAGCGCGCAGATTCAAGCCGAGAAAGCGCGCCGGCTCGTCCTGGCGCACTGCGGGCGAGCGTGCACGAGGTCAGCGGCGCTCGAGCGACGCAGGGAGCGAGGGAGAAAGAGCAGGCGACGCACGAGGGTCCCACTCGACGAGCACGCACGCTGGCGTCGCCCACCGCACCTCGAGGTCGAGCCCGCGAGTCGCCATGGCCTTTGCGACGTCGCGCGCGAACGAGATGAGCCAGTCGTCGAGCAGATCGACCGACTGGTCGGGCGAGTCGCAGTACGAGAGCCCGATGCGCTTAAGCGACGTGTGCTCGAACGCCATGGCCGACATGGACGCCGCGTTCGGCGGGAGGACCGGCTCGTCCTCGAACTGCTCTGCCACCGTGTGCTCGACCCAGAGCGACGTGATTGGCTGCGTGACGACGCGCATGTAGTCGAGCATTTCGAGGCGAGGGACGCCGAGGTACAGGTGCTCGAGCCGCGTCTGGAGCGCGAGCAGCTCGTGCATGTAGAGGTGGCCGACGCCGCGCAGCGCGAGCGCGCGCACCTTTGGCGGCTTGACGTTGTCGCCCAGGCTCCGATACGTGCTGACGTCTTTCCCTTGACGAGGCCCGAGGATGTCGAGGACGAGCGTGTCGAGCGAGGGAAAGTTGGTTGAGGTGAGGGTCGTGGGGAGGGCCTCGCCACGGCAGCCGACGATGTCGAGACGGTGCAAGCTCGAGTAGATGCCGAAGAACGAGGGAGAGGCCGTGTTGAGGATCTGGAGGTGGCGGATGGCTGTGCGAGGGCGAGTCAGCCCTGGAGGAAGAAGACGGCGAGGGCAGGGCGAGGGAGGAGGAGAGCACGCACACGCAGAACCGATGAGGCATCTCGGGTTGCGGCTCTTGACGACGACGAGGTGCTCGAGCTGGTCGTACTCCTCGAACAAGGCGTGCACCGACTTAGCGGGGAGGTGCTTCTCGCCGAAGAGGACGAGGTCGCGGATGCCACGCCCCCTCCTGTCGGCATACTCCTTGGCCTCGCTCACCCAACGGGTCGCCGTGGTCTCGTCCTGGCTCCAGCCGTTGGCGTGCGTGTTGATGAAGACGGTGCGCACGGCCTCGTCGAGCGCGGCGGCGTGCCAGCGCGAGTTGACGCGGGCGTAGCGGCGCAGCGCGCGCCGACGGCGGCGGATCTCGGCCTTGGTGGGTCCGAGAGGAGGGATGCAGAGGTGGAGGATGGAGCACAGGATCTCGTGAGGGAAGTCGACCGAGGCGGACGGGCGGAGGTCGTCGGGAGGGCCTTGCTCGTGGGCGGTCGGGATGAGCGTCATCTGGGCTCTGTGGACCAGCTCATAGGGAGTCAGCTTATGGTGCTCGTGGCCCAAGTCGGCAGCAGCACGGACCTGAGGAAGGTTGCACGGCTCGCTCGTCTTGTTGTGGGGGGTGAGCGGGCGCAGGGCGCGCGGGGACGACTTGGGCGGCTGGTGCTGGGGGCCAGGCTGCTTCAAGACCTTTGTAGAGCTGACCTGGGCAGCTGCAAGCCCGTGGAGACGAGGTGGGAGGAGAGGGAGAGCCACAGAGCTGACGAGCTGATGAAGGAAGCCTGCCTCCCGAGGCCGATGCAGCGCTCCCGCTCCGTCCTGAGGGCTGGGGAAGGCTATCGAGGTGCTTGCTGGTAGCTAGACTGGCCACTGAGGAAGCGCACGAGTGCCCCGCGACGAGGTGCGCCCGGTCCTCCTCCTCGCCACGACGGCTCTCGCTCAAGAGGGGGCGGCTGCTCGAGCAGGACTCTCGCTACTCGCTCGCGACGGGAGGTCACAGTGAAACGTACTGCTCGTTTTCAGGTCATGCACAAAAGGTCGGCCGCAGCCCGCTCGTCCTCGGCTCGTTTAGAGCTTGCCCTCGCTGAGGAGGTCGTGGAAGGCCTCCTGGCAGCGCTTCTTCATGGTGAGCTCACCCTGCGTGACGTACAAGGAGCGAGAGTCAGTAGACGCTCGACGTGAGAGGACCAGAGCGAGTGCGAGGAAGACGAGGAGGCGGGGAGGGGAGGACGTCGGGGATGAAAGACGGGGACGAGACGCACCTCGCGAACCCAGACGCGCGGGTCAGCGTACTTCTTGTTAGGCTTGTCGCTGCCGTCGGGGTTGCCGACCTGCTGCTTGAGGTAGTCCTGCTTGGACAGGAAGTAGTCGCGGTGGCCGGTCATGTAAGCCCACTGCGTGTCGGTGTCGACTGTAGGGGAGGGAGGAGCGTCAGCATCGTGCGCTCGTCGGGGGCAGGTGAGAGCGAGGGAGGCGAGGACGCACCGTTCATCTTGACGACGCCGTTCTGGACGGCGGTCGTGATCTCCTCCTTGGACGAGCCCGAGCCGCCGTGGAACACGAGGAAGATGGGGAGGTTGCTCTCGCTCTTGAGCTGCTCGTGGCAGTGCGCCTGGTGCTTGGCGAGGAGCTCGGGGCGGAGGGCGACGTTGCCCGGCTTGTAGACGCCGTGGACGTTGCCGAAGCCGGCCGCGATCGAGAACATGGGCGAGATGGCGTGGAGCGCGTTGTGGATGTCGAGGATGTCCTCGGGCTGGGTGTAGAGCGACGCGTTGTCGACGTTCTCGTTGTTGACGCCGTCCTCCTCGCCGCCGGTGATGCCGATCTCCATCTCGAGCCACAGGTCGACCTTGGCCATGCGCGTGAAGTACTTGACGCAGGTCTCGATGTTCTCCTCCTTCGACTCCTCCGAGAGGTCGAGCATGTGCGACCTGCGAGCGAGAGGGCGAGAGGAGGTCAGCACCGGCGTGACGAGCCGAATGTGGGGGACCGAGCGAGAGGGCGACGCACGAGAAGAGGGGCTCGCCCTTCTCCTTGAAGTAGGCCTCGTCGGCCTCGAGCATGCCGTCGAACCACGGGAGGAGCTTCTTGGCGCAGTGGTCCGAGTGGAGGACGACGGGGATGCCGTACGTCGGGGCGATGGCGCGGACGTAGTGGGCGGCGGCGACGGCGCCAGCGATGGACGCCTCCTGGTTGCCGTTCTTGACGCCCTTGCCGGCGAAGAAGGCGGCACCGCCCTGCGAGACCTGGATGATGACGGGCGACTTGGAGTCGCGGGCACCCTCGAGGGCGGCGACGACGGTCGACGACGAGGTGCAGTTCTGCAGGGGAGCGCTCGAGCGTCAGGCCTGCACGACAGGGCCGAGAGAGGGAGAGTGCACGCACGAAGGCCTGTACCGAGGGAGATCCGGGGAAGGAGAGGAGGAGGAGGCGGGGTCAGCGAGACGATCCATCGATGCGCTCATCTCGACGGTCGTCGTCTGCCTCGCCGAGCTGCGAGCTGCGAGGGGAGGGGAAGCTCACGGGGATGGCGTACTGCAGGACAGGGCGAGAGAGTCAGCAGCTGCTCACGGGCGAGAGAGCGGGTGCCCGGGGTCACCCGAGGAGGAGGACGACAGAGGCTCACGTGGTTGTCCTTCGCGTGCTTGAAGAGAGCAACGAGGTTCTTGCCGGTGATGACGCCAGCCTGCGAGCATGAGAGCAGGGTCAGCTGCGCTGCACGAGCGACAGGGAGCTCGCGTTGTTGGCGAGAAGAATCGGGTCGAATCCGGATGATGTCGATGTCGCCGGGGGACGAGGGGGAGGCAAAGGAGGGGGCGAGGGACGCACGGGGACAACGTCGAGGACACCCATGATGGTTTGGTAGAGTAGTGTGGTGGTGGTGGAGGAGCTGGGAGAAGCGAGTGAGGAGAGGGAAGGAGAGAGGGAGGAGCGTCGTCAATCGTTCGGGCGCGCGCTCTCCCCCTTGGCGACCGCAGCCAGCTTGCCGCGGGGCCACCCTTCCCCTCACCCTCCTCCCGACCGAGTCCACCAGTCTCTGCTTTCTGCGCTCACCCGTGAAGTCATCGCCTCGGGGACCCAGCCAGCCGCAACTTTGCCCTCTCGCAGGCAGCTGGCCTCGCTCACGTTCGCACTCGGGCTTGACGCGGTGCGGCGACAGCTTCTCCTCTCGCCGCGGCTTCTCGTCCTGTCGTCTGTAGCTCGACGTCGAGCATCAGCTAAGCAACGATTCGGCGCTCGCTTGCGAGGTTGCTCTGCGGACGGAAGCTGCGACCTGCGCTCGCACCTCCTCAGTTGCTGGCGACGCCAATCTTGCGTTCGTCCGTGCGCCGCACCGTCCTCCGTCCAGGGGGCGCTCCTCCTGTCCGGCGGACCCCCTGGCTCGAGCCTGGGCCGGCGAGCAACGAGCAGCTCCGCGGACTGTCCGCGGAGCCGTCGCTCGGCGCGGCTCAAGGACGGCTCGCTCGCTTCTCGCTCTTCTCTCTCTCCATCGGCCTCTCGACTCGTTCGCCTTCGTTCTGCCTCCAAGCCTTCAGCCATGCCGTCCTACTCGTCCCGCTACGGTCCTCCCCCGACCAACGACGACCCGCTCTCCGAGTGCGCACGAGCCTCTCTTCTCCTCGTCCGCGTCCTCTCGCTCACATTTCTCCTCCTGTACAGGCCCAAGTTCCTCGCCGGTCTCGAGGCTGCCGGCTACCTCCAGCGTCTCGACACGTCTGAGTCCCGCATCACGGCGCGCTACCAGCACGCCCTCTCCAAGATGTCGTTCGCCTCGCACTCGGAGGAGTTCCTCACCCGCGCCGGCGTCCGCAAGGTCCACCGCTCGACCGTCCAGTGCGTCTCTCTACCTTCCACACGTCGAGCATGACGCAGAAGCTGACCTTGCGCTCTCGCGCCCAGGTTCTTCACCGAGGACGTGCGTGTCCTCGCCTCGACCTCTTCGTCCCGCTCGACGACGCTGACGATCCTCCTCTGCGCGCACAGCCTACGCCGATGGACCCCTTCGTGCACGTCATGGTCGGCAGCCTCCCGCCGTCGCGCCCGTCGCTCGTCACGCCTCGCAGCTGCGAGACCACCTCGTGGACCCCGATCGGCTCCGAGGACGAGGCCGACGGCACCATCCACTTCACCGTGACGCACCCTGGGTCCGTCGTTCTCTCTCTTGAGCTGTCCTTCCGGCCCGGCGACTGACTCGAGTCTCGCTCACAGCTTCTGGCCGGTCACCGTCGTCTTCGACTGCAACCGCGAGGACCTCGGCCGCGAGGACAAGGTGCGTCCTCTTCCTCCTCGCCGTTCTTCGAACGTCGAGCTCGATCGCTGACTGGCCCTCCTCGACCTGCAGTATTCGTCGATCCGCGCCGGCGACGAGTCGGACTCGGACCCCGAGGCGTACCTCCCGCCGACCTCGTCGCGCCGTCGCCGTGGCTCGACCGCTCGCCGCGACAGCATGTTCGACGACGACTCGTACGCCGCCCCTCGCAGCACTCGCGGTGGCTCCCGCCGCGGCTCGTACCACCAGGACGAGGACTCGACCGACGACGATGACGAGTACGCCAGCCGCCGTGCCGGTCGCAGGCCCGCTCGCCGCGAGTCGATGAGCGCGAGGGACCTCGACGACGCCATCGCCGGCATGAGCCTCGGTCGCTCGAACAGCCGGGCGTCGATGCGCCGCTCGAGCTCGCGCGCGGGGTCTCGCCGGGCTTACTAGGTCTCCTGCCTCGTCGAGCGCGCCCTTCTGCTGTAGTCTCCTCGTCCTCTCTTCTAGTTCTCTTAGTCTCTGCAACGTTGCCGGTGGCAGCTTGCCCTCTCCTCCTTTTCGGCCTTCCCAAGTCGAGCTACCTGGGCGAGCAAGCCGAGAGCGAGCCAGCTTTGCCGCGAGCGACTCGGCAGGGGTTCGAGAACCCGCGCTGAGCGCACTTGAGCGTGTGAGCACGACGGTGCGCCTGCCAACCGACAACGAAGCACGCTCAGGCCGCTCGGAGTTACGGCGGCCTCTCGCTCGCTCTGCGCTCCCGCTCGCGCGCATCTCCTGCCTCTCGCCGACTGCTCACGCTCGTGAATATGGCTTCGACACGCTCTGCTAATTGCCCGGCGGATACTGCTCCCTCGCCGTCTCGAGCAAGCCCTCGGAGACCTTGGCCCACTCGTGCACCGCCGCTCGATACGCCGCCTCCTTGCGCACCGGGTCAGCCTTGCGGACCTGGACCGTGAACGTTGCGGCGACGGGCTGTGTCGAGGCAGAAGGCGGGGACGATCAGGGAGCTGCTTCGAGAAGGAGGAAGAGAGGGGAGGCAGCGGCGAGGCGACGCACTCTGTGGTCCGAGAGGTCGGCCTCGAAGCGGCCGTAGCTGTCACACACGACGCTCTCGGGTCGCTCGGCGCGCCACAGGACCCGGTCGCACCAGCTCGGCGTGCGCTGCTTGGCGCTCGTGTCGTACCTGCCCGAGCGGCGGTCGTACTTGTACGTCGGCGGGAATGCGATGGGTGCCTCGGTGAAGGAGCGCAGGCGGAAGGTCGGAGAAGTGCGGCGGAGGCGGGTGAGCTCGTCGTGCGGGAGGAGGGTCTTGTAGGCGTCCTCGGGCGAGTCGGAGGACGAGAGGGTGCGCAGGACCTCGTCGCGAGGGAGCTCGATGCGGAAGTTGAGGTCACCTGCACAGGCAGGAAGAAGAAGCAGAGAGGCAAAGAGGAGAACGAGGTCAGCTCGCGCTCACCAAGGTCGAGGTCGAGAGAGGAGAGAGCGAGCGCACCGGCGAAGAAGGTCATCTCGGCGTCCGACACCTGCGTCCCGTCTCCTCCACCGACGTACGCTTCGTGCGTACACTCGCTCGGACGAGGAAAGACCGGGTTGGCGTCGAGGATCTCGACGAGGTCGCGCTCGCGCTCGGCCGGGTGCGTCCGGCCCGCCGCGAGGTGCGCGTTGACGAAGCAGAACGAGCTGTCGTCGAGGACGAGGCGGACGAGGATTGAGCCCTTGTTGCCGTACGCCTCGTCGAAGCCCGTCTTGATGTGCTGAGCGGCGAGATCTCGGATGCGCGACTTGATGGCCCGACGGGCAAAGACGACGGTGAAGAGCTGCGGGTCGAGGCGGCCGTCAGCCTCACGGCCAGGTCATGATGAAGCGCGGGAGAAGAGAAGGGGAAGCACCCCGACAAGCTTCTCGTCGCAGACGAGCTCAAAGTCGCGTCCGAGATACCGCTTGACGGCCTTGTCGAGCACGCGCAGCCAGTGGCGGTACCGACCCGTGACGTCGTGCGTCTTGGTCGCAAAGAGGATAGTGCCTGCAGGTGATGGACGTCAGCATCGAGCCGAGAGCTCATAGTTGAGCGGACGAGGACGCACGGGCCGCAAGCGTGAGGTCGGACAGGTCGACAAGCTGCAAGATGCGGCGAGTCAGCGCCTTCTGCCTGTGCATCGACTCGTAGGCGCGCAGACGTACCTCCTGGAAGTTGAAGACGACGAGATCGGGCGCCATGAGCGAGGTGAGGAAGCTGCCGAAGAGCTCTTTGTCGACCGGGCCCGAGTTCTCGAGCTGGTCGGGGTTCTGGCCGTCGACGTTGTACGTCAAGATGCCGAGCTTGAGCGGCGAAAAGTTGCAGTACGAGTCGACGGTGTGCGCCATGTGCGAGACTGCGAGCGGGCGAGGCGAGTTAGGAAGGTCGAGACGAGGTCCGTGCGCAAAGCGTCAACTCGCTGATCCAATCTTGCCGCAGGAGGCCGTCCTGTCGACGGCGAGACGGCGACAAAGGGAGAAGGTGAGCCTGGATGCTCGAGTCCGTCACGACAGGGAGAAGGAGGAGGGCGAGCCGCACCCAAAATCGGATGGTGAGGTCGGCGCCGGCGCTGTAGACACGCAAGCAGGAGGCCTGTCGATGTCCGTCAGCGGTCGCACGAGGCAGGCGTCGAGAGGATGAGAGACGGAGAGCGCACCGTCCACAGCGAGCTGGGGTCGAGCCCGAGCGACAGGATCGTGCCGCGATGCCCTCTCCACCGCTTGACGACGCGCCAATCTGCGCCTGCGACGTCAAAGATCTCCATCATACCGCTGCACGACGTGGATCATCAGCAAAAGCTACCTCCCGGAACGAGCGGGAGTGCACGCACTTGTCGAAGCCCGCCCAGAGGAAGCGCGACGGGCTGCACAGGGCCGTCACGGCGACGAGCGACACCTTCTTGACGCCGAGCAGCTTGCAGTCCTCGCGCCGCCAGACCGAGATGTGCCCAGAGCTGCGACGATCATTGAAGAGTCAGCGTGCGCGCTCGAGCAAGAGATGAGCCGGATCGGGTCCAAGCGCGACGCACTCGTGCCCGAAGAAGTTCAGCTCTGGATGCGCCGGCACGCAGCACCCGCTCGTCACCTTGCCGAGGCCGTCCCGCATGTCGATCGTCCAGCTGCACTCGCCCTCGTGGACGGCGACCGTCCCGCTCGCGTCGAACGCGCGCAGCACGCACGTCTTGTGCGCGCCCGTCGCCGACGGGTACAAGTCCCAGCTCGCCCACACGCGCTCGGCGACGATCTTGACGAAGGCGGCGCCGTGCGGGACGCGCAGGACCTTCGAGTGCGAGTGGAGCGACGCGAGCTTGCCGAGGCGCGGGTCGGGGAGCCACACGACGACGGTGCCGGCCGCGTCGATGGTGCACATCTCGGTCGCCGACGAGCGGAAGATGTGCATGATGGGCGAGCCGGCAGGGTGGGCGTCGGCTCGGTGAGCGACGACCGGGATCGAGATGGCCGAGAGGAGCGAGGGTCGGGACGTGAAGACGGCCGTGTCGAACTCGAACAGCTGGCCGCTGTGGCTGCCGACCCAGAGGTACCTGCAGGGCGACGGCGAGGATGATCAGCCCTCGAACTGGTTATGGAAGAGGGAGAAGAGCAGCTGCGCACCGACCGCTTTGCGAGAAGCACAACGCCGTGACCTCGGTGGTCCCGAATCCGTGCATGCCCGCCTCGCACCCTGTGCAGAGCATCAAGGAGAATCGTCAGCGTCGAGGAGAGCAGAGAGGGGGAGCGAGGAGGAGGACGCACAGCCGACCATGGCGTTGCTCGCGCTCCACAGCTCGGCGCGCAGGCCCGCCGCGACGGCGACGAGGTCGCCACTGACCGCAGCGACGCTCATGTCGGCGTAGTAGACGGCGCTGACCTTGCTGCGCTCGTTGGGGAGGAGCGGCTTGGTGTGGGTCGCCGAGCTCGCGTCGGGGAAGTGCTCGAGCTGCTCGGCCTTGATCTCCTCCATGGCCGACGCCGACGACAGGAGGTGGTCCTCGAGCTTGCTGATGGGCGAGATCGCAGTCGGGCGGGTCGAGGTGGCCGTGTCGAGAGGTCGGCGCGAGCGGTGGACGAGGGACAGCTCGTCGCGAGGCGGGGCGGACGGCGGCATCGTGTGCGTGTGCTGGCTGGGCTGCTCAGTCGCTAGCGGGTGCGGCACGCGCAGCTCGAGCAGGAGGTGAGCCAAGGCGGCGACGAGGGACCGAGAGGAGGACGGCGGAGAGTCCGCGGACGGGCACGGACCTCCTGTCCGTCTCGGCGAGCTCTGCGCCGCCGCACGAACCAGCCTGTCGCACCTTTTGCGCTCGCCAAACACGAGGCCTCATCAGAGACCGCGACGCCGCGAGAGGCGGAAGATGAACGAGAAAAGGGAGCTCTCGAGGAACCGGAACAAGGCGAGGGAGGCAAAGGGCATCTAGCGCCGCCTTGCCGGGCAAATCTCGAAGCGCGCATCTACATCTGCGGGCGAGAGGAGAGTCAGTGAGGCTACCCTGCGAGAGATAGAGAGAGCGCGAGCGAGCGAGAGGGAGGGACGCACGAAGTCCTCGTCCGGGTCGAAATTGGCCGCCGCCGCCTCGTCGTCGAGCACCTCGCCGAACGACGACAGGTCCTCCTTGCCCCTCGCGACCATGCGCACGGGCGCCTTGCCGCCGAGGCACTTGCCCGACGCGGCCGTCTTCTCGGCCTTGCCCTTGTCAATCGCGAGCGACGCCATCGACGCGCGCACCTTGCCGACCTCGTCCGCCTTGAGGGGCTGCGCGAGCGCCTTGGTGAGCTCGTCGACAAAGGCGGCAAAGTGCTTGGACGACGAGTGCTTCTGGATGAGGAGGTCCGAGAGCGAGGTCGACAGCGCCGAGAAGTCGTCCTTGTTGCGGCACTCCATGTCGAGCGGGTTGTCTGCGCGGCGGGGCGAGGACGCAGTCAGCTCAGGAGAGGGAGTAGAGCTTGAGGAGAGAGGTGAAGAGGACGCACCGGCCAGGCTCGACTCGCCAAAGAGGGTCGCGGCCGAGTCCATGTCGGACCGCAGCTGGGCCGCCCGCGCCTTTGCCCTCAGCGCCGCCGGGTCGTTCTCGCGCTCCTGTCGCGCTCTCAGCGTCAGCTCGAGATGCGGGCTCGACGAGAGAGAGAGACGGGGCGCACCTTGCGCTCCTGCTCCTCTGCCTTTCGGCGGTCCTCCTCCTCCTTCTGGAGGATCTTCTGCTTGGTGACGCCCTTGTTGCGCATGCTGCCGACGGCGGCGGCGGGCTTCTTGGGCTTGTCGTCATCGTCGCTCTCGGAGACGTCCCAGTCGTCCTTGACGTCGTCGTCCGACAAGTCCTCGTCGGCGTACTTGCCGCCCTTCTTGACGGCGGGGATGGCGGGGGCGAGCTTGGCCGGGGTCGAGGAGGACGAGGCGGGAGCGGCGGCGGCGGCGGGTGCGGTCGTCTCCTCGTCGGAGGATGCGTCTGCGGGCAAGGGAGCGAGGCGGGAAAGAAGGGAGGAGGAGGAGGAGGAGAGGAGGGAGAGAGCGAGGGTAAGCGTGTGGCAGGTGGACGAGGGTAGGGCCGGCGTGACTGACCCCAGTCAGAGCCCATGGTGGATCTAGCCGGTGCAGCAGATGCGGTTGAGGGTCAGATGAGGACGAGAGCGTCGAGCTGATGAAGTCGTCTCGCCCCTTGTCCTCGCTCACCCCACCACTCGCTCGTGCAGAGCTGCACACGCGCTAGCCTGGTCCTCGTACTGCTCAGCCACACGCCAGGCCCCACCCGCAACCGCTCGCCGTTGACACCGCCTCGCTCCTCCTCCCCCTCGACCGGCTCCCCGCCTCGCCTCCCGTCACGCCCAACTCGGGCCACCCTCCACGCGCACCGCCATGCCGCACCAGCGCGATGTCCTCCTCGGCCACCCACCCTCGGTCGACCGCGCCCCGAGAGCCCACTCGCGCGCTCCCTCGACCCGCTCGGTCCAGGACCGCGACGGCAACGACATGCTCGACGTCGGCACAGAGGGCGAGCAGGTCCCGCTAGACCTGGTGCGCACTCCCTCCTGCATCCTGTCCGCGTCGAGCCACCCGCTGACCCTGTCCCGATGCGTCTTCAGCTCCAGTCGCTTTACCTCAACCCCGCCGGCGCCCCGACGACCGACTCGCCGCCGCCTCCCTTCCACGTTCGCAACTCCTCCGTCTCGTCCGACCGCTTCTCGCCCCACGTCGTCGCAGGCTGGCCCTCGGCCGTCGCGTTCGCCACCCGCACGAGCTACCCGCCCGTCAAGAAGCTCGCCCGCACAGAGCGCAAGCGCATCCTCGTCACGGGCGGCGCAGGCTTTGTCGGCAGCCACCTCGTCGACCGCCTCATGTTCCTCGGCCACGACGTCGTCGTCCTCGACTCGTTCTTCAGCGGCAACAAGACGACTCTGTCGCACTGGGTGTGCGTCCGTCCCCGTTCCTCCCCCGACTCGCTCAGCGCTGACGCTCGTCTCTCTGCAGCGGGCACCCCAACTTTGAGCTGATCCGAGGAGACGTCGTCGAGCCCATCCTCCTCGAGGTCGACCAGGTGCGTCCTCGTTCGGCTCGACGTCCTCGCGCACGGACCCCCGACTGACTCGCCTCGACCCGGCCGCAGATCTACCACCTCGCGTGCCCCGCCTCGCCCAAAGCGTACCAGCTCAACGCCGTCAAGACGCTCAAGACGTCGTTCGTCGGCACGCTCAACATGCTCGGCCTCGCCAAGCGCACCAAGGCGCGCTTCCTCCTCAGCAGTACGAGCGAGGTCTACGGCTCGCCGACGGTGCACCCGCAGCCCGAGAGCTACTGGGGCAACGTCAACCCGAACGGGCCGAGGGCGTGCTACGACGAGGGCAAGCGCGTCGCCGAGGCGCTCACCTACGGCTACGCGCGGCAGGACGGCGTCGACGTGCGCGTCGCGCGCATCTTCAACTGCTTCGGTGCGTCCCTCTCCCTCCCCGTCTGCATCTCTGCTGTCTCTCTTATCGGTCGAGCAGGCGCTGACGTCCTTGAGCGTGCAGGTCCGCGCATGAGCACCGACGACGGCCGCCTCGTGAGCAACTTTGCCGTGGCGGCGCTGCGAGGAGAGTCGCTCCAGGTGTACGGCGACGGACAGGCAACACGATCACTTATGGTGCGTCCTGAGCTCACTCTTTCTAGTCCTCGTCGTCGAGGTGAGCGCGCGCTGACCCTGCCCCGGTCGTCTTCCTCACGCACAGTTCGTCCACGACCTCGTCACGGGCCTCATCGACCTCATGGAGTCGTCGCACTCGCTCACGCCCGTCAACATCGGCTCGTCGGACGAGGGCACGGTCCTGTCGTGGGCCGAGGAGATCCTGTCGACCGTGCGCGAGCTGCGCGCCGCGGGCGACGTCGCGCCGCTCCCCGCCGGCACGCCCGAGAGCACGATCGAGTTCGTGCCCGCCGTCGTCGACGACCCGCCGCGGAGGCGGCCCGACACGACGCTCGCCAAGGAGGTGCTCGGGTGGGATCCGCGGTGGACGGTCAAGGCCGGGTTGGAGGAGACGGTTCGGTACTTTGCTGCGCAGCTCGAGATGGCCGACTGAGTGCAATCTATTTATCCACTCTGCCGTGCGGTACAGGAAAGACAGAGCTGTCGAGGCGCAGAGTCGGCATCGTCCTCGTCGCGACGACTCGGAGAGAGGCGGCGACACGCTGTCCTTGCTCGCTCGACTCGATCTCGCGCAAGCCCCTGCTGGCAGCGATGAATACAATCGACCTCTCGCGCAAGTCCCTGTGGTCCTGGCGGCAGTCGCCCAGCTCCCCCTCCTCATCAGCACCGCCCCACAATCGTGTCGACACCGACCGACCAGGACTCGCAGGAGGCTGGCGCGCATGCGCAAGCTTCCCGTCCATGGTCCACGAGGAGCTCAGAGCGGCTGCGCTCATCCCTGACCTCGCTCTCGGGCTCAACGAGGAGGTGCGTGTCGTCCTCCCCCACTTTGCTCTCTCGAGCTCCCTCCCCCACACGCGAGGCTCAACGCTGACCTGTATGAGCACGTTCACAGAAGATCCAGTGGGTCGGCGAGAGCGACTGGCTGTACCGCTGCTCGTTCGAGGTCGACAAGCTCCCCGTGGCGGGCTCGCAGGCGGCCGCCCTCATCTTTGAAGGTCTCGACACGTTCTGCACCGTCTTCCGTGCGTCCTACACGACGAGATCCTCCTACCCGGTGGACAAGCTGACACACGTGCCCTACGCCTCGCAGTCAACGGCACCAAGATCCTCGAAGCGCAGAACATGTTCGTTTCGAACCGCGTCTCGGCCCTGTCGTCCCTCCAGCGTGGCGCCAATACGCTCTACCTCGTCTTCCACTCGGCTTTCCGGCGCGGGCGCGAGCTCGAGGAGCAGGCGCTCGGGCGCGCCGAGCACTGGCCCTGCTGGAACGGCGACAAAAGCCGGCTCTTTGTGCGCAAGGCCGGGTTCGGGTACGGCTGGGACTGGGGCCCGGTGGTCATGACGGCGGGACCGTACAAGTCCGTCAGGCTCGAGATCTACCGCAGCAGGATCGTCGACTTGTGCGTCTCGCTCGGCGACGAGCTTCCTCATCTTTTCGTCTTTCGCCACGCTGACTCAGGCTACGACCGTAGCTGGCCTCGCGCTCAAGTTTCCGACACGCTCGTCGCGACGCTCTCTCTGAGCTGGACGACCTCGGACGCCGTCGACGGCCTCGCCGCCACCGCTCGACTTGTCTCGCCCGAGGGCGTCTCGATCCGCAAGACGAGCTTCGACAGCTCTTCGGTCGCCGAGCACGTGTGGCGGCTCGATGAGGACGAGGTCGAGCTGTGGTGGACGTCTGGCTTGGGCGAGCAGCCGCTGTACACGGTCGAGGTGGATCTCGTCGACATGGTGCGCTCAGGCCCGCTCGGCGCGCTTCTCTCGAGCAGAGCTGACCTGCCCTCCTCGTCCACCCGCAGCATTCTGGCTCGGTCCTGCACTCGGTGTCGCGCAAGATTGGCTTCCGCCGCCTTCGAGTCGTTCGCGCGCCGCTCGACGACCCCGCCGAGTCGGGCTGCACGTTCCTCTTCGAGCTCAACAACGTCCCGCTCTTCGTCGGCGGCAGCAACTGGATCCCGATCGACTCGATCGTGACGTCGGCGAGCGACGAGCGGTACCGGCGCTGGCTCGAGCTGGCGAGGGACGGCGGCCAGAACATGGTCAGGGTCTGGGGCGGTGGACTTTACGAGGCCAACGTCTTCTACGACACCTGCGTGCGTCTCTTCACGCTCTCCTACCACCTCCACTCTCCTCGCTGACGCTGACGACGACCACACACGCTCGCAGGACGAGCTCGGCCTCCTCGTCTGGCAGGACCTCATGTTCGCGTGCGGCAGCTACCCGGCCCACCTTCCCGACTTCCAGTCGAGCGTCGAGCAGGAGGTGATGCAGGCCGTCAAGAGGCTCAGGGCTCACGCCTGCCTCGCCATCATCGCCGGCAACAACGAGGACTACCAGATTGCCGAGGCGGAGAAGCTCTCCTACGACCCCGAGGACAAGGACGGTTCGTCAGCTCTCGCTCCCCTCGTACTCCTCCCGCCTCGACTGACTCCCTCCCTCTCTGCGCAGGCGACTGGCTCGTGCGTCGTGACGAACTGAGCACAATCGAGAAGCTCGATCCGGCTGACCTCTCCTTCTCCCCCGCGCGCAGCACACCGACTTCCCCGCTCGCGAGCTCTACGAGCGCACCTTCCCCGGTATCGTCAAGCAGCATGCCGACGTTTTCTACACGCCTGGCTCACCCTGGGGCGGCAGCACGACGAGGGACCTGACCGAGGGGGACGTGCAGTGCGTCCAGCCTCTCCTTCCTCCGCTCGTTCAGCAGAGGACTGACGCCGCCGCCGCCGCTCGACAGTGTGTGGGACGTGTGGCATGGCGAGCAGAGGCCGTACCAGGACTACCCGTCGCTCGGCGGACGCATGGTGACCGAGTTTGGTGCGCACGGACCTCTCTTTCCTCGCTTCCTGCGCTGGCCGACGCTGACCTCGCGCACCCTCTCGCAGGCATGGAAGCAGCCCCCGACATCCGCACGATCGACTACTTTCTCGACGGAGACGTCTCGCAGCGCTACCCTCAGTCGCACGTCATGGCGGCGCACAACAAGGCCGACGGCTTCGAGCGCCGACTCGCCCTCTATATCACCGAGAACATCCGCGCCGGCACGTCGCTCGAGGACTACGTCTACGCGACGCAGTTCGTGCAGGCCGAGGCGATGAAGAGCGCGTTCGGCGGCTGGCGGCGCAAGTTCACGGGCGGCGTCGGCGGGGCCAAGTGCGCGGGCGCGCTCGTCTGGCAGCTCAACGACGTCGTGCGTCGGCCCTCTCTCTTCCTCTGCAGCTCTGAGAGAGAGTACTGTGCTGACGCGCTGCCTCTCATCTGCAGTGGCCGACGACGAGCTGGTCCATCGTTGACCACTTCCTGCGACCCAAACCCGCCGTCCGTCCCTCTCTCCTCTCGCTCATCGTCCTGCACGTTCTCCTGCTGACGTTGACGCTCTGCAGTACCATGCCATCAAGCGCGCTATGGCTCCTCTCGCTCTCGGCGCAAGTCGGCGCACGGACCGCTTCTTCCCCGATCGCTTCTCCGCCGCCAAGCACGTCGACAAGACGTTCGTCGACCTGTGGGCGAGCAGCTCGTACCTCGCCACTCGTCGTGTCGTCCTCGAGGTCGAGGCCGTCGAGCTACATTCCGGCAAGAGGGTGCACCATGAGCGGCGGGAAGTCGAGCTGCCCGAGAACCGGTCGACAGAGCTCGAGGCGCTCGAGATCCCGAGCTCGTGGGAGGACAAGGGCGTCGTCGTCGTCGCTGCGAGGTTGCGCGACATGAAGAGCGACGACGTGCTCGCTCGGGTTTCCGTCTACCCCGAACCGTGCGCCCTCTCCTCCTCTCGACCGTGTCGCAGCTCAAACTGACGGCCTCTCTCGCTCGCCCGCCCGCAGGTACAAGTACCTCAGCTTTCCCTCGCCCTCGCACACGAACCTGCGCGTCTCGCTGCACCACTCTCCCCGTTCGAGCTCGACGGGCACGGTCCGCGTCCTCGCCGACCGACCGGTCAAAGGCCTCGTCCTCCACCTCAGCACTGACGTCAAGCTCAGCGACAACTTCCTCGACCTCGTACCCGGCGACGAGCAAGTCGTACAAGTTGACGGACTCGAGAAGGAGACGAAGCTCGAGTGGCGGTGTGCGTCCCCGTCCTGCTCGCTCTCGACTGTCCCGCCACGAGCTCACTCGCTCTGTCTCACTGCGCGCAGATCTCGGCGACGAGCACAGTCCGTAGACGTCTAGATCTAGTCATGCCTGCACTGCACTTCTGAACATGCACGCTGCCTCCTGCGCTACGCCATCTCGCGCGAGAGCGACTTGATCCGGCCCTCGGGCAGACGCTGCGCTGCGTCCCGCGCCGCCGCCTTGTACCGCTGCGTCGCCGATGCCGAGAGCGCGGCGGCCGTCTCGAAGGACACGAGCTGCGGAGCACAGGAGTATAAGCGAGGGTCCGAGCGCGGGATGGAGAGGAGCAGTAGGAGGACGCACGAGGTTGCCGAGGGCCATCATGGAGCGGTAGACGGTCTCGCTGTCCGAATCGTTCATGAGCTGCACGTGAAGAAGAGTCAGTGAGATGCTCGTAGAGGAGGAGCAGGAGGACAAGGCCGCACCTCGACGGCGAGCTCGGCGAGATCCTCGGCCGCCTTGGCGTCGAGCTGCTTCTGCGCAGCGAGGACCGAGAAGCTGCAAGGAGAGAAAGGAGTCAGCGTTCTGCTCGTGAGCTCAGTCCATGGAGAGAGAGCGAGAGAGAGAGGTGGCAAGACGCACTTGAGGAGGACCGTGGCGAACGCGACCTTGCCGTTCTTGTTGAGCGCCGCCTTGCTGCCGCGCTTCTTGAGGCTCGCGAGCACGTCTCGCGCCTCGCTCTGCATCGTCGCCTTGCCGACGAACGGCACAAAGACGTTGGCGAGCGCCCTGAGGGCGAGCATGGCGTTGATGTCGCTCTCGGTCGCCGACGTCGCCGTCGCGAGGACGACGGGGAACGAGCCGGCGGTCGGCGCCGAGAGGGCGAGGAGCCGTGCGAGGTCGAGCGCGGGGAAGCGCGACTCGGCCGGCCAGGACGTGAGGAGCTTGTCGACGACGGCGGTGTCCGAGTCAGAGGGAGGTGGGGACGACGGCGACGAGAGCGCGACGAGGAGGTAGGCGATGAGGCGGTCGAGCGAGGAGAGGTCGTCGGCGGTGAGAGCGAGGGACGACGTGGAAGGCGAGGCGGCAAACTGGTCCGAGAGCTGGGCGAGCTTGCTCCTCAGGGCGGGGAGGTTGGCCTGGGTGAAGGACAGGAACGACGTCTGCGAACGGCGAGATCTCGATCAGCCTCTGATACTCTTGCACTCGTGAGCGAGGACCGAGAGACGCACATGAGGAAGAACGCCGCCCGAGCGAGATGCCGAGGATGCGCCGCCGCCTGCTCAGGAGAGGAAGCAGCGTCAGCTCAAGCTCGCCGATGAGCGACGAGGGGAAGCGCACCGGTGTAAGGGTCGCCCGAGAAGGTGCTCGAGCTCGCTCCTGCTCCTGCCGAGCGGTAGCTGCTCCCGCCGGTGAAAGGGTCCACGCCGCCGCCGCCGCCGCCTCCTCCAGCACCTGCGCCGCCGCCGCCGGTCGTCGAGCGGTAGCTGCTCGCGCCCGTGAACGGGTCGACGTTGCCGCTGCCGCCGAGCTTGACGCCGCCCGTGTTCTGCTCGATGAAGGCGGCGATCTGGTCGATGTAGCCCATCGGGAGCTCGTTGGCGTTGAGGAAGGTCTGTGCGGCGGCGTACGGGTTCTGGCTCGTGTTGTACGGCAGCTTGAGCATCGGGGTACCGCCGCCGAGGTCGATGTCGAAGACGTAGTCGTACTCGCGACCCTGGTAGAGCTGCTTGCGCGACGAGCCGACTGCGTCGGTCACCTCGCCGATCTTCTGCCACGAGCGCGAGCCCGCCGACCACTGCGAGCAGCGACTCAGAGTCAGGATGTGTGCCAGGGGAAAGAGAAGAGCGACGTAGGAGCGCACCTGGTACGCCTCGACCGTGCCGCCGACCGTCTTGACCATCTTGACCTGGCCCTCCTTGTTGCCCGGCTCGTCGAGCGCCTCGGGCCCGGGCAGGTCGCTCTTCTTGAGGTCGCCAATCTGGGACCTGTAGGCAAGAGAGAGCGTGAGCGCCTCTTCATCAGCTGCAGCCGGCGCGCGACGACCAGAAGGACGAGGCGCAAGAGGCTCGAGCGGGAGCCGACTCACGAGTTGAGCGCCGTCTTGGACACCTGCTCCTCGTACTCCTGCTCATGCTCGACGTCAGTACGTGTGAGCCTCCGCGAGGGAGGAGAGAGGATGAGGGCCGCACCGCCAAGTCGGCCTCGCTCGCGATCCGCTCCTTGCTGCGAGTGTAGACGCGCACGTTGCCGTCCGAGGCGCCCGCCGCGACGTCACCGTTGGCGAGCACGTTGACGCACCAGACTGTGAGGAGGGCGAGAGGGCGAGCGCGCAAGGTCAGCTCGCGCTCGAGGGAGAGGCAGGCCGACGCTCCTCGCCGAGGAGGAACTCGCAGGCGACGCACCCGAGACGGCCGGGACGACGATCGTCTGGGTGCACTCGCCGTCTTGCGCGCGCCAGATGCGGACGGTGCGGTCCTCGCCGCCCGAGACGAGGCCGCCGCCGAGCGAGTCGGGGATGGTCGCGAGCGAGTAGACGAACGAGTCGTGGCCGGACAGGGTGTGGACGCAGTCGCCCGTGACAAGGGACCAGAGGCGGATGGTGCTGCAGGGCCGAGGGTGTGTGAGCTCGTGCAAGCGCACGACGACGCCAAGTGCGACGAGCGCCCAACCTCGAGACGAGCAAGACGTCGAGCTCACCCGTCGTTGCTGCCGCTCGCGAACCAGCCCTCGCCCTCGCCGCCGCCCGCGCTCTTGTCGAGCTTGGCGAGCGCGCGCACCGCCTGCGTGTGGCCCTTGAACGTCTTGACGAGCTTGTCGCGCTGGAAGAGGCGGATGAGGTTGTCGGCGGCGCCTGCTCGTGCGCGTTCCTCGTCAGGATGCCGATCTTGGAGGAGCAGGCGAGAGAGAGGAGAAGAAGGAGGGGGAGGAGAGAGAGCCGCACCGGTCAAGACGAGGTCCTCCTCTTCCGCCGAGCCGTTGCTCTCGAGCGCGAGGACGGCCCACACGCTCTGCTCGTGGCCCTTGAGCGTGTACGCGAGCTGCCAGTCCTTCCACACCTTGGCCGTCCTGCGGGGAAGGGAGCAGAGCGTCAGTCACCGAGTCTGGCACGACAGCGTGCCGCCGAGGAGAGGTGGGAGAGGGGAAACACGAGGCGACTCACTTGTCCCAGCTGCCGCTCACGATGCGCTTGCCGTCCTTGCTGACGTGGAGGGCGCACACGTTGGCCTCGTGGCCGATGAGGGTGTGGCTGGGCGAGTTGGACGGTGCGGAGGACGAGTCGAGCGAGGAGAGGGTCGAGGGGGAGGGGAGCGGCCAGGCGTGGATGAGCTTGTCCTGCCCGCCGGTGAGGAGGTACCCTGCGAGACACGGTGCACAAGGTCAGCTCACGATCGCACTCAACAAGGGCGTCAGCGGGCGGCGAGCTGTGCGCTGCCCCCACTTGACGCCCGAAGCGGCCAGAGCGGCTGAACTTGTAACGCACCTCCGAGCGCGTCCTCGCCGGTCTGCGAGGTCCACTCGACGGCGTTGACGAAGCCCTCGTGGCCCGTCGCCGTCTCCTGGCCGCCAAAGAGCTGCCCGTCGGTCCACCTGGCCCCGCTCGCCGCGTCGCCGTCGCTCGCCCTCGTGATCCAGCTGCGGGCGGAGCCGTCGCGGGAGGCGGAGAAGAGGACGGGGACGGAAGCGTTGTAGCTGTGGAGGAACCTGGTGGTGGCGCCGCCGTTGTGGGTGGCTCTAGGGGTCGAGGCGAGGGCGCGGACGTCGGCTGCGTGGCCGGCGAGGGTGGCCGACAGGCGGTAGCGGGCGGGGTGTGCGTCGTGCGAGGCCATGGTGGCTGGCTCTGGGTGCTCCTGGGTGGGTGGCACGAGCAGGTGGAGACCAAGAGCGGCCCGCGTCGTCATCTCGTCCTTGTCGTCGTCGCTCCTGCACTCTCTCCTCGAGCCAGACATGTCGACAATCGCAGCACAGTTCGCCACCAAGGGCAAGAAGGTGCGCCGCCCCTCGTCCTGCTCGCCCGCCTCGCCCCCTTTCCCCTCCCCCTCCTCCGCCCCCGCTCACATCAACTCGGCTCGCTCCCTCACTCGCAGTGCGTCGCCATTGGCCGCAACTACGCCGCACACATCAAGGAGCTCAACAACGCCACCCCGACCGAACCCTTCTTCTTCCTCAAGCCCACCACCTCGTACGCCCTCTCGCCCGACAACAAGGTCGAGATCCCGCGGGGGGTCGTCGTCCACCACGAGGGTCCGTCCTGCCCTCTCCTACCTCCTCTCACCCTCTCCGAGCTGACCTTCAGCCAACCCACAGTCGAACTCGGCGTCGTCATCGGCAAGGGCGGCCGCGACATCTCGGCCGCAAAGGCGCTCGACCATGTCGCCGGCTACGTGCGCTCGCCTCCCTCTGCGACCCGCTCGACGTGCTCTCAAGCTGACGCGGGGTGCGCCCGTCCGCAGACGCTCGCTATCGACTACACGGGCCGCAACATGCAGGACGCCGTCAAGGCAAAGGGCCTCCCGTGGAGCGCAGCAAAGGTGCGGTCGCGTCGTGCGCCCTCTCGCCGGCCTGCATGCTCTCGACGTGCGTGCAAGAGCTGACGTAACTCGGCCTGTCGCACCTGCAGGGCTTCGACACGTTCTGCCCGGTCGGCAAGTTCATCCCCAAGAGCGAGATCGAGGACCCGCACAACCTGCGCCTGTGGTACAAAGTGCGTCTCGCTTACCGCAGCACCGACACCTGCAGCTCTGCGACCATGTGTGCTGACTCTCGAGCCCCCTCTTTCCCTCCTCCTACTCCTCGTCGTGCTGTTCTCCTCCCTCGACCTCTCGCTTCCCCTCTCGCCTTCTCCTCTCTCCTCTCGCAGATCAACGGCACGACCAAGCAGGACGACTCGACGGGCCTCATGTTGTACCGCATCCCTCAGCTCATCGAGCACGTCTCGGGCATCATGACGCTCGAGGAGGGCGACCTCATCTTGACCGGTGCGTCGTCTCCTCCTCCTCCTTGCCCTCTCGCCCCTCGGCTCTGCGGCACGCTCAGCTGACTCTCGACGGCTGCCGCGACAGGTACCCCACAAGGCGTCGGCCCCATCGCCGAGGGCGACAAGATCACCGCCGGCCTCGAAAAGCCCGACGGCACGGTCCTCGACCGCCTCGAGCACGTCGTCAAGGCGCGCGAGGGCGGGTACGAGTTCAAGGGCAAGTAGAGCTCGGTCGTGTGTGCAATGTAGACGAGCTTTAGAAGGCTATGCGATCTGTAAAAATGCCTCATTACTTCCTCGTCCTCCCTCGGACCTCTCGATCCTCTGCCTCGTCGCCGAGCCTGGGCCCGCCCGGGCAGAGCAGCGCTTGCGAGCTCAGAGAGACGCTCTGGCGCTGTACAGCGCACGGCGTGAGCAGTGAGGGGGCCAGGAAGAGAGGCTGCGCTCGCGAGGTCGACATCCGGGGCAAGAGAGGCTCTCGCTGCACCCGCGCCGCTGCACCAGTCGTCTCGCGCCCCCAACTTGTTCTCTGAGCTTCGGCACGTCGCCCTCGACGGCGCCAATGCTGCGGTCTCGAGGTTTCGACGTCGACATCGACCCTTCGGCCCCATGTGGGGTTCATCGGCAAATGCGAGGTCGTGAGAAAGGTGCCCCACATTTTTCGTGCCGATCAATCTCCACCTGGCTTCTCGCACGCACCTCTCGACCCTCTCGTTCGCCAGTAGGCCCTCGGCTCGGCTGCCTCAGCGAGCGGTAGCAGTAAGCGTCGTTGCAGAGCGAGTGGCACGCTCACGTCGCGAGCGGCTCAGGCTGCTCTCGTCGACGAGGCTCGAGCGCGGAGAAGGCTTGCAGCTCCGAGAGGGCGGCTCTCGCATGGCTCGCCGGCACCGCTCTCGCTGAACGATCTGACGGCACGCAGAGACCGAGTTACAGGAGGAACAGGCCACGAGCTGCAGTCGGCTCGAGCTGTGGACGCGGGAAGGAGGGAGTGGGTCAGCTCCGGCTCTCGACGAGGCTCCGATCTCGGAAAGACGATGCACCTCGGGGTTCGAGTCTGCGAGCGTACAAGGGCGTCAGTATGATCTCGACCATGAGGGCGAGCGGGTCTCAGCCGAGCCAAGCGCACCGTGGTCGACGTCAAGCGCCTCGTCGCAGGTGTCGGCCGAGCTCTTTGCCCGACCGCGCCTGCGTGGAGAACAACACCTGGCCGGCGAGGGTCTGCAGCTGTGCCATGTGAAGGATGTCGGCGGCTGCTCGCCGAGAAGGGGAAGGAGAGCGGGAAGGGAGCGAGAGGAGGCGCACCTCGGGATGCTCGAGCCGCGGACGACCTTGCCGCCGAGGGCACCTCGGGACAGCTCGATGGACGTCTCGAGGTCGTCGACTGGACGAGAGGAGCGCCGAGGGATGGCTCAGAGCGAGCTGCGACGAGGCGACGAGGTCAGCGAGTCGGGCTCGAGCGAGGGTGCTCGAGAGCGAGAGGAGCGCGAGACGGGCAGCGCACCTCGTGAAAGGGTGCGCGTGCTTCTTACGAGACGGCCGACAGGTCCTGCGCCGCGTTCGAGAGCTCGAGGCCATCCTGCAGACGTGCACAGGGTCGACCGGAGGACGAGGAGGACGAGGTCAGCCCCTTGCGCGCGCGGCAGCGGTCAGCCTGGGGCAGGGCAGGACGCACCTGCTCGAGCTCGCCCGAGTCGTGCCTGTGCGCATCGCGACCTGTGCGAGGGAGGGAGGACGAGCGTCAGCTTGGGAGGTGGGGCTGGGCGACGACGGCGGCGGGGACGACAGAGGGCAGCACGCACAGGTCGGAGACGTCTTGAGAGCCATCGACGAGCTGGCTCGCGGCGGATCTAGACGGGAGGCGAGGAGGAGGAGGAGACGAGGCCCGGCTCGCGCGAGGAGGCTCTCAACGACGAGCAGCTCTCGGGGCACCTCTCGCTAGCCACTGGAAAGAGGGCACAGCGGGCATGTATAACAACGACAGTATAAGCGAGTAAAGTAGAGTGTCTAAAGGGCCGGGAGGAGGGTAGGATGAAGGACGAAGGGGGCACTGACGACGAGCGAGAGAGGGGGTGCGGGCGGGGAGGAAGAGGGAGAGGCTCTACGAGGCGGGCGGGTCCTCGAGCTGGCTGTGTCGGCGGATGTGGCGGCGCAGCGCCTTGTCGTTGCCGACCGTCGACGAGCGGCGGCGGCGGCGCCACGTCTTGCGGGAGCGGGCGTCCGAGCCCGGCGGCGACAGAGTCGACGACGAGGACGATGAGGGCGAAGAGGGCTCGGGCTCGCGCTCGCGCTGGCGGTCACGGCGGCGCGGGATGTCGTTGGCGAGGTCGGGCAGGCGCGACGAGGTGGATGAGGGCGAGGGAGCGCCGCGCTGGCGGAGGGAGGAGCGTCCCGACGATGGGCCCGGCTCGGGCGCGCGCGCGGGCTCGCCGATCGCGCAGCCGGCAAAGCGCGCGAGGACGCCCTGCGTGTCGTCATCGGCCGTCAGGAACGCCTCGTCCTCGGACGAGGCGTCGCCGATCTTGCCACCCTGGGCCGCGCTCGTGTGGGTCGCGCCGTCCTTGGTGCTGCGGAACACCTCGACGGCGTCCTTAGCGCCGCGACGCGGGCGGGGCTTGAGGGCCGAGGCGAGCGGGAGCGGGACCGACGACGACGACGACGACGGCGTAGGCTGGTCGCGGTGCGCGACGGCGCCCTCGGCGAGGCTGCTGCCGGGCGTGCAGGTGCGCGTGGTCGGGGCGGCGCCGTGTCGGACGCGGCGGGAGGGGCGCGTCGGCGTCTCGGGGTCGAGACGAGGCTTGCCCTTGGCGCCCTTGCCCTTCTTGCTCGAGCTGACGAACTCGTACAACGTCTCCCTTGACTCGGCGACCTGCTTGGCGGTCGAGCTGATGATGAGGCCGTGCTCGGCCACCTTGTCGTCGAGCTCGAGGTTGGCCTCCTGCTCGCGTTCGAGCTCGGCGCGGATGGCGAGGTTGTCGGCCTGGAGCGTGTCGAGCTTGCTGAGGATGGCGGCCGTGGCCGTGGCGGCGACGCCCGGCGCGCTCTTGTGCTCGGCGACGTCTGCGGTCGGCGACAGGTTGTTCATCTGCATGCCGCGGAGGAGAGAGAGAGCGCGGGACGGGGTCAGCAAGGAGAACCGAGCGAGGCAGACCGAGGCCGAGGATGAAGGCGGAGAAGTGGACGCACGCGCCGGTACCAGTCATCCATGCGGCTCTTCTTGATGGCCTCGTTGAGGTTGCCGATCGTGAGGTGCAGGTCGCCCGACAGCGAGAGCGCGAGGTTGCACACGGTGACGAAGCGGTAGCGGATGACCTCGGGCTCGAGCGGCAGCTCGTACATGGCCTTATGCGGGAAGCCGTATCCCTTCGAGTACTCCAGGACGGCGCCGACCTTGTCGGCGAGACCTCTGCCGTGGGTGCCCGGGTTGATCTTCATGGGGAGGTCGTCGCAGCTCGCCCATACCGTGCCTTCGAGCTTGTTGTTCAGGCCGGCTTTGCGCATGAGCGCCTTCCACTCCTCGTACGGGTCGCGCGTCTTCTGCGCCATCGGGACGTTCGTGCACGTAGGTCAGCCGGTGCCGCACGCGTGCGAGCGGGAGAGGGCGCGGGGAGAAGAGCGGGCACGCACCTTGGCGGGCGCCTCAGGAGCTTGCGCAGGATCCATGATGAAGAAAGATGCGAACGCAGGGCAGTGCGGTAGTGGACTGCGCACAGGAGCGAGGAGGACGAGGGGGCGGGACGGGGTTGAATGAGAGGCGGGGAGATGAGGACGACGAGGTCAGCGGGCGAGAACGAGGGCAGGGAGAGAGGTGGGAAGGGGCGCACAGTATCAGAAGAGGTCGGTGTACACGATTGGCGGGTCTAGTGGGCGCGTGCTGGTGCGTTCGAGTTGCTGTCGAGGACGGGGAGATGAGGACGACGAGGTCAGCACAGCGCGAGCGAGGGCGTGGAGACAGGCGGGAAGGGGCGCACAGGATCGAGAGGACGGTAAGGAGGTGCTCAAAGTCGTACGTCGTCTACTGGGTGAGAGCGAGCGTGAAGAGAGAAGGAGAGCGACTCCCCGCCCCGGTCGACGAGGACGAGAGCGAGTTCAAGCTCGCAACTCGGCTCTGCTGTGCGAGCGGCTAATCAGAATCAGAGAAGAGACCCTGCTCGACAACTTCCAGCCCCAGGCCCGTTACTGCAGTGGGTTGTGCCGACTCTCGTCGCGCGAGCTCCTCCTCCTCGCCTTCTCCTCTCGCCCGGTCATCCACGCTCGAGTCGAATCCTCGACCGTTTCTCGCTCGATCGCGCTCATTCTTGCGCTCACTCGGTCTGCGACGCACCTTCTCTCCAGCACTGGTCACACAGAGTCTGCGCACGCTCTCTCTTTCGCGCCCGTGCCCTCAGGCTCGCTCGACGCTCGCTCTCGAACGCTCCGTCGGCGTGGGCTCGAATTCCTCGACTCTGGGACGGAATTGCAGATACGTACACGAGTCGTCCAAGGCGGGCGAGGCGAGAGGTGCGGGCGAGCGGCGAGCGGCGCGCGAGGGACCGAAGAGGCTGGACGTCCAGGTGCAGCACTCCTCGCGCAGGTAGCTCGAGTCGGGTCGACGGCGCCGCATGAGCCTGTGCACGTGCTCGAGTCAGCTCTAGGGCACGCTCGAGAGGCGGCGAAAGAGAGGGAGGACGCACGGCTGCGGGGAACGTCCCTCGCCAACGAGGCAGCACACGACGTCGGGCTCTGCGCCGAGGCTCGAGCGAGCTGTACGCCTCTTGGCGACTCTTGAGGCGAGATCACCATGTAGAAGGACTGGCAGGACGACCGGCAGGACGACCTTGTCGATGGCGGGTGCGGGTCGAGAGGGTGCCGGCGAGCTGCACGACAGCTGCGAGCGCACAGCGAGGACGAGTCAGCCGAGCGCAGAGCGAGGACGAGTCAGCGCTCCTCACCGTCGAGGATGACGAGGCCGGCCGGAACAGAGAGGAGGCGCACCAGACGAGCAGGACAGGGCAGCACAGGCGACCTCGACCCGGCTTGGCGCGCGAGAGGCTCGGCTCGTCCTCGTCGCCGCAGGCTCGCAGGATGGCGACGGGCGCCTGACGAATCGGCGATCTTGAGCGAAGGAAGAGCTCTGACGGGTCGAGGGCGAGCGTGTGCGGCCCGGCTGGGCGACCCGAGTCGAGCGAGAGGGAGGACGAAGCCGAGTCGAGCCTGCGCCGCGAGGAGGAGGACAAGACGGGCATCAGCGTCGACCCGAGACCGAGGAGGGCGACATGCTTCGAGGGATGGGCAGGCTCACCTCGTGCTTGAGCGTGCGGCAGGTCGTGCAGCTCGAAGCCGACGAGCGAGGCGGCGCGGCGGAAGAGGGCGAGCGCCGAAGGTGTCTTGCTGGGGAGGGGCGTGGTCGGGAGTGAGGACGCTGTAGATACACAAAGGGTCAGCGCCCGAGGGCTTCAGAGTGAACGCGGACGGGGACGGGCGAGAGGGACGCACTCGAGCAGGGAGAAGTCCAGGGCCCGCCACCTCGACGAGCGCAGCTCGAGAGTCCTCGCCGCCGCCGCACGGTGCTCCTGAAGCGCGCTTGAAGACCCAGGTCAGGTCAGGAGCGAGCTGCGAAGCGTCGCGGTCGAGTTGGTTCATCGGGTCGGAAGGAGGAGGCGAGGGTGGCCTCGATTGGCGCGGGGCGAGGCCAGTCTTGCGCGTGGGTGCTGGTGAGAGCTCATGCGCGCCATGGCGAGGCTCAGCGTGGGAGCAAGAGCGGTGTGACGAAGCTCAAGCTGGACCTCGCCTCCCCCGCTCGGCTCTCGCTCCGCCCACTCGCTGCTCGTCTCGTCTCGGCGGTCCAGGATCTTCTTTGCTACGTGCAATGGCTTCCGAGGTGCGCTCTTGCCCCCCTCCGAGTCCTCCCACTCGCGCTGACCCTCTCGTCGCTGCTCCCAGGACCAGAACTCGTCACCGCCCGCCGACCTCGCCTCGTCGCCGCCCACCGTCGAGCAGACCTCGCGGCTCCTCATGCTCCCCGACGAGATCCTCGAGACCATCCTCGACTTCGCCTACGCGTCCGCACTGCCGAGCGACGACCCGCACGCCCCGACCGAGTACGGCCTCGCGCTCGCGCACAAGCCCGTGTGCCGCCGCCTGCGGCCCATCCAGCAGGGCCTCCTGTACCGCCAGATCAAGATCACGACGTACGACCAGCTCGGCAACATTGCGCGCGCCCTGACCGGCGACCACCGCCTCGACGAGCCCCGGCCCGGCACCCTCGTGCGCGCTCTCGTCCTCGACGCGTGGGCCGACAAGGCTTGGCGCGGTCCGGGCGGCATGGGCGACGAGATCGGGCCCGGCGTGCCAGAGCTCGCGGCCAACTGCCTCGCGCAGCTCTTCAGCGAGCTGGGTCAGCTCCAGTCGCTCGACTTCTCGATCACCCACGACTCCCACTCGTCGAGCAGCCCCGTCGAGCGAGCGCTTCTCGCCGTCTTGGTGCAAGACCCGAACACGCCCGTCAACCTCCGCGGCCTCAAGTCGCTCGTCCTCCACACGAACGGCATGGCCGTCGTCGAGGGCCCCGAGGGCGAGGCGGACGACATCGCCGCGTGGATGGACCAGTTCGGCCAGTTCGCCGAGCTCACCAACCTCGACATCTATCTCGGTTCGGCGCAGCTGTCGTCGTTCATCCAGGGCGAGTCGCAGGGAGGGCAGGTCCTCGCCAAGCTCTCGCGGCTCGCGATCGATGCCAACTTTGCGCGGTGGGTCAAGCCGTTGAGGAACGTCGCGCCGCACCTCGTCGACCTTGAGCTCTGCGCGACTAGTCGCTCGCTTCGCCCCCTCATCCTCGGGTCGCCGCCTTCCCTCCGCCGTCTCAGCATCTTGTCGAGTGGCGAGCCGGTCGAGAGCGTCGACGACCTCCTCCCGCCGCTCTTCCTCCTCCAGCACCTTACCCTCGACATCATGTGCTACGAGCCGGCCCGCCTCTCCAACAGCCTCGGCCACCTGCAGCAGCTCGAATCCCTCACTTTCGGGTTCGGGTGCGAGGTGTCGGAGCGCCTCCTCCTCGCGCTCGTCGACGGCCCTACCCGTCTCGAGCGCCTGCGTTCCCTCCAGATCAACGTCGTCCAGGCGTCCCGGGGCCCGACCCTCTTGCGCAAGGAGCTCATCCTGCCGGACGAGCACGAGCGCGACCAGTCGGGCCTGTGGCGCGGATGGTGCGGATGGTACGCGTCGGCTTGGCCTGCGGGCCTCTCGGAGGCTGGGCTCGGTCATGTCGTCGACGTCGCTCGCGGGCGCGGTATTCGAGTGAGCGGCGGGGCCATTTCCTCGCTCGGCTGGCGCGCCGCGTTCGAGCGCGAGCGTGACGTCGTCGCCGTGTGCCGCGGCCTGTCGACGGGCGACTGGAGCTTCGCGAGGCGGTTCCTCAACAACGGTGACGAGCGCGTCGACGCGTTCCTCGCGAGGCGGCGCCGCGAGGGGCGGCGCAGGAGCCTCGGGCGCGAGCTCTCCCTCCTCTAGCTTTCTGTCTGTGCACAGCGCAATGCAGCGCGCGTTTTGCCCCGCAGCCTCGCCTTCTTCGCCTCGAGAGCTCCATGTACAGCGAGCGAGGTCGAGCGAGCGCGAGAGAGAGGCAGCGCGAGAGCAGGGCTGTCGTGAGCGAGAGGGACGAGGTCCGTGCGCCGAGGCGGCGCTCGTCCCCGATCGACCAACGCTCGTTCAGCTCGTCGCACCGAGCTCATCGGCAGCTTGTGAGCTTCATGCGAGCGCAGGAGAGAGCAGCGCAGCACGATCTCGCTCTCGACGGCGCTCGAGCCTCGCTGGGACTCGAGGCGTGCTCTCCTCGCTCGACGGCGCGGCAATCTGCTCGGACAGAAGGCGTCATCTTGCATGCAGCATCATCAAGTACGTCAACACGAGCGCCAAGCCCGCAGGCTGTGGCGCTGCACCCGCTCACAGCCCCCCCCTCCTCGCCCGCGCCGGCGCACGTCGCCTCGCTCACGGCGCCGCCCTCGCCTCGCCGCCTCCCTCTCCGAGCTCACCCGCGCGCCGCCTGCGACGCCGACCGCGGCGAGGTAGGCGAGCATGCCGCATCGAGGGCGAGGCGCCCAAGAGGCGCGAGTCAACGGCGGTCGAGACGGCCAGGAGCAGCATGGCGCGGGTTCGGCGAGGCACGCCTGGTCGAGGGCCCGCGTGGCGCCGAGGGTCGGGGTCGAGGTTGAGCTGGCGGATCAAGGGAGCGCGTTCAGGTCAGGCAGTGCTGGCGGCGAGGGGGGGATGGGGGGACCGCCGGGAGAAGGCGCCGTCGAGGCGAGTTGTGATGCTGCATGGGGGCGAGAGCGAGTCAGTGCGACTCGGCGAGAACGACGTCGTGGCTGCTGCGCCGCAACGTGTACAGCCTGAGGCAGGTGGCTCCCGCTGGACCGCTCGGAAGGGAGAGGTACACGGCGGGCCCACCACCTCGGCGAGCACAGCTCGAGAACCCTCGCCGCGGCTGCATCGTGCTCTTGTGGTGCTCTAGTAGGTCTCGGGACGTGCGGGAGCTGGTCGCGAGGCGCGGCTGTCGTGTCGGCTCATCGGGTCGGGGCGAGGAGGACGAGCACGAGGCGAGCGTGACCTCGACCGGCGTGGCACGAAGCAGAGGGTTGGCGTGGACGCTTGAAGTAGCTCGCAGGACCCCGGCAACGCTCAGCCTGGGAGCAGCAGCGGTGTGACGAGGCTCGAGGCGGGCCTCTCGCTCAGCTCCTCTCGCTCCTCGGCTCTGGTCGTCTCCCCGCCCGCTCGGACGCTGTCGTAGCTGCTCGCACACAGGCCTACGATGTCGACAAAGACCCTCGTCACCATCGTCGTGCGTCTCGCTCCCTCCCCCTTCTCACGCTTCCTCATCAGCTCGCGCTGACGATCCTCCCTCCCTGTCCTCCCCACCGCCTCTGCTGGACACAGCGACACGGCGAGACGGTGCGTACACTCCCTCTGCTAAGCTTGTACCGGCGACCATACAGCTCTGCCCCCGATCGAGCTCTTGCCCCCTCCGCCGACCGGCCCGGCTGACGAGCTGCTTCCCTCGCGCAGGACTACAACAAGGCCGGCATCGTGCAGGGCCACCTCGACGTGCCCCTCAACGCGCAGGGCGTTGCTCAAGCGCAGGTCACCGGGCGCTGGTTCGCGGCGCAGGGCGTCCGCTTCGACGAGGCATGGAGCAGCGACCTGGGGAGGGCGAGAAAGGTGCGCTCACCCCTCTCTGCGCGTGCCGTTCCCCGCAGATGACCCAAAGCTGAACCAGACACGTGCACGCAGACGGCCGAGACGATCTTGGAGTCGCAGCGGGACCCGGCGCAGCTCGTCCTCGACGAGCGGATACGGGAGAGGGTGCGGCCGCACTGACGCCTCTGCCTCCTCAGGCCGCTTTCGCTGACGCACACGCTCCCTAATCGCAGCATCTCGGCGCCATGCAGGTGCGTCGACCGCTCGACGCGTCCGGGCGGGGCTGTTCGAGCTGACCTTCCTCGATCCAGGGCAAGCGGCGAGGCGACCCTGGCGCAGATCCGTCGACGGTCGAGCCCATCTCACAGCTGCGTGCACGACTATGGTCCTTCTGGGACGCCGCCTTCCCTCCCTCGGGCCCCGAGCCGTCCTCCCTCGCCTCCTCGACCTCCTCGCTCGCCCCGCCACCGACGTCCACTTCCTCGTCGAACGACGCTACGGCCTCCTCCTCGCCTCAAGTAGCCGCCAAGCAGATCCTCTACGTCTCGCACGGCGCCGCCATCCGCGAGTTCATCTCGTCGCTCGCGGCGCAGGACGTGCTCCCCGCCGACAAGGGCGGCGGGCGCTCGTTCGAGCTGAGCCTGCCCGAGGCCGAGGCGCACGCGCTCAAGACGGGCGCGAGGAGGATCGACAACTGCTCGAGGACGGTGATCGAGATGGACTGGCGCGAGGACGACGAGGGTGCGTGCGCCTCTTCTCTCTCTCTCTCTGCGCCTCGAACGGCGAGGCTGGCGCTGACGCCGCCGATGGTCCGCAGGCAGGGGAAAGTGGCACGGGCGACTGCTGCTGTACGCCGACGATGCGCACTTTGTCGACTCGAGCAGAGCGCCGAGCCCGACGGCCAACGCCGATGTGGTCGAGTGAGGAGGGGGGAGGTTTCGCCGAGCGGGTATGGGGCAGCGTCGAGCGGTGGACCGTGCAATGACCGTCGACGTGTCACTGAGCAGGAAGACGACGAGGAGGAGGGAGGAGGAGCGTGAGGGAGTCCCGCCGCCGTCTCCTCTGGGAAGGACAGAGGCCGCCGCTCGGCTCGACTCGACCTCTCTCGCTCTGCGCACTGCTGCCGGTCCACCTTCTCGGCATCGTCTAGCAGCACCCGCACAAGGCTCTGCGCACCCGCCTGCGCCCGCCTCGAGTCGCCCTCGGCCCCCTAGCGCCTCTCCGACAGCGAGGGTTCGGCATCGACCCAGAGCCGCCGCACTCGCCGTCCACACACGCCTCGAGGCGAGCACCGACCAGCCCGAGCAGCCTCGCAAGCTCTCTGCAAGACCAAGCCGTGCCTCCCGGCGGCCGTCGTGCCAGTCGTCCCCTCGGTGCGCTCATCGCCCCTCCCCATCTCGGCCCTCTCGCAGCACCAGCGCGCGTCCAGTGGGCAAGGCGGGCAGCGCAGGCGTGTACCAGGCTCAGTGGCAGTGTGCAGGCTCCATGTCGAGCGGCCTGCGAGCGTCGCCCGTTTGCTTGCTGACGCGAGCAGCCTCGGCTTCGTCCCTCGAGCACCTCACGCTGACCCACTCCCTCCCTGTGCCCCCTCCCCCTACGAGCAGCTGCACCCACTCGGTCCACCATGCCGGCGACGCCCATCCCTCGGCGCGGGCCGCAGAACGCCTTCACTAAGCGCCTCGCCAAGATCTCCGAGTTCAGCCTCCTCGACGCCTTCAACTCGAACCGCAAGAACCCGTACCCGCGCGAGGTCCTCGTCGGCGTCCCCGTCCCGCCCGAGGCGTCGACGACCGGCCCCAAGATCCCGCTGTGGACCAAGAAGGTCAAGGACAGCGAGGGCCGGGTCATCCGCACCGAGAAGCGCGGCCTCGGGACCAAGGAGGTGCCTGCGCCAGGGTGGACGTTCAGCTCGAACCAGGTCCTGACGAGCAAGTACAACATCGTCACGTTCCTCCCGCGCAACCTCCTCGAGCAGTTCCGCCGCGTCGCCAACATCTTCTTCCTCGGTCAGTCCCTCTCTCCTCGACCAGAGCCGGCGCGCTCGTCCTGCGAGCTCGTCGCCGCGCTCAACCGCTTCCTGCGTGCGCTCGAGAGCGACGCTGACTAGGCCTCTCCCCCTCGCAGTCCTCGTCATCCTCCAGTTCTTCCCCCGCTTCACGACCGTCAACCCGGGTCTCTCGGCCCTCCCCCTCATCGCCGTCCTCTTCATCACGGCGCTCAAGGACGGCTACGAGGACCTCAAGCGCCACCAGTCGGACCGCGCCATCAACAACATCCGCGTCCTCACCCTCGGCGGCTCGTACCGCAACCACAACCTCACGCTCGAGAAGAGCAAGAGCCTCGGCGTCCCGACCTTCATCCGCAACTGGTTCAACCGCCGTCAGCTCGTCAAGGAGGTCGAGGCCGAGGCGGCGCTCGAGGCGGGCGAGGAGGCCGAGCACCGCCGCAAGAAGGGCTTCTGGGGCAAGCGCACGGCGCGCGCTCGCGCCCGCAAGAGCAGCACGGCGGGCGCGCCGCACGCCGAGAAGGAGAAGGGTGCGCTCGCCGTCGGCGAGCCGGGCGAGCACGGCGACCGCGAGGCCCTGCGCATCGCGCCCGGCGGCGGCACGCTCCAGGGCGCGCGCGACGAGGGCGCTCGCGCGCGCTCGGGCACGGCCGGGACCCAGGACGGCTCGGTCAAGGGCAAGGACGCTGCGGGCCGCGCGCGCGCCAACACGACCGGCGGCGTGTCGTACGAGGCGCCGCTCCCCGAGCGTCACCGGCGCGAGGCGGGCGACTTTTACGACGACGAGGCCGAGGAGATCGAGGCGCACGGCGGGCCGACCGACGTTCCCGGGCACCCGAACGCCGAGCAGCAGCCCGGCGGCCACATCCACGTCCCGATCCCGCACCTGCACGGCCTCGGCGGGCACGGCAAGCACGACCGTCCGACCTGGGTCAAGGAGACCTGGGAGGACCTGCGCGTCGGCGACTTTGTGCGGCTGCACGGCGACGAGAGCGTTCCTGCCGGTGCGTCATGCCTTCTCCCCGCGAGGAGCCGAGGTGGGAACGAGGTGCTGACTCTCGCTCCGACTGCTCGCAGACATCATCGTCTGCGCCACGTCCGAGGAGGAGAACGTGTGCTACGTCGAGACCAAGAACCTCGACGGCGAGACCAACCTCAAGTCGCGCTCGGCCGTCCCCGAGCTCACCCACCTCCGCACCTCGTCCGCCATCGCCAACGAGGCGCGCTTCATCCTGCGCGTCGAGCCGCCCGACGTCAACATGTTTACCTACAACGCCGCCGTCGAGCTGCACGATGGCCGCCTCGGCAAGGACGGCGGTCCGCTCAAGTGCCCCGTCAACCTGAGCACGATGCTCCTGCGCGGCACCGTCGTGCGCAACACCGAGTGGGTCGTCGGCGTCGTCTGCATGACGGGTCGCGACACCAAGATCGTCATGAACTCGGGCGCGACGCCGAGCAAGCGCAGCAAGGTCGAGCGTCAGATGAACCCCATGGTGTGCGTCCTCCTCGTCCTCTCGCTCTCGCCGGGCAGCCTTCCTGACTCGCCTCTCTCCCTCTCACATCTCCCTCGCAGCTTCATCAACCTGTTCCTCCTCGCGCTCATGACGATCATGTGCGCGCTCGCCGACCACTACATCCAGGTCGAGAAGACGCCCGAGGGCGCCTACTGGCTCTACGGCAACGACCGCAGCGACGACAACCCCAACATCAACGGCGTCATCACCTGGGCGAACGCCCTCATCGCCTTCCAGGTGCGCCCTCTCTCTCTCTCTCTCTCTGCGCCATCGCCGTCGTCGCGCGCTCGGACCTCTTCGCTGACCTTCTCAAACCGCTCCTCGCCTGCAGAACATCGTGCCCATCTCGCTCTACATCTCGATCGAGTTCACGCGTCTCGTGCAGGCCGCCTACATCTGGGGCGACGACGACATCAAGGGCAACGGCCGGCGCACGACGGCGCGCAGCTGGAACCTGTCGGACGACCTCGGCCAGATCGAGTACATCTTCTCGGACAAGACGGGCACCCTCACGCAGAACGCCATGTTCTTCCGCCAGTGCTCGGTCGCCGGCAAGGTCTACGTCGGCGACGAGCAGGCGGGCGCGACCGACACGACCGTCGTCCCCGAGAAGCCGGCGTCGAGCAACTCGTCGTCCGAGGGCGACGACAGCCACAAGGCGTCCCCCGGCGGCGCAGCGAGCGACGGCGGCGACGGCAAGGCCAAGACCAAGCTCGCCGACCAGGTCCTCCAGCCGTTCCACGACTCGGTCATCGACAGCGACCTCGCCAAGCGCGACTCGACCCAGGCGCGCAACCTGTACAACTTCTTCATGAACCTCGCCCTCTGCCACACGGTCCTCACGAGCGAGGAGGACGGCCTCATCTCGTACAAGGCGCAGTCGCCCGACGAGGCGGCGCTCGTTCAGGCCGCCGCCGACGTCGGTTTCGTCTTCCTCGGCCGCGACAAGGACGTCCTCCGCGTCCAGACGCCGCACGACCCAGACGTCGTCGAGTTCGAGCTCCTCAACGTCCTCGAGTTTACGAGCGCGCGCAAGCGCATGTCGGTCGTCCTGCGCAAGCTCTCCGAGGGCGAGGGCCAGGGCTCGCTCATGCTCCTCACCAAGGGCGCCGACAACGTCATCTTTGAGCGCCTCAGCGACAGCAACGCCGACCTCAAGAAGCAGACCGACAAGCACCTCGAGGAGTTCGCCAACGAGGGCCTGCGCACGCTCTGCCTCGCGTGGAAGCCGCTCGACGAGGCCGGCTACGACGCGTGGGAGCGCAAGTTCCACGAGGCGACGACGCTCATCGAGCACCGCGACGAGGAGATGGAGCGCCTCTCGGACCAGCTCGAGCGCGGGCTCGACCTCCTCGGCGCGACCGCCATCGAGGACCGCCTCCAGGACGGCGTTCCCGAGGCCATCGCCGACCTCAAGCGTGCCGGCATCAAGGTGCGCTGTCTCCTCTTCCGTCTGCGAGCGAGTCGTCGAGGGCGCGCACTGACCTCGTCCCTCGTGGGAAACAGATCTGGGTCGCGACCGGCGACAAGCTCGAGACGGCCATCGCCATCGCCAAGACGTGCAACCTCCTGTCGCGCGACATGAACCTCATCGTCGTCAAGGGCGGCGGGTACGGCGAGCCCAACTCGGCCTACTCGCAGCTGCGCAGCGCGCTCGAGCGCTTCTTCGACGCCGAGGGCCTCGCCGAGCAGCTCGAGCACCAGCCGCCCGACGCGCCGCAGCGTCCTCACGGCCTGCGTCGCTCGAGCAGCTTCCGCCGGTCGCAGCAGCTGCGGCGCACGCAGTCGGCCGTGTCGGGCATGAGCGACATTGTCGGGCACGACAACGGCGAGCGGCCCGGCGGGTACGGCCTCGTCATCGACGGCTCGTCGTTGCGGCACGCGTTCGACGAGCCGTACACGAAGGAGATGCTCCTCGAGCTCGCGACCCGGTGCCGCGCCGTCGTGTGCTGCCGCACGTCGCCGCTCCAGAAGGCGCTCATCGTGCGCCTCGTCAAGGACGGCCTCGGCTCGATGTGCCTCGCCATCGGCGACGGCGCCAACGACGTGTCGATGATCCAGGCGGCCGACATTGGCGTCGGCGTCGCGGGCGAGGAGGGCCTGCAGGCCGTCAACTCGAGCGACTACGCCATGGGCCAGTTCCGGTTCCTCAAGCGGTTGTTGCTCGTCCACGGCACGTGGTCGTACTACCGCAACTCGACGATGATCGTCAACTTCTTCTACAAGGAGATCATCGGCATCGGCGTCCTCTTCTTCTTCCAGTTCTACTGCGGCTACTCGGCGACGACCGTGTACGAGTACACGTACCTCTTGTTCTGGAACGTCTTCTGGACGCTCGTGCCCGTCATCTTTATCGGCATCTTTGACCGCCACGTCGGCGAGCGCGCCCTCATGGCCGTCCCCGAGCTGTACGAGGCCGGTCGCCGCGGCAAGCTGTTCGGCATCGTCCGGTTCGCCATCTACATGCTCGACGGCGTCTACCAGGTGCGCCCTCTCTCTCCTCCCCCTGCTGCACCACGACGACGAGGCTGACTCGCCATACCCTGGTGCCCGCAGTCGGCCGTCATCTACTTCTTCCTCGTGTACGCGTACGACACGACCGCGGCGCGCGACGACGGCTACGACGTCAACATGTACGAGTTCTCGACCGTCATGGCGGTCGCCGCCGTCCTCGCCGCCAACTTCTACAACGGCCTCAACACGTACGCGTGGAACTGGTGGGTCCTCGGCGGCGTCCTCGTCGGCCCGGTCCTCATCCTCCTGTACACGGCCATCTACGCCGCGTTCCCGCCGAGCCTCATCTGGACCTACGTGTGGGGCAACAACACGTACCTGTGGCCGTCGGCGTACTGGTGGCTCGGCCTCGCCTTCACCATCCTCCTCTCGCTCGGACCCCGGTACCTCTTCCGCTACTTGCGCGAGAACTACTTCCCGCGCGACGTCGACATCCTGCGCATCATCGAGGCGCGCAACCCGCACCACGACTTTGTGCACGACCCGGCCATGCCGCACCACGAGGTCAAGGACGGCGCCGCGTTCGGGCCCGTCTCGTCGTCGGTCGGCGACGGCGGCGGCAGCGAGCTCGCGACGGCCGCCTCGCCCATCATGCCGCGCCGCTCGACGTCGCGCCGCACGGGCTCGGGCGTGCGCGACTCGTACCAGCTCGCGCAAGTGCGCACGGGCCAGTCGTTGACGCACGACATGGCGACGGGCTCGGTGCGGTCGGGCGTCGGCAGCGGGTACGTGTTCGACGAGGGCGTGCCGCTCGACCTGCAGCGCTACACGACGCGCGGCAGCGAGAGGTCGTTCGGCGGTGCGGCGGGCGGGCGGCAGCAGGGAACGCCGAGGAGGACCGGCTCGATCGGCGCCAAGCTCAATCGTGCGCTCTTCTCTCCCTCTCTCTCTCTCTCCTCCCCTGCATGTCACTGACGCTGCTCTCTTCTACGTCTACAGCCTTTGCCCGCTCGCCCGGCGGCACGACTCGGGACCGCTCGGCCTCGTTCGGCGCGCGCCTCTTCCGCCACGGCGGGCGCAAGTCGACCGTCCACGAGCACGGCAAGGGCCCCGGGCCCGCCGGCGACGACGCCGACGTCGCCGAGACGCACGTCCTCGGCGAGGAGGACGACCTGCACGGTGACGACCCGTTCGCCGGCGAGCCCGTCGCGCTCCAGGGCGCGCCGAGAGGCGCCGGCGTCGCCCAGATGCCGATCCTCGGCGCCGGCGTCGGCGCAGATGAGGGCGAGCCCATCCTCGGAGCGCGCGCCGAGACGCCGATGAGCAGCAAGGCGCCGAGCGTCGGCAAGGCCCTCTGAGCGAGCGAGCGCGCAGGCCTCCTTTCCTCTCTCCCTCCCCCCCGTCCCTCCTTCTCTCCCTCTCACTTCTCCCGCCACTCTCTCCTCTGCCTATACCTCTTCCCTCTCTCTCCCCTCTCTCCTAGTTTGAGCGTCCTGCTCCCGCCTCCTCGACCCTGTCCGCCTCTGCACCTAGAAGTCTCGTCTCGCTCCCCCCTCTCGCGCCTCTCGAGCTCCCCTTCCTCCCACACCATGTACCACTGCCAACGAGGCTGTTCATGCTGTCATCTCGGTGTCTGCGCGGGAGCCAGAGAGTGTGCAGGGAGAGCCCAAGATAAGTTACAGACGGGCAAGCTACAGCTAGTCAAGACACGGCCCTTCTCCTCCTCCCTCTCGAGCGAGAGCTCGTCGCCCGCCCTCAGTCGAGCGACATGCGCGTCTTGCTCCGCTCGGGCAGCATGCCGCCGCCGCCCTCGACCGTCGGCGACGTCGCCTCGGACCCCTGATGCGCCGAGGGTGCGCTCCCCGGCGACGAGGCGTACGACGGCGAGAAGGCGCCGAGGTGGCCGCGGGCGGCAGCGGGTGAGGGTGCGGTCGCTGTGGGGCGAGAGGCGGGCTTGGGGCGAGAGGAGGACGAGGGAAGGAGGGACGAGCGGCGGAAGGCGTAGCCGGGAACTGCGGGGTGAACGGGTTCGAGAATCAGCTGCGGGAAAGACCATAGAGAGAGGGAGAGAAGACAACGCACTGCGCTCCTTGAGGCCCTTGCCAAAGTTGAGCATGCACAGGCCCATGAGGACAAACGTCGCGAGGAGCATGACGAGGCACAGGACGCTGAAGATGGTCAAGGTCGCACGCGCCGCGCTATACCGCTCGCTCGACGTGTCGTTGTAGATGCGCGAGATCTTGTAGGCGAAGTAGGCTGTGAGCGAGCGAGCCAGGAGGGCGGGAGGAGGCGGGCGTCAGCTCGAGGTCGAGGGGTCCGAGCGCGGGAAGAAGAGGCGGATAGGCTGGCTCGACGCACCCATGCCGGCTGCCTGGAGGAAGAACGAGCAGTAGACGCCTACCCGGCTCTCGGCGCGAACGACAACCTGTGCTCGGGGCGAAAGTCAGCTCGAGGAGCTGCCGAGCGAGATGAAGGGGAGCGACGCACTGCAAAGATTACGAGGGCAAGCAACGAGATCGGGAGCGCGATGATGGTCAAGACTGCGACGAGAGCACGAGCGTCAGGATCGAGCAGAGAGAGAGGAAAAGGAGGAGAGGCTCGAGCGCACCAAACTCGGCCGTCGGCGTGCCCGACACGAGGATCAGGAACTGGATGCTGAAGCCAATGAGGAAGAAGGCGTCGAACTTGAGGAGGCAGGCAAAGATCTGGTACAGGAGGTACATGCGCCGGATCGCGAGGTCGGCGCCGATGCGCTTGCTGGAGGAGGAAGAGGCCCGAGCGGGGTCAGCGAGCTCGCTCTCGGCCGTTCTCGAGCTGGGCGCAGTTGACGCACAAGACGTTCCAGCCGAACCTGAGAGGGTGAGGAAGAGCGAGTCAGTCGTTGCGCTCAGACCCAGGAAAGAGAGAGAGAGAGAGAGGCGCAGGGAGGGCCGACGCACTCGTGGTAGAGGGGCCACAGCATGGCCGTCATGCACATCGAGCACGCGCCGACGACGGCGGGAATGACGATGGCGTAGGCGCGCGTGAGCGACTGGACGTGGGGCGTGTCGGCGTTGCTGCCCTGGATGGCGTCCTCGAGCTGGCCGGGGAGCACGGCCGAGTAGACGAGCATGGCGACCTGGAACAAGCACAGGACGAAGAGCGTCATGATGTTCTTCTTCTGCATGGCGTCGAGGGTGATGAGGATCTCGAAGATGCTGCGGGCGACGAGGGCGAGGTGAGAAGGTCGCTCGTCTGGGTCGTCCGAGGGCGAGGAGAGACGCACACGGCGAGGATGAACAGTCCAAGGTAGGTCGCGACGCTCTCGAGGCGAGGGTCGCTGCCGAGGAAGTCCTCGGTGCTGAGATCGCCCGTGTTCTGGTCGAGGCAAGTGAGGCGGCGAGTCAGGCACGGGTGCGCGAGCTCGTCACAGAGGGACAGGACGCACTGCCCGGACGACAGCGTAGACGAGTGCGATCATGACGAGCACGACGATGGCTTGGAGCGCGATCAGGCCGAGGAAGACGAGCTGTGAACGAGGTCGCCGAGGTGAGCGGGCGCAGAGCAAGTGGGAGAGGGGCCGAGGGGTGCGCACCTGGTTGCGCGACTTGAAGGTGCCGAAGAGCTGGCTGGCCTTGCCCGGAGAATGGCGGTAGGCGCTGTGGTCTGCCTGCTCGAGCTTGATCGAGGCCGTCTGGCGCTCGTGGTCGACGGCGGCAGCATCTGGCGGCGAGGCGGGCTGGCCGTAGCTCGGGTAAGGCTGGTCGAAGTAGGCGGCCGAGTTGAGCGGGTCTGCAAAGTCGTGGTGGTGGAGCGAGGGCGAGGGCGAGTCGGTTGGCAGCGGAGAGAAGGGTTGGTGGTGAGGAGGAGGAGGGTGGTGGGGGTACAGCGAGTAGGCGGGTTGCGGGGCTGCAAGGTAGGGTTGGCCCGTGTAGAGCGGGTACCCGTCGTTGTGCTGCATCTCTTGCTGAGCGAGAGCAAGAGGAGGAGGCGCCGCCGGACGAGCGACGAAGCGAGCACCGCCTCGTCCTCTCGCCCTCGTCCTCCCCTCTGCACCAGCCCGCTTCTGCCACCATGGAGGCTGCCCAGGCAAAGCTCAGGCAGAAGATCCCAAAGAGCAAAAAGGACCTCAAGGTGACGCTCGCCCTCCTCGCCCCCCTCGCCCCCCTCTCGGCGTCCTCATCTGCCCCACAGCCCACCCGCCCTTCGTCGCCCCTGGGCGGTCCTCCTCGCCACTCGAGCACCACACCACACTCGCATCAGTGCCCTCGAGCAGCACCCGGTACCCCTCGAGGGCGCCGTCGCGACCCTGACCCCCACTCTCCTCCTCCCCATCATCTCGCGACCACTCGCACCTCTCGCTCGGCCGCCGCAGCACCTCTAGCCTTCTATTCGCGCAGCAAAAGCTGACTCTCGTCTCGAACTCTCGCAGCCGAACCGCACTCACGCCTTCCATGGTGTCATCTGGTTCCTGTGCGTCTCCTCCCCCTCGCTCACCCGCACCTCGCCCGACCTCGCTGACCCGGCTTCGTCCTCCTGCACAGCGGCTGGCTCCTGCCTCCTCTGGCCGTCCTCGTTCGCTTCGGCATCGGCTGGGACCTGTGCGTCTACTCTCGTCCTGGTCGCGCCCATGGAGCCCTTCTCACTGGCCCGGGCGCTCGTCCCCCCCTCGCGCGCAGCCTGCTCAACATTATCCTGACCTGCTGCGGCTACATCCCCGGTCACGGCCACAAGTGCGTGTCGATCCTCTCCCTCCCCATCAACCGCTCGCACTGACTCGCTGCCCCGCTCGCAGCTTCGTCCGTCGCCTCGCCGCCGACTTGCGCATCCTCGACCGCCGTCAGCTGATGTCCTTCCTTGCCGCCGTCCGCAGTACATCCAGAACGTCCGCAACAACAAGACGAAGAACCGCACGCCTCGCTGGGCCGTTCGTGCCGGCCTCGTCAAGATCAAGGACCCGCGCGCAGGTCGTCACCAGTGGGCCTACCGCTACGACGGTGCGCTCGCTTCACCACCCTCCCTGCTGCGTCTGCTCGAGCTCACGCTTCCTCTCTCTCTCCTGCAGAGCGTGTCGCCGGCGCCCCGAGCGCGTACAACGACGGCGACGCCGATTCGATCCGCCGCGACTCGTGGGACGGCCGCGGTCCCGAGCCCGAGCACCTGCAGCGCAGCCAGCACGCCAAGAACGGCAACCAGCGCCACCGCTTCTCGCCCTTTGCCGACATCGTCGACGACTCGGAGGTCGAGGGCGAGCCTCGCGACGGCCTGTACCGCAGCCGCAGCAACCTCGAGCCGCCGTCGCCCCGCGCCCAGCAGCAGCCCGTCGCCGACCCGCTCACCGACGAGCAGTTCTACGAGCAGCGCAACGAGGTCCCGCCCGACGGCTTCCGCAAGCCGCAGAACAAGAAGCTCGGCAGCGGCCTCCTCAAGAACCGCAGCCGGTACGAGCAGCCCTTCGACACGACCGGCCTCCAGGCGAGCCGCACGCGGTCGCGCACCCACGACGACGAGTACCAGGACGACTTTGAGCGCGAGATCAACGGCGGCGGGCCCGTCGCGCCGCCCGTCGGCGCCGGTGCGGGCGCGGGTGCGGGTGCGGGAGGAGGGAGGTTCGACTCGTTCGAGCCCGAGGGCCCCGAGGACGCGTGGGCGTCGGCCAAGCCGGTCAGGAGCCAGGCGACGGGCGGCGCGGCGGCGTATGGCGGCAGCAGCAGCAACGGCGCGGCGCAGCAGCCGCTCAAGCCGCAGAAGACGGGGCGCGCAGAGGAGAACGACGGGGACCGTGCGTCTCCTCCCTCTTCCTCTTCCTCCCTCTCTTTCGTCTCGAGTGCTGACGCTCGACGAGCTGCACAGTCTTCAAGCACTCGTTCTAGACGCCCCGCTCGACCCTCGACCTCCTCCTCCCTCTCGCTCCTCGCCTCGCCAGCGCGCTCGACTCGCGCCTCTCCTTCCTCCCTTCACGCCCCACCCTACCGACCTCCTCATCCTCGTCTATACCCCCTCTCTGCCCTGTATAACTTGCGCTGCTCTGCTGCTCCTCGCGCCCCGTCTGAAATTGTCAGCGCCCGTGTTCTTGCCACGTTCTCGCTCCTCGTGCGCTATGTAGAGAGCTGTCCGTGCCCTCGAGAGTCGCTGCGCCCGCGCTGTCGCACCTTTAAAGGTCGCTGCCGACGGCCAAGTCGGCGTCGAGCCGCAGCCGGCGAAACAACGTGCGCGCTCGACGCTCGTCCTCTCGCGCCCTCCCCTTCGAGCAGCGAGTGGGTCTAGTTACTTCAAGCTAGCGCCACGTCTCAGCCAAGACCGCTCCGCATGTCCGACTCGCCGCCAGCCGCCAGCAGCCCTCGCCCCTCGCCCCCTCGACCTGATCACGTTCGCCCGGTTCCGCCGGCCCTGGTTGGCCATCGGCGGGCTCGCTAGCCTCGAGGGCAACGTTGCTGGGACGCAGAGGGTGGTCGCTCGCCTCTGAGCCGACCGTGCGGCCCGCCGGGCAGGGTGCAGGCCCGCTCCCCTCGTGCGAGGACGAGCCGCCGGCTCGCCGCCGATCTCGCTTCCCTCTCCCTCCTTCTACGTACATCCTGCTTGCTCGCTAGCTCGTGTGCAGCACGCTCCTACTTCGGCCTCTCCAAGATGGTCAAGCCCGCCTTCCGCTCAACGAGCCTCGCCGTCGCCGCCGTCGCGACCCTCGCGACCACCGTCTCGGCGCAGACCTTCCGCCGCGCAGCAGCATGCCCCGACTTGGGCTGCATCTACCCTCCTGTGCGTGCCGTTCGTCAAGCTCTGAGCCCTGCGCGAGCCGAGCTGACCGCTTTCCCCTCCCCCGTCGCGACCTGCAGGACCAGAGCACTTTCATCGCCGGCCAGGTGCGCCACGCTTTGACCTCGTCTCGCCCACCCTCCCTCCTCGTCGCTTACTCGTCCTCCACGTCCGCTCCAGGTCTTCGACATCCGCATCGAGGTGCAGGCGCCCGCCAACGGCTCGTCGCCGTACAACAACGGCGTCCCCTCGTCCGACTTTGCGCTCTACATCGGCGGCAAGGGCGCCGACGAGCAGGAGATCTCGACGTTTTACGACATCGAGGACCCGGCCGTCGAGAGCTACAACTTTACCTACTTTGAGGATCTGTTTGCGCGCGACAACGATTCGGCGACCCTCGTGAATGTGCTCGCGCGCACGTACCGCCACGTCAACCTGTGCGGCTCCCTTCTCCTCCCCGTGGGCTTCTCGACGAGCTCGAGCTGACTCGAGTCCCGAACGACGTGCGCGCAGCTTCAACCCGGGCGAGTACGAGCTCAAGCTCAAGTACAACGGCGGCAGCGAGACGGTTGCGCACTGGACCGTCCTTCCTCTCGCCGAGTCGCGCAAGGCCAAGAACGTCATCCTGTTCGTCGGCGACGGCATGGCGCCGTCGATGGTGACGGCGGCGCGCCTCCTCGGGCACAAGACCGTCAACGGCAAGTACAAGAGCAAGCTCCAGCTCGACGAGAGCGAGGGCTTCGGCATGCAGATGACGCACTCGCTCGACAGCTTCATCACCGACAGGTGCGCCTCTCTCTTTCCTCCTCGCGACGCAGGACGTCGAGCTCGTCCTGACTCGTCGGCCGCACGGACCCCTCCCCACAGCGCCAACTCGGCGACGGCGCTCATGGCCGGCCACAAGTCGACCGTCAACGCGCTCAACTCGTTCACCGACTCGACTGGCAAGCCCTACGGCGCGCCCAAGTTCGAGACCGTGTTCGAGATGGCGAGGCGCCTGTACGACGCCAAGATCGGCATCGTCTCGACCGCCTTCCTCGCCGACGTGAGTCCTTCTCCGTCCCTCCATTCCTCCCCGCGCCCGCGGAGAGATCAGCTGGCGCCCTCGAGGCCGTCGTCGTGCGGCAGGACGCTGACGCCTCGCTCGCGCTCCCCGTTCGCAGGCTACCCCGGCCGCGGTCGTCGCTCACACGCCTCAGCGCGGCGCGTACGACTACATCGTCGACCAGTTCCTCGACGGCGGCGCCGTCGCCTTCAACAGCACCCCGCAGAACTTCTCGTGGACCCAGTGGGACGGGCCCGACGTCCTCTTCGGCGGCGGCGGCAAGGACTTTGTCCCCAAGACGTCGAACGGCAACGTGAGCAAGATCGACAGGTTTGTCGGGCGCGGCTACCAGTTCTCGACGACCAACTCGAGCCTGCACGGCCTCGACAACTCGAAGCGCGCGCTCGGCCTCTTCTCGGACAGCAACCTCCCGACCTGGCTCGACCGCCACGTCTACACCGACAACCTCGCCGACTTTGGCGCGTGGAACCCGGACAACAAGACGTTCTCGGCGCCGACGACCGACGTGCCCGGCCTCAAGGACATGACGCTCAAGGTGCGCATCCACCTCGAGTCGAGGAGCGACGAGCCGACGCTGACTCCTCTCCTCGCCACAGGCCCTCGACATCCTCCACGCTCGCTCCAAGGCCGACGGCACGCCCTTTATGATGATGTCCGAGGCTGCCTCGATCGACAAGGGTGCGTTCTCCTCTTCTCGGCTCGATGGCGCCATCGAGTCGGGACCTTCTCAACCAGCTCGGCCGCCCTGCTGCACCAACTGACGCCTCTCTCGAGCAGCCATGCACATCGCCGACTATCCTCGCGCTCTCGGCGACCTCCTCGAGCTCGATGACACGGTCCGCGCGACGCTCGAGCACCTTGAGAAGGTCCGTCTCGGCTACGCCTCGCCGCTCCTCTCGATATCGCGAGCAGGTCGTCAACATGGGTCTCATGCTCTTGAACTGACTCTCTTGTCCTCCTGCAGCTCGGCCTGCGCGACGAGACGCTCGTTGTGGTCACCGCCGACCACGCGCACGGCTTTGACGTCTTTGGAAGGTCCGTGCGGCTCCCTTCAACTCTCCCCTATCGCTCTCGAGGGTCGCGCAAAGTTGTCGAGGACGCCTCAAGACGTCGCTCGAGGCTGCACGGCTCCCTGCAGAGTACGAGCTGACTCCTGCTTCCTCCCTCCTGTTCCTCGCCCGCAGCGTCGACACCGAGTATCTTACGGCCCAGAAGACCAACGACGCCAAGCGCGACGCCGTCGGCACCTACCTCGAGTCGGGCCTGTCGGGCTACCAGGTCCCGCAGGGCGTCAACCCGCAGAACCAGACCGAGGTCGTCGGCCCTCAGGGTCCCGGCTTCCCCGTCACCTGGGAGCCGAGGTACACGGCCGCGTTCGGGCTCGCCGCCACCGTCGACCAGTACGTCGACTTCAAGACGCACCCGTCGAGCCGCGCCACGTCGCTCGAGCCGCTCAAGAACGGCACCTACCGCGCCAGCCTCGAGGACTCGCCCGACGGCTTCTTCATCTCGGGCATCCTGCCAACGAGCAACGACCAGGGCGTGCACTCGCTCGTCGACGTTCAAGTCTTCTCGTACGGCCCCGGACACTCGCTGTTCAACGGTATGATGGACTCGACCGGCATCGCGCAGAAGATCGCGCAGGCCATGGACCTCGGGCGCGACAAGAAGGGCGACCTCGGCGTCAAGAAGGGGCGCAAGGGCCAGCAGTAGAGTCGTCTCCGTCGTCTTCGTCCGCACATGGCGCCCTGGCCCTCGAGGAGGACCGCAAGGGAGCGCCGTAGCTTCCTCCTCGCCCGCTCGGACCCCTCTTGCTCTCCCACCCACCCACCTCTCCCCTCTCCCATTCGTAGTCTCGTCCGTCTATAGAAGCAGTGCAAACGACCCCAGAAGTCTCTCCCTCGCTCTGTGCTCGAAGCGAGAGAGCAGGCGAGAAGCAAGCGGGCCGACGGGCGAGTCGGGGCGACGAGCGGGGTGGTCGCTCCGTTTGACTCTCCTCGTCCCTCTGTGACTCGCGCCCAACTCTGTGCGCCCTGCAGGAGCTTATCAGCACTCCTTGCACCCGTCACCGCCACTCGGCAGCCCTCCCTCGCCCTCCCTCGCCCGCCTCCAGCTCCTCATCAGCATGCGCACTTTCCGACCCGACGAGAGCCGCTACTTCTCGACCAGCGTGCCGCCGACCCTCGCATGCCTTGACAAGACCGACACCGGGGCCTACCTCGAGCGCATCGGCCTCTCCTCCCCCGACCTCGCCTCCGAGCCGCCCTCGCTCAACCTCCTCTCCCAAATCCTCATGGCGCACCACCTCTCCGTCCCGTACGACTCGAGCGCCATCCACGTCGGCTCAGAAGCCTGGGCGCGAGGCAAGGCGGGCCAGCCTGAGCCGATCGAGTGGCGCGCCGGGCCCGGACAAGAACTCGGCGAGGGCAACTTTCGGCGCATCGTGCTCAGGCGGCAAGGAGGGTACTGCTTCTCGACTAACTGCCTCGCTGCGGCCCTCCTTCGAGGTGCGTCCCGTCCTCTCCTGCACTCGAGCGAGCGAGAGCGCCGACGCTGACCCTTGCCCTCCTCGCCCGCCCGCAGGTTTCGGTTTCCGCGTCAGCGAGGTCGGCGCGCGCGTGTACCTGCAGCGGGGCAAGGACCCGGCAGAAGTGGGCTGGAGCTGGTGGTCGCAGACGACGCACGTCTGCCTCCTCGTCGACTGGGAGGGCTCGAGCGAGAGGTGGTTCTGCGACTTTGGTGCGCTCTCCTCTCTCTTCTCCTTCCTCTCGCAGGGCGTCACTGACTCGCAGCGTCGGTCGTGTGTGTGCAGGCTTCGGCGGCGGCGGCTCGCCTATTCCCATCCCGCTTCGACACGGCGCAACCTCGCCCTCCCTCTCCCCCTTCGAGTCGTTCCTCCTCTGCGAGGAGGCCATGCCCATCGGCGGCGACACCTCGTACATACACGACCCTCCCGCCGGCTTCACCTTGTACCGTCGCGTCGTGCCCGCCGGCTTCGCCATCCCCTCGCACGCCGACACGAAGCTCGAGCCCGGCCACTTCTTCACGCCCTGCATCCACTTCTCGCTCAGCACCCTCGCCCCGCTCGACATCATCGCCAACGATTTCTACAACTCGCAGCACCCGAGCGCACCCTGGGCGTCCATCTTTCTCACCTCGCGCCTCCTCCCGAACGGCGCGCGCCGCTCGCTGTGCCACGGCATCCCCGCGCTCGAGGTCGGCGCGCCGCAGGACGGGCGCAAGTACGCCAAGCTCTACTCGAAGGAGTGCATCAAGGGCGACGAGTACGACGTAGAGTGGGTCCCGTTCGACACGCAGGCGATTGGAGCGGTCCTCGAGCGAGAGTTTGGGTTCCTCATCTAGACGCAGTGCAACTCGTTCGTCGTTCTCCGACTCGCCGTGAGCCTCTCTACGTCCTTGTCCGAGGCCAGAGCTGCTCGCGAAGATCTGAGCGAGCGTCGGCGAGCGCTCAGGCCTCGTCACCGCCGCGGCCGAGCAAAGCTAATCGGGCTTACGGCTGCTCGCCTTAGCTTTGATTAGCACGAGAGCTGCTTAGGACAGAGTCAAGCAAAAGTCAAGCGCGAGGTTGTAAGCTCCCCCGCTCGCTCTCCCCCCTCTCCTCCACGCGACCCTCACGACTGGGCACTCGCTGTGCGCGCCGTCTGGCTAGCCCCAGCTCTCGACAGCAGCCCTGTGCACCGGCTGCACTGCCACGCGCGCCCGCCCACGGCGCAGAGCCACCCCGACGCGTCCTCATCAGCGAGCCTCGTGGACCCACCTCTCTCGACACCGGCAACGGCTTCCAGAGCTGCGCGCGGCCTTCATCGAGGACCAAGACGGTACAAGACGCGCTCGAGTAGGGCAGGAGGGCCCTACGAGAGAGGGAGAGCGGGTGCGTCCTCGTCCTCCCCGCCTCCTCCTCCTCGTGCCCCTCTGCGTCCTCCTCTCGACCGCGCCAGCTCGGCTCGACTGTGCAGTGACGCGACATCAGGCTGATCCGGGACTCTGACAGGCAGCACGGTCGAGCAGGACGGTGTGAGAGGCGTGTCGGGCGGTTCAGGAGGTGGCGGTCGACCTCGAGCGGCTTCTCTCCGTCCTTGTGCGTCTCTCCTGCTCTCTCTACTCGTCCTACTGGCTCGAGCGTGGCTCTGTACATCTTGACGAGCGGCGTGCTGACGCTCTCGTGCCCGTCCTGCAGGTTAGCAGCGCCCTCGATGGCACCGGCCCCTTCTCGTCCCGAAAGCTTCGGCCTCTCCCTCGCCGGCGGCCTGCAGACGGCGCCGGGTGATGCCTGCGAGGTCTCTGGTACGATCCTGCATGCGCGAGCTGTCCCTCTTGTCCGTCTCGTCGTCCCCCACTCGTCCCGGCGGCCAACCGAGTCGAGCCGTCGCGGACGAGTCCCTTTCGAGGCCGCACCCGCCCTCACGTGCTCCTGTGAGCAGCGGGCGCACTAGGTGAGCCGCTCCGCATGGTCGCCGCCGCTCCGGCGCGACTGTGGGCCCGGCCACCAGCTAAAAACAGGGGGATCCTGCGCACCCTCTCAAAAACGCTCACTCTTGATCCAGCGGGGTTGACGGCTTCTCGATGGGCGGGATTCCACGAGGAGGTCTCTGCGGTGCTGCCGAGCGCGTCTGGGGGCCGGTAGCTGTTGTGTAGCGCGAGTTGAGTCGGTCCCCTCCCTCTCTGCAACGGCGACGACGAGCGGCGAGCGAGCGACCTCTTCCTGCTGGCTCTCTTTCTCTGGGAGAGCCTCACTGGACCTCGTCGAGTACGTCACGAGCTAGGCGAGGCGCGCCGACGCTCGTGGGTTGCGGAATCGTCGCCCGTCACCTTTCAACGAAAGTCTCGCCGCGGGCGGACCGAGAATCGAAGGAACGTGCGTCTCGACTACCGAGCAACGCTAGACTCAATAGCTTTGCTCTCGCGACCTGCTCCTTGCCCTCCTTGCACCCCTCGGTGCGCAGCGCGGGAGTAAGCAGCGAAACTCGCGATGCGCACGACCGTGGTCCAGCAGGGCTCGCGCACAGACCCTTTCTCCTCGAGAAGGCGCGGCTGCTCGGAGAAACGAGGTCGTGCAGTGCAGTCGAGCGAGCCAGGTGTCTGTCTTGTTCAAGGCGAAGGTGTGGGAGCAGTCAAGAGAGAGAGGGGGAGCACTAGAGACGAGAGGGAGGGGGAGGGAGGCAAGAACGGCGGCGCGAGGGGTAGGTGCGCCGCCGGGGAAGGGTATCGCAGAACCGAGGCAGGAGAGGACGGTGGGTGACGAGGATGAGGGAGGCATGAGAGGGCGAGGGCGGGATAGTGTGACACGGGTGCGCGAGGCGGGGGAGAGAGGGAGGGAGGGAAGGAGGGAGGGAGGGGGAGGAGGAGTAGCTAGAGGGGGAACTACAGCGTGAGAAGAGGACGACGAGGATGCACGGATGGCGGGTATCGAGTGACGAGGGCGAGAGGCGTGAGGGACGGTCGTGCGCTTTTGTCGAGGAAGAGGCCAGGGTCGAGTCGAAGAGGAGGAAGGCCGAGGTCGACGTCGTGGAGGGACGAGGACGCAGCGAGGCCGACGAGGCTCAGCCGCACCGGCACGTGAGGAACTTCATGAGGCTGAAGCCGCCGCGGTGCGCGCCCTCGTCGTCGTGCGCGCCCTGCCCGTACGGGTCGTTGGCGGCGCTCATGCCCTGCACGCCCGGCGCCGCCGCTCCTCCTCGGCTGTACCCTCCCTGCGCCTGCGCCTGCAGCTGCTGCTGCTGCGCGGGGCTGTTGCCCGCCGCGTAGTCCGACTCGCCGCGCTCGTACCCGCCGCCGCCCGTGCCGCCGACGCCGCTCGCGTACGGGTGCCCAGAGCTCGTGCGGTTGGCCTTGGGCGCGCTCGTCGCTGCGGGCGTCGGCGGCGTGACGCCCTTGACGGCCATGGCGCTCGCGCCCGGCTGCGGCGTCGCGCTCGCGCTCGGCTGCCGGCCGACCTTGGCCTCGCGCGCCGCCGCCGTCGGCGTCGCGGCGCCGCTGCTGCCGCCTCCTCCTGCGACGGCACCGCTGCCGCCTTGTGCTGCTGCTGCTGCTGCTGCGGCGGCGGCGGCGCGCTGCGCGTGGCGCTCGGCGCGCTCGCGCTCACGGTCGCGGTCGCGCTCGCCTCGTGCGCGGTGGTGGCGCGAGTCGTAGCCGGCCGACGAAGAGAGCATGTTGCTCGACTGTGTGCGAGGAGGAGCGAGGAGGGAGAGGAAGCGATTCGAGGGTAAGCGGTGTCCAGGTCAAGCACGATCGGGAGGGGAGGGGCGAGCAGAAGAGGAGAAGAGGGACGCACGCCTGCCTCCCAGCCCTTGCCGTTGTTGAGCAGCATCCAGTCGTAGACGCCGTCCTCGGCCTCGCCCGAGTTCTTGAGCACCTTGGAGAAGAGCTCGCGCAAGAAGTCGTAGTCGGGCGTCTCCTCGAACCCGAGCTTGCGCACGTAGTTGAGGTAGATGGCGAACTCCTCTGCACCAGAGTAGACAGCCTAAGTCAGCTCAACGGTCACGAGGTGACGGGGAGAGACAGAGGCGAGGGCGACGGCGCACCGGCAAAGCCCTCGGAGAGCTCCTTGATCGGCGTCGACTGCTTCTTCTCGCCGATCTTCTCGTACTTCTGCTTGTTGGTGGCCGCCTTGAGGCCCTGCCACGGGAGGCCGCCGCGGAGGAAGTACATGAAGACGTGGCCGAGCGCCTCGAGGTCGTCTCGCCGCGACTGCTCGCGGCCGAGGTGCGTGTTGATCGACATGTAGCGCGCCGTGCCCGACAGGCTCTTGCGCTCGCGGTACGGGATGTGCTGCTTGGTCTTGGGGTCGCGGTACTGCTTGGCCATGCCAAAGTCGACGACGTGCACCGTGTTGGCGTGCTTGGTGCCCGGCCGGCCGATGAGGAAGTTGTCGGGCTTGATGTCGCGGTAGATGAGGTTCTTCTCGTGGATCGTCTGCACTCGGGTGAGCTGTGGACAGGAAGCGAGAAGCAGGTGCGTCGAGAGGGTCAGCGACGGCCGTCCTCGTGGGTCCGTGCGCTGCGAGAGAGCCGAGCGTCGACGCACCATCTGCTTGGCCGTCATGCACACCGTCTTGGTCGAGAACTTGCGGCCGCACATGTCGAACAAGTCCTCGAGGCTCGGGCCGAGTAGGTCGATGACGAGCACGTTGTGCAGGCCCTCCTGGCCAAAGTAGTAGACCTGCGGGACGCCGGCTGCAGGAGGACGGACGGCGCGTCAGCTCTTCTACTCTCGGCGAGACCAGACAGCGCTCAGGTAGCTGTGCGAGAGAGAGGGAACGCACGCGAGCCTGCGAGGATCTTGTACGTGCGGTACTCGTCGCGCAGCTGCGGCGCATCGCTCTTGCGCGGCTCCTGCGAGGGGCGCGAGGTCCACCGTCAGCATTCGCTCGTCGCGTCTCGAGGGCACGGTTTGGGACACCCTACCGAGCGCCTGGATGGGGCTCCGGCAGGGTGAAGACGTGCTCGAGACGCGAGCGGTCGGAATGAGCCGAGAAGGCGAGCCGACGCACAAACTTGATGGCGACCGTCTGCGAGTTGAGGAGGTTGGTGCCTGCGGGCGCGCAACGAAAGCGTCAGGACCAGGCCGAGAGCAGGCCAGGAGCGAGCGAGGACGGACCCTCGAAGATGACGCCGAACGAGCCCTCTCCGATCTTGCGGCCGACGCGGAAGTGGACGCCGATCACGTTGCTGCTGCTGCTCGAGTGCGAGCTCGACGCGTGGTGGGCCTGGGACGACATGGTCGCGGTGGGTCGGGGGCCGATGAGAGGGGGAGCGGGTGGGCGGCCGAGGCGGAGGGAGGGGGAGGGGGAGGACGAGGTGCGAGGGGCCAAGGGGACGCCGCTGGCTGGGCGGGCTGGGCGGTGGGCGCGGGCGAGGTGCTCAGGCTAGCGGGTGGTGGCTTGCGCGCAGCACTGGCGGCGAGTCCGAGGCGACGAGGGCTCGAGGTGATGGAGGTGCGTGGTCGAGGCAAGGACCCGAGGTCGTGGGCGAGCGAGGCGGCGCAGGCGGGGCTGAAGGGAGGGCGTGACGAGGTCGAGAGTGGTGCCGAGCGTGGACCTGGCAGCTGCCCTGACCGGTTGGTGCCGTGAGCGAGGGAGCAGAGGGTCGACCGTGTTGGCCGCGCCTCCCTCCCTCTCGAGCCCGGGGCCCTCGTCTTCTCGCTCGTCTCAGAAACGGCGGTTCTCGACGAGTGTTTACACGGGGGCAGGATCAACAAGGCAGTGAGAGCAAAGCACAGGGTCTGTAGGGTCAAAGAAGGAGACAAGGGTCCATCGTCGCTCGCTCCTCCCTCACTCGAACCCGGCCACCGGGCGCGCCAGCGTCGTCCCGATCCGGTACCGCCTCCCCGCCGCCTGGAACTGCCCGACGAGCTCCTCGGCGCCGCGCGCGTTGAGCTTGGCGAGCGCGTGCCGCGTCGCGAGGTGCACGGCCGCAGGGTCGAGCGTCGCCTCGTCGTCGTCCGAGTCCGGCTCGGCGGCATCGAGCGCGAGCACGCTCCGGCGACGACTGCTGCCGCCGCCGAGGAGCGACGACAGAGACCCGCCGAGGAAGCCGCTGATGTCCGACTCGGACAGCGGGCAGTCGAACGACGTGCTCGACGAGAATCTGCTCGCGAGGGGGAAGGCCACGGTCAGCGCGAGCCAGGACGCAGTCGAACGAGGTGGGAGAGACGCACGAGGGCGCGATCGAGATGGCGATGATCTTGACGTGCACCTTGACCTTGTAGTTGACGGTGAGCTGGCGCTTGTTCGAGCCGAGGAAGCCGCACCGCGTCGCGATGTCGGTCAGGACCGACAGGTCCGAGTCGTACGAGGTCGTGTAGTTGATGGCGAACGGGAAGTGGAGCGTGTTGCTGTCGGGGCGGGCAGGGACTGGGTCAGCTCGAGGCGCTCGAGCGAGAGGGACGAGGGGACCGAGCGCTCACTTGGAGTACTTCTTGATCGAGACGTCGGTCATCTCGCCGCCGCCGACCTTGTCGTTGGGCTTGGTCGGGTAGTAAGCCGAGGCGTCAATCTTGCTAAAGTCGGCGCCAAAGACTGCGGGCGAGGAGAGAGGAGGGTTAGGGTCCGAGGTTGCGACGAGCGGGCGAGGACTGAGCGCACAGTTGGGGTTGACGACGTTGATCTGGAGGATCGAGAGCGCATCAGTGCGGTGCACGAGAGCGAGGGAGGACGAGCGATGCGCACCTTGAGGCGGACGTTGAGGTCAAAGCCGTCGCTCGCGACCGTCACCTCGCTGCCCGTCTCGGGGCCCTCGATGCCGTCGAAACCAACGTCGGGCGGCTTGACCCACACTGCGAGCGAGGGAGGACGTCAGCCGACGCAGGCGGGGAGGAGACGAGAGGGCAGGAGCGCACAGAAGAAGGCGGCGACGATGCCGACGAGGATGAGGATGGCGAGGATCAGGGTGCAGCAGAAGACGCGGCCGCAGCACCGTGCGCGCCCTCCTCGGGTTAGCGCGCCGGCGTGCTCGTCCTTGCGGAACATGCGCAGGCCCTCCTTCTTGGGGATCGAGCCCTCGGCTGCGAGCTGCGAGCGAGGCAAACACGAGGTCGGGGCGTCAGTCGACGGGGTACGGCCACGGCGGCGACAGGCTCGGGGGGCGCACCTGCGCAGCGATGCTGCCCCTCGTGACGGGGACGGGCTTCTCCCAGGTCGAGGCGACCTCGTGCTCATAGCCGCCTGCGCCGTACTTGTCGGCGAGCGAGAGGTCGCTGGCCTGGGGCGGGTAGGTTTGCTGTCGGCCGCCGGGGATGCCGTTGCCGTCGCGCTCGGGCGAGACAAAGTCGGACTGGGAGTAGTCGCCCTGGCCCTGGTACGGGTAGGACGAGGGCTGGTTGTGGTCGCCGTAGGTGTGGGCCTGGGCGTACGGGTCGTGGGCGTACGAGGCGGCGGGCGGGTACTGGTCGTTGTGGTACTGGTCCTGGTAGCCCTGAGGCTGCTGCGGGTAGCCGTAGCTCATGGCGGTGGGCGAGGCGGCGACGAGTGGAGGTCGCGTCGGGAGTTGCGTGAGGACGAGGGGGAGGGGAGCGAGGCGGCGGGGTCGAGTGCGGGTGGGACGGGCACGCGGTGGTGAACGGTGTGGACGTGCGGGTGAGCAGCAGTGCTCAGCTGGTCGCAGCTCGAGCGAGTGGGAGAGCGAAGGGGGGACTTGGCGGCGGTGCGTCTCCTCGCCCTCGTCCTCCTCGCAGCCGCGTCCGATCTCGCTCATCGCCTCACACGGCAGCCTGCTGCACTAGCCACCTCGACTCGCACACCTTCGACAGCCCGCCTCGACCCACCAACCCGGTCCCACGGCGCCTCGCGACATGCGGCCCTCGTCCTCATCTTTGTTCACCGCCTCGGCTCGCTCCCTCGCACGGCGACCCCAAGCCTCGTTCTCCGGTCAGCGCGACCCGCTCGACATCGCCAACCTCGTCCGCCCCTCGGCACCCCAGTTCGACTTTCCCCTCACCCGCCCAACCCTCCTCAAGCTCGACAAGCAGCGCCAGATCCTCCACTACCTCCGCCTCGAGCACCTCCAGTTCCCCGAACTCGGTCCGTCCCTCTCCCTTCACTGTCCTCTCAACGCTGTCCGAGCCTGACTCTCGCGAGCCCCGCCCCGCAGTCGCCTTCCGCAAGCCCTTCTCGCCTCCCTCGTCCAAAGCTGTCGTCCGCGTGCGGCACCAGCACTACCAGGGCGAGCCCCACCCGGCCTCGCGCAAGGTCACCATCTCGGCCCCGGTCGCGTCCCTCCCGCTCGACACGCCCGCCGCGCGCCACAAGTTCAAGCTGCTCGCCGGTCCGAGGTGGACCCCGCCCCTGCCCGGCGCCGCTGCCGCCGCACGGCAGCCCCAGCAGCAGCAGCAGGACGACGGCGAGGTCAAGCTCGCGTGCGAGATGTTCCCCTCGGAGCGCATGAACGAGAAGTGGTGCTCGGACACGCTCGACAAGCTGGTCGCAGAGGCCAACGTGCGTTTCTCTTCCTTCCTTTTCTCTCCGCGCTCGAGAACGAGTCGTACTGACGCTCCTCCTCCTCGCCTCGTCCTCCTTCCTCGCCCGCCCTGTTCCCCCATCGCCCTCGGCCTCCACCTCGCCCTCGTCCTCGCCCCGATTCCCCCTCGACCCGCCCATCCACAGACGGGCGACTCGTTCGCCGACGTCCCGCTCGACCCGCGCCCGGCACGCGCCCGCCTCGTCAAGAGCCGCAAGCTGAAGCGCAACGTGTCGCTGCGAGACTTCCCCGCCGAGTGGCTGCCCGCGGCGCGCAAGTGAGGGGCGAGCGAGCGCGGGAGGGAGGGCGCGAGCGGGGTAGGACGGCGTAGCTCGGTCGGGCAGCAGTAACTGGCGTTATCACTCGTCTGAAGAGCTCGCTGTGTTGAGAGGACGAGAGCGAGCGAGGTTCTACGCGAGGAGGATCTCTCTGCGAGCTGAGCTGCTCGCACGGACCTCTCGTACGGCGGCGAGCGCTCGTCCCTCGATCGGCATCGACGGAAGTGAGGAAGGTGGTACAGCTCTATCTACATCTGCAAGCGAAAAGAAGCCTCCTCCTGACCTCGACGGCGTGCGCTCGAGCCCGCCGCTCCTGCCTCCGATTCGCCTTCTCCGCTCACTTGGTCTCCTCGGCCGGCTTGGACTCGTCCGCACTGCGCGCACGTTACCTCGATACAAGTCGTCAGTCACCAGCATCCGGAAGAAGCCGTGCTCGTTCTGTGAGAAGAAGCGAGGCTCGCGCAGTCGCCGGTGACGGACGAGGGACGCACGCGAGGAGAGCCTTGACGCTGCCGACCTTGTTGGCGAGCGAGCCCTGCTTGTCGACGCGGGTGCCGATGCGGATGTCTGCGTCGACGGGGAGGGCGAGGGGCGTGCAGGAGAAGAGAGGCGAGGGTCGAGAGGGGAAGGGAGGAGAGGAGGAAGGAGGGAGAGGGCGTCAGCTGTGCGGTCTCGCTCCCCCAGGAGGAAGAAGCAGCGTACCTGTAGCGATTCGAGGCTGTGGGCGAGCGGTAAAGAGCGAGTCAGCCCCGGCGCGCGAGGGAGAAGGAGGACAGGGAGGAGACGTACGCAGCCCATGGCGTGGATGGCCTCGTGGCACTCCTCGATGACCTTCATGACCTCGCCGTACTCGCCCTCGAGACCGGTGCCGTCTGTGCGCGTGCGTGGGAGCTGTCAGTGAGGGGTCCGAGGCTCGAGAGAGAGAGGGGACGACTCGCAGCCGTGCAGCTCGTACTTGAGGCCCGACTGTTCGAGGACGCGCTGGCACTCTGCGATGTACTTGGAAACAGAGACCTCGACGCCCATGGGGACGAGGCAGAAGTCGGCGACGGCGTGCATGGCGAAGGCGAGGGAGAGGGTCGGAGAGTGGGGGCGAGGAGGGCGAGGTGGGAAGTGGACGGGTGCGGTCGCGGTCGCGGGTGGCGCGAGCTGTGAGCTGTGGCTTGGCAGCTGGCGTATCTCTGGGCCAGCTCGAGCCAGTGGACGAGAGCGAGGAGCGAGGGAGGACGCGACCTTCGGCGAGCCGCTTTCCTCCGCCAACCTCGCCGCACTCCGCCTCGGCTCGAGCCTGCGCGTGCTGGACGTGCCTGCTTGACGCTCCCCGACCAGTACCCGAGCAGGCGCACCCGCAGTCCCGCTCGTCGTCGCCGCCGCCCCGTCGTCCTCATCTCCGCGTGGGCTCTCCTCGTCGAGCAGCCTCGTGACCTCGACCTCGCACGCCCAGTCGCGCACACCGACGAGCAACGCACACCAGGCACGCCTGAGCGCCACCAGGACCCGCCCGCGACTCGCCCTCGACTCGCACCCGGGCCGCCGGCACCCCCACTCGTCCGCTCCTGCGCCATGAGCTTCCCTCCTCCCGCCCACTCGGCTTCGAGCTCGACCGCACCCTCGTCAGCAGCCTTCACTCCTCCCGCCGCCGCTCAGCCCGCGTCGCGCCCGCCCTTCCCCGACTTTGGCCCCATCCCCGCCGACAATCCCTTGTCGTCCTCTGGGCCGTTCACCTCTGCGCCCCTCATCACCTCCGGCACCAACAGCGCGCCCCGCCGCCCCGACTACAAGGGCAAGCGTAAGGCGAGCGACCTCACCGGCGACGGCGCCTCGCCCGACGCCGACGCCCCCGAGGACGACGACGACGAGGACGTGCCCGTCGAGCCCACCGCAGAGGGCGAGCTCGAGGCGGCCGCGGCCGTGCTCGGTGGCGCCGCACAGGCGCAGGCGGGCGGCAAGAAGCGGCGCGAGACGGACAAGGAGAAGAAGAAGATCAAGGTCGGCGCGAGGGCGAGCATCGCGTGCAAGACGTGCAGGTGCGCCTCAGCCTCTCCCCCTCTCTCGCGCCAACTCCTCCTGATCCGCCTCGTCCTCGTGCACAGGAAGCGCAAGGTGCGCTGCTCGGCCGAGTGGCCCGTCTGCCAGTTCTGCCACGCGCGCAACCTCGAGTGCGTGTACGAGGGTCATCCGGCCGAGAATGGCGGCACCATGTGCGTCTTCCTGCTCCTTCCGCACTCGTGCAAGACCTGACAGCAATCATCATGCACTGCAGGTTCGCTGGGCCGCCGGGCATCACGCCGGGCGGGAACGGCTCGCCGCTCGAGGTCGACCTGCCGTCGAGCGACATGATCCTCGAGGCGCTCGACGCCTTCATCACCAACCAGTGCGTTTCGCCCTCCTCGTGCACTCGTGCAGCTCGAGCTGACTCCCGCCCTGCAGCTTCGACACGTTCCCGTTCGTCCACAAGCCGAGCCTGACGCAGGAGGTCAACGAGGGCCGTGCGCCCAAGGAGGTCATCTGCTGCATCCTCGCTCTCGCCGCCAGGTGCGCCCTCCTCCTTCCTCGACCTGCAAGGTGCGCAGCTGACTCGTCGAGTCCGCACAGGTTCTCGCCGTCGCTCCGCAGCCTGCACCCTTCCTCGCCGACGGCCGCCTCGGAGCACTACGCCGCCATCGCCTCTCAGCTCCTCCTCCAACCCGAGACGTCGCCGGGCACCTCGTCGCACCTGCCCTCGGCCGACACGCCCATCTCGCTCATGCGCTGCCAGTGCCACCTCATGCTCGGCTTCTACGAGCTCACGGCCGGCCGCGACAACTCGGGCTGGCTCAAGATCGGCACGGCCATCCGCATGGCGCAGACGCTCCGCCTCGGGTTCGACGACGAGATCCCCGTCTACGAGACGGCGCGCAACCCGACCTCGGCCGGCGGCAGCGGCGGCGCGTCGAGCTCGGCCATCTCGAGCGAGCCGCGCGACATTGTGCGCGCCGAGATGCGCCGCCGCACGTTCTGGGCCCTCTTCTCGCTCGACCGCACCGTGAGCGACGGCAACGAGCGCCCGTGCGGCCTCAAGGTGCCGCGCATCGCGAGCCTGCGCATGCCCGGGCCTGACGCCGACTTTGCCGCCGGGCGCAAGAGCGTCGGCGCCAAGTTTGACCCGGACCCGCCTGCGTGGAGCGTCTCGGTGCGTACGACGGCGCCCGCGGGCACGGCGGCGGCGGCGGGAGGAGGAGCAGGGCTCGGCGAGGGCATGTCGCCTCGGCCGACGCTCGCGGCGGCGGCGGCGGGCATGGTCGTCGACCCGGCCGACGAGCCCGACGCCGACCTGTACGGCTTCACGCTGCGCATCGCCGAGATCTGGAGCAAGGTGGCGAGCTACATCGGGTCGGGCGGGCGCAACGTCGACCGCCGCGCGCCGTGGCTCGCCGAGTCGACCTTCGCCCAGCTCGCCGGCGAGCTCGCCGACTTCGAGGCCAAGCTCCCCGACGTCCTCAAGTACTCGCAGCAGACGCTCATCGCCCACTGCATGGTGCCCGAGGAGGCCAAGCTCTTTGCGCTCCTCCACCTCACGAACGCCATGGCCCGTCACGTCGTGCGTCGCCCTCTCTCTCCCGGCGCCTGCTCCTCGTTCTCAAGACGACGATGCTGACTCTGTACGTCGACAGCTGCACCGCGACTACCTCCCCTTCCTGCCGCCGAACGACTTCAACGCGGCGCACGGACCCATTGACGGCGAGCCGCTGTTCGGCTCGGTCGATGAGCCCACCGGCTGGTGGCAGGCGTCGTTCGACATGGCCGCCAAGAGCGCCAACACGATCTCGGACGTGTGCTCGCACCTCGCGTCGCACGGCATCGTCCTCACGCACCCGTTCGCCGGCTTTGCCGCCGTCGCCGCCGGCACGGTCCACAGCCACATCCGCTACTGGCCCCAGTCGAGCTCGGTGCACATCGACGCCGCGCACTACCTCGCTCAAGACGCCGAGATCCTCAACGGCCTGCGCCAGATCTGTGCGTCGACCGCCTGCCTCTCTTCCTCCTCGTCGAGCTCTCTCTGACCTCTCTCTCTCTCCCGCTCCCCCTGACAGACCCGATCGCCGCTCGCTGGTACGAGTCGCTCGCCGGCTTGCAGCTCCTCTACTTCAACCTCGCGCGCGGCGTCCTCGACTCGGACCCGTTCAAGGTCCGTGCGCGCGTCCTGCAGCTCCTCCGCAGCGCCAAGGACGACGCCGACGTCGGCTCGCCCGTGCGTCACGGTGCCGATGCAGCTGCTGGCAGCGCTCACGGTGCGGCGGCGGCGGGCGCGAGGAAGGGAGCGAACGGCGCGTCGGCGGGCAAAGGCGGCGCGAGGGGCGCAGGAGGGCCGAGGGCGTCCAAGGGCGAGCGCGGTCGACCCGGCCTCAAGCGGGCCAGCTACTCGTCCGCGTCCGCGTCGAGCGACTTCCCGTCGGTCCTGCAGCCGAGCGCGCCGTCGCCGGGCCACAATCACGGCCTGCCGCACTCGCTCAGCGGCATCGTCTCGCCGCTCGACACGCCGCTGCGCGCCGACGCCGCCTCGACCTCGACGAGCGACGGCGGGCCCTTTGCGCCCTTGTACGCCGGCGCGCCGACGCCGACGTCGGCCATGTTCCCGCCCGGCCACCCGCTCACGTCGCTCGACTCGGCCCACCACGCCTCGTCGGCGCACCAGCATCACGCGCACGCCGACTCGGGCCCGTCGCCCGCCGATCTCGGCCTCCTGCCCGTCCCGGGCGACTTCTCGTTCGACCTGTCGGGCGGGCTCGGCGCCCTCAGCACGCTCGACGAGTGGGGCGCCGGCTACTACTTTGGCGGCAGCAACTGGGGCCTGGGAGGGTTCGGCGGGCTCGGCGTCGCTCCAGGTGCCTACGGCGGACCGGGACCGCTGCATGGTGCGCCGTACGCGGGAGCAGATCTCGGCTGGGGCGGCTTGTAGGCGGGCGAAGACGGCGACTCTCCGTAGCTTGCGACGGCGATGCAGATGAACGTGGGTATTGCAGGTGCGAGGATGCGCTTTGTACGTGAGAGAGAGGAGAGAGAGAGACGGCACACTGCGCCGGACCACAGACAGACAGCTCTAAGAGAGAACCCAGGAGAACCACCCCATCGCCCCTCCCCGTGCACGGACCCCTGCTAGCTCGCCGGACAACTCCCGACTTCTGGGTACGTCAAGGGCAGCCGCATCGCCATCGAGACGAGCGCAAAGAAGAGCGGGCCCTGGCGGTCCCACTCCTGGCCGTCGGCAAAGAGGAAGGCGTCGCGGACCTTGACGAGGTGCGCCTGGAGCTCGACGAGCTGCGCGTCCGTGTACGACGCGAGGACCTCGTCGACGCGGTGCGCGTCGGCCTCGGGGATCGTGACCGAGAACTTGGAGTAGTCGAGGACGTCCTGGAACGGGAACATGTTGCGGTCGACGATGAAGGCCGGGATGCAGCCCGAGTAGATGGCCTCGAACGTGCGCGTCGTCCTGCAGCGAGCGAGTGGAGAGCATCAGCAAGGTGCGGCGAGAGTGCTCGTCGAGGTCGAGGAGAGCGAGAGCGAGAGCGAGACGCACCATGCAGGAATGCCGCGAGGGAGGAGGCAGAACTTGCTCGCGCTCAGGGTCCCGAGGTACCGCTGCCCGGGCGAGAACTGCTGGTACAGGATGTCGGCCGTCTCGGCGTCTTGTCCGGTGCGGCCGCACCCGATCTTGGTCCTCGGGAGGGCGCCAAAGCCGCGCACGCCGCCGGCGAAGAAGGCGAGGTGCTTGCGGTCGAGGACGGGCTTGACGTCCTTGGCCGTCTTGAACGTCTCGAACAGCGACTTGGTGTGCTTGGTGACGGCGGGGACGACGACGTCGCGGTCGGCCTTGACGCAGCGCGTGTTGTAGTCGCCGTTGACCTGCCACGCGACGGCCTGGTCCATCGGCGACGGCGGCGAGTGGCCGAGGACGTCCTCGAGCTTGGGCCACCAGCCCGTGCACGAGCCAAAGTCGTGCGTGAAGGGGACGGCGATGCGGTCGGCCGTGATGTGGTCCGCCGAGGCGACGCTCTTCTCGGCGTGGCCGATCGTCTCGGCGAGCTTCTTGAACGTGTTCTCCTGCAGATAGTTGTAGTAGCAGCCCTGCGCAACGTCGAACGTACTCGAGAGCGTCAGCTGTCGGCTCGAAGGTGCTCGAGCGAGGTGAGGTATGAGGTGAGGTGGAGGGAGAGGGAGAGAGCGTCGAGACGGACCTGGTAGTACGGCACCATGACGAACGCCGCCTCGTCGAGGCCGACCGAGCGGTTGCGCAGCGCCTCGATGAAGTAGTGGTCGCCCATGAACGGCAAGGGGCTGCGGTCGAGGTCGTAGCACGCCGGCGACTTGAGGTGGTTGTCGACCGACTCGGGGAGCGAGACGACGTGCGCCTTGGGAAGGTTGTCGACGCCGAGGTGGAAGGCGTCTCGCGCGCCGGGGAGGATGACGGCGTCCCAGGGAAGGGCGGCGACGCGCTCGGCGAGCGACTGGGAGGGCGGCATCGAGGAGGAGGGGAACGACTTGGCGTCGGTGTAGGCGACCGAGGGGAACGGCCCTGCGCCGCGCGCATCGCCGCAGCGGTCGCGCGTGCACTTGCAGTGCTCCGAGGCGACGCAGGGGAGCGGCGCGCTGCAGTCGATCGAGCACGTCGGCTCGTCCTTGGCCGTCCAGGTCGCCGCCGCGCCGTACTTGGCGACGCACATGTCGCCGCCCGCCGCCGACGACGACGACTGCTGGACGCCGCCCTGCGCCGCCTTTGCCGCGCTGTGCTTGAAGCGGAGCTGGATCTTGGCGATGCGGTCGTGCTCGGCGCGCAGGTCGTGGCACTTGCGGGTCGCGAGGGTCGACTCGGCGAGGGTCGTGCGGCCGTCCTCGGACGGGTACGAGACCTGCGACGTGAGGAGCGGGTCCTCGTGGAAGAAGTCCCACACGTCCTTGCGGCGCTCGGAGGCGGCGCAGCAGATCGGGTTGAACTTCCACAGGAGGGCGTGTGCGCCGTCGTCGGCGGTCGGCTGGAAGAGGAGCGACTTGCGGTTGGCGCTGGCGTCGCGGAACGTGAGGCGGCGCTTGGGCTCCTCGCCCTCGGGGACGCCCTCGGTCGGCGGGAGCGTCAACGTGAAGCTGCGCGCGTCGCGCTGCGCAAACTCGACGGTAAACCACTCGGCGATCTCGTGGGCGCCCTCGCGGCTCAGCTCGGCGAACTCGCCGCCGGTCGGCGTGTCGGCCCACATGACGACCTCGCTCTCGCCTGAGACGAGCTTGCCGTCCTTGCCGACGACCGGGCAGCGCATCTGGATGTCGACCTTGCCCTCGAGCCCGCGCTCGGCCGTGATCTCGACGCCGCGGACGCCCTCCTTGTACGGCACGGCCGACACGAGCGACACGGGCTCGTCGTGGTCGCCCTCGAGGCCTTGCGAGCACCCGAGCGTGTGGTAGGCGCCCTCGACGAGCGTGAGGAGCTGGACGTTGCAGCCGTTCATGGCGAGGAGGCCCTCCTCGAGGACCGAGATCGACGGCGGCGACGAGCACGCGACGTTGATGCGCGACGAGAGGTAGGTCGTCTGGAGGCGCAAGAGGGCCGAAATGTAGGTGCGCAGCGCCGCCTCGACCGAGACGGTCGGCGTGAAGCCGAGCGCCTTGGTCGCCGTCTTGCGGTGCGCCGTCTCGCTGACGTGGAACTTGCTGTCGGACGGCGACGCGACGGGCGCGCGAGGCTGCTCGAGGGCGGCGAACGGCGACTGCGACTGGATGAGCGCGATCGCCGTCTGCGCGAGCTCGGCGAGCGGCGACGACGACGACGCCCTGCTGCTGCTGCGGCTCGCCGACGGCGGGCCGACGACCTCGATCTCGCCGACGAAGCCGAGGAGGCGCAGGTAGTCCTTGCTCGACGCGACGTCGAGCATGCGCGCGCCTTGAACGACGGCGCGCGAGGCGTCGTCGAGGGCGAGGAACGGCTCGGTCTGCGTCGCCGAGGTCGTGACCGTGACGGGGAGGTTGCCGAGTGCTGACTGGACGATGTGCGGAACGGGGTCGAAGCGAGGGGCGAAGGGATCGCCGACGATCGAGAAGGCCGAGGGGAGCTGGAGGAGGAGCGCGTGCAGCGGGTGGTCGTGCGCGAAGCTCTTGAGGGAGGCTTCAGGTGCCTGCACCGAGAGCTTCGACGCGTTGCCGTTGTGCGCGAGCGAGGCCTGCAGACGATAGAGGAGGAGGAGGTCAGCCAGCCGGTTCTGCAGTCGCGGGTTGCGAGAGACGGAGCGAGAGAGAGCGAAGCGCACCTCGTCCCACCGGTCCGCACGACGAGGCACGACGACCCAGGGTCGGTCGGCGGCGACGGCCTTGTCGCCCTCGAGCGCCGCCTCCTGGTCGACGCCCTCGCGCTCGATAGCTGCGAGGAGCGCCTTCATGCCCGCCGCCTCGACGTCCTTGCAGTCGCCCGGGTTCTGGCGGCAGTGCGACGGGCTGTAGGCCGCGAGGTGGATGATGCCCGTCACGGGCGGGATGAACGAGGTGGTCGTGCCGTGGCCCTTCTGCTTCTGCGCGCCGAGCGGGGCGTCGCCCAGCGCTGCCGCCTGCAGGTGCCCGGGGAGGTGCGTCACGTACGAGCCCTTGGGGTCGAGGAGCTGGCCGACGAGGCTCGAGTCGCGGACGTCGCCGACGACGACGCGCAGCTTGCCCTGCTTGCGGAAGCTGTCGACCGAGCGCTCGGACGCCTGGAACGCCTTGGCGCGAGGGTCGGTGCCCTTGGCCTTGCCGCTCGCGCCGGGCTTGTCGATCGGCGCCGACTGGAGGAGGAAGTTGAGCTCCGAGGTGCGGTCGTTGGCGTCGAGGATGGTGACGAGGACGTCCTCCTCCCACGCCTGCTCGTCTGCGGGTGCGCCCGCCGCCGCCCAGTCTGCGGCAGCGGCACGAGCTGCCGCCGCGCCGCCGTTGAGGAGCAGGTCGCGCACGACGGCCTTGCCGAGCGAGCCGAAGCCGCCCGTAACGAGGATGTGGCGGCGCTGGCGGTCGGCGAACGCGGCGTTGTCGACGTCCTCGGCCTCGTCGGACGATGTAGAGGACGACCCGCCGCCATGGCCGAGAACGCGGGTCGAGGTGAGCTTGAGGCGGTCCATCGAGGTGCGGGCGTCAAAGTAGGCCGGACCTGGCGACGGGTTGGACGTCGCGACGAGCTGCAGGGACACGGGGTCGTCAGCCTGTGCACGCTCGGCACGTCGAAGAGGGTGAAGGAGAGGTGACGCACCTCGTACAAGCTACCGAGCTTGGGACCTTTGGCGCGGAGGCCCGTGATGCTCCCGACGCCGTCCTTGAGCCGGCCGAGCCCTGCGCCGACCTTGCCGCGCACGTCCTCCTCCCAGCTCGCGTAGTGGTCGAGGCCGAGGCGCTCGCCCCAGCCGATGCCGTCGTCGAGGTCGGCGCCGTAGTGGGCCGCGTCGTAGTAAGGCGAGGGATCGGGCGCCGACGAGAAGAACGAGGCGAGGAAGTGGAGGAGGAAGATGACGACGAAGGCGAGTGCACCTAGCCGCACGATGGACGACAGGCGGAGCATGGTGCGCTGCAGCCTGCCGAGAGCGGGGTGATGAGAGAGGGACGAGGTGGAGCCGGGTCGGCGGCGGCGGGACCGCTGCGGTAGCGGTAGGTCGGCGGCGGGTCTAGGGTGGGTCCTCGTAGGGCGTGCACGGCTTGAACGAGTGGCTAGAGGTGGTCGGTGGCCGCGGCGAGGGTCGACGCGGGAGGCGCGTCGGGAGAGGCGAGGGGGAGGGGTGCGGCCGGCGCTGTCGGGAGAGGTGGACGCTGCGTGCGTGCGCGCGTGCTAGCCGTCGAGAGAGAGATTCGCTCTGGTGCACTCTGGCGAGGCTTGGGGGAGCGGCAGCGAGGCGAGACGCGCGACGAGGGGACGCGTTCTCTTGGAGGCGACGGCGACGCTTTCCCAGAGTACCGGCGACTCACGAATACCTCTCGGCATGAGTGCACAGCAGCCTGCTCGACTAGGGCACTGATTCGATTCCATCAAGCGCGAGCAACCCTCGACGCATCCTCAAGCTGCGGGATCCTCCTCGTCGAAAGGCGGTCGAGCCGCTTTAGAGCGCCTCGCCCTTCTTGCCACAGCTCGAACACTTGCAGCTGTCGCCGCACTTGCAGTCGGACGACGACGAGCACGAGCACTTGTCCTTGCTGCGAGCGCGAGAGCAGGCGGCGAGGGTCAGTTCGAGTCGACAGCGAGGAGAAGGGGTCGGAACGCACCCGGACGCGTCCTTGGACGAGCAGCCGCAGCCCTGGGCGTTCTTGTCCTTGCCGCCGTGGCACGAGGCGCAGGCGCACTGGCCGGGAGTGCACTGCCCGAGTCGAAAGAGGGGGAGGAGCGAGGTGAGGCGAGGTGGGATGAGGCGTCAGCTTTCTGCTCGGGCGTGCAGCGCAGGCACTCGGTGAAGGCGCACGTTGCAGTTGCCGACGGACGAGCACGAGCTGTAGACGAGGTGGGGACGAGGTCAGCTACGTCGGCTGATGAGGTCGCCCGCTCGTCGACAGACGGCGGCCTTGGCGAGCGAAGGACGAGACGCACCAAGTGGTCATTGTGGATGAGTGGGCGTGAGGTCTGGAGCACACGAGAGCACAGCAAGGCAAGACGACGACGAGAGGTGGGGGTGGACGACGAGGAGCCGAGCGAGGAGGCGACGAGGAGGAGGAGGGAGGAGTGCGCAACCCGTCAGCGTCGCGGTCCAGTGTTGCGGTGCACTGCCGAGAGGAGAGAGGCTCACAGTGGGTGTTGGCGAGCGAAGGGGGAGTGAGGTGAAGAGGAGAGAGGGAGGTTGCTCGCCGCTCGCCTCGACGACGTCGACGCCGCTTCCTCTCGAAACCGCTCACCCCGGCCAGAAACCGCTCAAAGGCACGTGAAGCGGGGGCGAGCCCTTCCAGATGCGGTAGGTACAGCGATAACGCCGTGGAGCGAGCGGGCGAAACAGCTCACCTCGCAAAGTCGCGCTGCTTTGCGGGCTGCACTGCTCGAGGTAGCGGCGCTTGTAACAGCATCAGGAGCAGGACCACACGAGAGCGCAGGCGAAGCGAATGGTCGAGAAGGTCCGGCCCCACCGTCCGGCGAACGGTCTCGCTTCTCGACCTCGTCCCTCGCCCTCGACACGCTCTGCGCCCGCATCTGAGCAGCTCGACCAGGTCCTCAGCCCCTACGCCAGCCCTCTGGATGAGTGCCCCGACACCGCAAGACCCGCCAGCTCCGTCCGCCGACCCTCACCCAGCGCCGTCCGCCCCGGCGGCACCCCTCCCGCCAGCCGCGAGCTCTGCGCACGGCCTGGCGCTCGAGTTCGACCATCAGGCAGCCGCCGAGCCGGCCCCTGCCCCGCCGAGTGGGCCCGAGGCCGACGTCGGCGCCGCAGTCGAGCGAGACGGCGAAGCTCTCGGAGGATCGACGCCTCGTCCTCCTCCAGCGCTCCCTCGACTCGCAAAGGAGGCCCGCTTCAGCGAGGGTCCGCCACAGACTCGCACCATCAGCCCGGCCCCGACCCCGTCCTCGCCGCGCCCGTCGTCGTCGTCATCATCCCCCTCCCCGCGCCCTTCCACCTCTCGCCGCCCTTCGTACGCCGAGCCGCCGTCGCTCACCGAGACGCACAAGGACCTGCGCACCCTCCTCAAGTCGTTCCTCCTCCTCGTCCCGCGGTCCATCCGCCAGCTGCGCTTCCTCATCCCCTCGCCCGCCCGTGTCTTCGCCCGCTTCATCATCCGCCAAGTCTCGATGTTTCTCCATGTGCGTCGTCTCTCCTCCCTCCTGAGCCTGATCCCCTCGTCTCTGGAGCCATACGGCTCGGCTCGCCGCCTGCGTCCTATCCCTCGACGCTGTCGCTGACCCCTCGTCCCCTCCCCTTTCCTCGTTCCCTCCTCGTCTCCCTCGTGCAACAGGCTCGCGGTGCTCTGGGCAGCAACATCGTGTATGACGTCGTCGCGTCGATGTGGCGCATCGTCATCACGCTCTTCTTCCGCGAGATCCGCTCGCGCGGCGCGTGGAAGATCCCGCGCGCGTCCGAGGGCCCCGTCATCTTCGTCGTCGGGCCTCACCACAACCAGGTGCGCTTCGCCCTTGGCGCGCCTCGTCCACTACCGCACACGAGCTGATGGTCGACCTGTCGATGCCGCAGTTCCTCGACCCGCTGCTCCTCATGAGCGAGGTCAAGCGCGAGAGCGGTCGGCGCATCAGCTTCCTCACGGCGGCCAAGAGCATGGACAGGGCGTTCGTCGGGCTTGCCTCCAGGCTCATGCAGAGCAGTGCGTCGCTCTACTCTCTCTGACCTCCGCGACGTCGGCTGCTCGAGCTGACTCGAGCGCACCATCTTCTCCTCCACGCAGTCCCTGTCGCCCGCGCCCAGGACTCGGCTTTCGCCGGCAAGGGCACGATCAAGCTCTCCGACTCGGACCCGTGCATCATCCTCGGCGAGGGCACGTCGTTCACCAAGGACTTTGAGAAGCCGCGCTCCCAGGTCCTCCTGCCTCGCAACCTCGGCAGCTCGACGGCCGAGGTCGTCGAGGTCGTCAGCGACACCGAGCTGCGCCTCAAGAAGGAGTTCAACCGCAAGGCGACCGAGGGGCTCAAGGAGAAGAGCGAGGGCTCGTCGTTCAAGGTGCGTTCCCCCTCGGCCCCTGCCCGCGCACGAGCCGCTCCTGACGCCCGTCCTCCCTGCAGGTTCTTCCGCACGTCGACCAGACGAGCATGTACTCGGCCGTGTATCAGCGTCTGACCGAGGGCGGCTGCATCGGCATCTTCCCCGAGGGCGGCTCGCACGACCGCACGGACCTCCTCCCGCTCAAAGCCGGCGTCTCGATCATGGCGCTCGGCGCCATCTCGGCGCACCCGGACTTGCACCTCCAGATTGTCCCCGTCGGCCTCAGCTACTTCCACCCGCACAAGTTCCGCTCGCGCGCCGTCGTCGAGTTTGGCAGCCCGATCGAGATCCCGACCGAGCTCGTGCGCGACTTTGAGCAGGGCGGCGACAGCAAGAAGAAGGCCATCAGCACCGTCATGGACTACGTCGTCAACGGGCTCAAGAGCGTCACGATCCGTGCGCCCGACTACGACACGCTCATGGTGAGCCCCGCTCGTCGCCGTCTGCCTCGCAGTTCACGACGCTGACCCTCGCCTCCTGCTCTCCCTGTAGCTCGTGCAAGCCGCACGTCGCCTGTATCGTCCGCCTGGGCAGAACCTGACGCTCGGCCAGGTCGTCGAGCTCAACAAGCGGTTCATCGTCGGGTACGACGCGTACAAGGAGGACCCGCGCATCAAGAACCTCGAGCACCGCGTGCGCGAGTACAACACGCTCCTGCGGTACATGGGCCTCAAGGACCACCAGGTCGACCGCATCGGCCGCCCGCGCTGGCGCTCGTTCGCCCTCCTCTGCTACCGCCTCGGCCTCCTCGGCGTCTGGGGCGTCCTCGCGCTCCCCGGCGTCGTCCTCAACTCGCCCATCTTCCTCGCCGCCAAGATCATCTCGCACAAGAAGGCCAAGGGTGCGTCGTCTCGCGCATCTCGCGCTCGCCTCGAGCTGACTCCTCCTCCTCTCGCTCGCAGAGGCTCTCGCCGCCTCGTCGGTCAAGATCGCCGGCCGCGACGTGCTCGCGACCTGGAAGGTCCTCGTCGCGCTCGGCGGCGCGCCCGCCCTGTACTCGGTGTACGCCGTCAACGCCGTCGTCCTCGCGCACAAGCTCGCGCTCCCGGCGAGCTACCGCTTCTGGGCGCCGTTTGCCACGTTCGCGGGCCTGCCGCTCATCGGCGTCGCGGCGCTCAAGTTTGGCGAGGTCGGCATGGACGTCTACAAGTGCGTCGGGCTCTCCCTTGGTCGACACCCTCGCGAGACGCGCATGCTGACTCGCTCGTCCACCTGCAGGTCGCTCCGCCCTCTCGTCCTGTCGCTCGTCCCGGGCAAGGAGCCGCAACTCATGCGCGTGCAGCGCATGCGTGAGGAGCTCGCTTCGGAGCTCAACCTCCTCGTCGACGAGCTCGCGCCGGCCTTGTTCGACGACTTCTCGGCGTCGCGCATCATCCCCTCGACCACGCCCGGCCCGCAGCGTCGCGACTCGGCGCAGGGCAAGTTCTTCCAGCACCCGCTCAGCTGGGTCGACGAGCTCTTCTTCGGCCCGGCGTGGAGCTCGAGCATGGCGTACCCGCAGGACCGCCACGTCCGCCCCAACCAGGGCGAGTCGCTCCACGCGCCCTCGGCCGGCAACGGCGCCGAGAGCGACATGGACGGCGCCTTCACCGACGGGCAGGGCACCGGCAGCGGCTACGTCTCGGGCTACACGACCGAGGAGGCGCCCGACTACGACGAGGTCATCCACATCCTCAACCGCGAGCAGGGCCACCCGGACTCGCCCGCTGTCGGTGCGCGCCCGATCATCTCGCGCCGTGCGTCGAGGCAGCGCTCGCGGTCGGGCCTCAACCTCGCCGCCATGAGCCCCGTCTCGCCGACGACGCCGCTCGCGAGCGCGACGGCCTCGGGCGCTCAGGCCGGCTCGAGCGCCGCCGAGGCGAGGCGCCGCGGTGCGGGCCAGCAGCAGGACGAGTAGGACGACGTCGCGGTCGTCGATAGAGGGTCGGGCGGAGGAGATCTGGAGAGAGAGAGAAGAGGGCGCGAGAGAGAAGACGATGTCTCGGTGCTTTACCCCCCGCTTGCTTGTTCCCGCCGTAATTTTCCCTGCCCCTCTCCCTCTCTCTGAGTTGTCTACCGTCCTTGCAGTTGGACGCCTTGGGCTGTAATCGAGGTCTTTCCCGCCGTCGTCGTCCGCCGCGCGAGGTCCCCCACTTCGGCTTGACGTCGAGGCGACCGAGGGACGAAGCTCGCCCTCTCTCCTTCCTCCCTCACAGCCTGCACCCCTGCACGCCGTTACTCTCGCCTGCGCTCACGACAGCACACGCAGCACGAGCCCTCCAGCCGACTCTCGCCCTTGCTCACCTCCTCCATCGCCGCCCCACCCCGTTCCTCCGGCTTCGACCTCGCGCCCGATTACTCGCCCGCACCGCATCCAGCATGGCGATCGAGAGCGACAAGTACACGCTCATCTACCACGCCGGCATCCCCGGGCGCGGCGAGTTCCCGCGGCTCTTCCTCGAGGCGACCGCGACGCCGTACGAGGACACGGCCCTCACGGTGGGCCAGGACGCGATCAAGCCCTACCTCGACGGCACCTTTGAAGGCTCCGGTGCGTCCTACACTCCATGCCTTGCAGCAGCTCGAGCCGTAGCGGCGGCGAGCCGGCTCTCGGTCGAGCCCCGGCGGATCTCGGCTGCGAGGAGACTGTCCTCCTCGCGCAAACCTGCACTGACCTCCCTGACCCGCGCACAGACTCGAACCCTCTTCCTTTTGCCCCGCCGATCCTCAAGCATGGCTCGGTCGTCATCTCGCAGACGAGCAACATCCTCCTGTACCTCGCGACCCACATCTCGTCGCCCATCGACCTCGACGCCGGCGGCGCAGAGGGCGAGCCGGCCAGCAAGAAGGCCAAGGCGTCGGCTCTCTCGGTCGACGACCCGTCGCTGTTCCACGCGCAAGAGCTGGCGCTGACGATCCTTGACCTCAACAACGAGGTGCGCCTGTCAGCGTTCCTCCTCCCTCAACCTTCTCGCTGCTGACGACGTCCTCGGCATCTCTCGGTGCAGATCCACGACACGCACCACCCGATCGCCGTCTCGGCGTACTACGAGGAGTACAAGGACGAGGCGATCAAGCGCGCCGGCGACTTCCGCAAGAACCGCCTTCCCAAATTCCTCAAGCACTTCGAGGACAGTGCGTCCCTCGGCCACACTCTCGTCATCGTCTTTGAGGGTGCGAGAGTAACGTCGCTGACCCGCCTTCGTGCTACCGCCGTCGTAGACCTGCAGCGCTCCTCGTCCGACTACCTCCTCTCGACCGGTCCCTCGCACGCCGACCTCGCCCTCTTCCAGGTATACGACGGCCTGCTGTTCGCCTTTCCTCGACTCTTGGCCAAGCGCGCGCCCGAGTATCCCAAGGTGCGCGGCCTGTACGAGCGCGTCAAGGCGGCGCCGAGGATCAAGGCGTACCTCGACAGCGACAGGAGGCAGCAGTACTCGATGGGCGTCTTCCGCCACTACCCCGAGCTCGACGAGCCCGAGGAGGAGTAAGCGTGCGCGAGCTGTAGGGTCCGCGTGCATCCTGAACGTCGTTTCGGCGAGCAGCACCCTCGAGCCACGAGAGGGTCCGTGCGTCGACTCGACGGCTCGTCTGCCTCGTCCCCCGGCTTCCAGCTCTCGAGACGAACCACACAGAGAGCGAGGAAAGTCAATGCATGCGAGGAAAGCTAGTACGGCCGCCGACACTACGAGAAATCCTGCTTCTCCTCGAGCTCCTTCAGCTCGTCCTCGTCGAGCAGGTCGCCCTCGCCAACGTCGACGGACCACTCGACGTCCTCAACCGCCTTGACCCCGCCCTGCTTGCGCTCCTTGAGCTTGCGCTCGTTGTCCGTCGTCGCCTGCGCAAAGTCGCGGTCGGCGACCTTGGGCATCATGGCGCCGTTGTTGGCGAAGCGGTCGGCCTGCTCATTGCCCTCGATGCCGACGTGCGCCTTGACCTTGTGGAACGTGATGTTGGCGAGCTGGGACGTCGAGTCGGCGGGCATGCGCAGGGCGAGGAGCGACAGGATGTAGCGGATGAGGTCCTGGTTGGCGACGGGCTTGCCGTCGGCCGTCTTCCATCCGCGGCGCCTCCATCCAGGGATCCACTTGGAGAAGACTGCGAGCAGGCAGAGGCGATTGAGGTAGGGCGTCAGCTTGTCTTGTCGCAGAGTCGGAGGAGAAGTGGGGAGAGACCGCGAGCGAGACGCACCGCCGATGGTGTACTCCGAGTCGCTGCAGATGGTCAACGGCTTGTCCGGGTGCGGGTCGGTTTCGAGAATGCGAGCGACGGCCTGCGAGCGGCGGGAAGGAGCGAGAGCACGGCGTCAGCGAGGGGCGGCTCGAGCGCACGCGGAAGAGGACGAGGGCGACTCGCATACATCTCGGCGCGGTTGTTGGTCTGCAGCTTGCCCGGTAGCCGCTCCGAGAGGTTCCTGCGGTGGCACGGCGTCAGCTACCGAGCCTTGTCGAGCGAGACGAGGGGGGAGAACATACTTGTCCTTGAGATCGTGGCCCCAGAACACGCCGATGCCGGCGAGGGCGCCTTTCTTGCCGTTGCCCCTCGAGCTGCCGTCGCAGTAGACCCTCCTCGCGGAAGAAGACGAGCTGCCGGCGGCGCCAAAGACCGGGTCGACGCGTCGTGCTGCCCCGCGGGCCGTGACGGGCTCCTGCCGCTGCCGCTTGACGGCGCGCTCAACCGGTCCAGCCGAGTTGGAGGTGCGCTTGTTGCGCTTGTCGGAGGTGACGACGGGGCCCGAGGTGGTGGCCGCGGCGGACGAGGGGCCTGCACCGCCCGAGACGAAGCCCTCGGCCTCCTGGCGGGTCGGGAACTTCTTGTGCAGTGCGCCCTGGAAGCCGTTGACCTGGGCGGAGCAGTCGTCCCACGACGTGTAGACGCCTGGCTTGCGCCCGACGCGAACTGAGGGAGGGAGGGTCGAGGGAGGTGAATGAGGAACTGATGAGGCGTGAGGGCGGGGGAGGGAGCGCACCAGCGTAGTAGCCGCCTTTGGTGCGTTTCGCCATGATGGTCCTGAGTAGCTTGAACACGGTGTCGAGTCGGCTGGCGGTGTGCGACGAGAGCGAGCTGGGTCGACCAACCTCTGGCTCGGCTCTCGCTCCCCCGCATCGTCACACGAGCCGCAACCAGCTCAGCCGACAGCAGCCATGGCTCAGGTGCGCTCACAGAAGCCTCTCCACCCCGCCCCCAGCTCACGCGGCCCGTCCACAGCGCTTCAAGCCGCCGACAACAGCTCAGCGCACCGAGCAAGACGTGACCCTCCAGACCAGCCTCCAGCAGGTCAAGGTGCGCACCAAGCCCTCGTGGAGCTACTCAGAGTACATAGCTGACGCGCCCTCTGCTCCCAAGGTCCTCCTCGAAGCCGGCATCGGCTGCGTCGCCTTCCTCCGGTCCGTCCGCCTCTCTCGCTTCCTCACGACGGCTCGTTGCGAGGGCTTTGAGCACACGACCTGATTCTTGAGATGCGAAACGAGACAGCTGATCCACCCTTGGCCCTCGCGCAGCGGCCTGCTCCCCGAGGACTCGTTCGAGGACTTCAAGCTCCTGGCGCCTCGCCCGCCAGCCTCGCGCACCAGCTCGTCCAAGGCCATGACCGACGACGACAAGGCCAAGAGCAACGCCGCGAGCTCGGTGCGCGTCAAGAAGCTCAAGCGCGGCGCGTCCGTCGAGGCCGACAAGCTGCTCGACTACCTCGTGCGTCGGTCAACCTCCTCGACCTTGTCGCTGTGGCGCAGCTGACGACTCTCTCGCGCCCGTCTGTCCGCAGGAGCTCGGAGCGACTGAGGCGATCGAGAAGGGATACCTGCACCAGCTCGGTGCGCTCGTCTGTCTCGCGCTCCTTGCCGCTCGGACCTCTTCAGCAGTTTGTCGTCTCGCAGTCTTCGCCATCTACCTCGACCCCGACCAGCCGACCAACCTCGTCGAGAGCTACACGTTCACGTTCACGTACGAGACGGACGCCGAGGGCAACAAGGTGCGCGCTCTGTCCCCGTGCTCGTCGGCCTGCAAGTCGAGCTGACCCGCGCTCGTTCCGCACAGCGCCCTGAGCTCGTCGTGCAAGATCAGCTGAGCGGCTTGGTCATCTCGTCGACTACCAACCTCGCCTCGACCGAGGCGCCTCGCAAGGAGGGCGACGTCAAGCGCCAGGTCCAGCAGATGATCAAGAAGTGCGCTCCGAGCCGCGAGCGGTCTTCGAACCAGGCTTCGCCTGCTGACTCTCGTCAGCTCAGCCTCATCACGAGCACGCAGGTGCTCGACGAGCTGCCTCGCCGCAGGTTCCTCAACGTCCGCCTCTTCTACACCAAGGAGACGCCCGCCTCGTACGAGCCGCCGCACTTCCGGTGCGCGCTCGCCCAGTCCTCCTTCTCTCTCGACCAGAGCATCCGACTGACGCCCTCATCCATGCAGACCCGTACCTGCCGATGCGCCCGGCTACATCCTCGCGACGCCGTCGGTCGCCGACCCTCCTGACTTTGGCACGCTCGGCAACGTCTCGACCGGCTTCCACGGGTGCGCCGCTCTCTGCTCCACCTCTCAGTGCTACTACTCACGCCCTGAGGTACAGCATCGCCCTCCACTCGGTCTCGATCGCGCACCTCCTCGACACCCCGTTCGACGACCGCATCTCGCTCGACGAGGCCCTCAAGCGCAACCGCTTCGACGCCGCCTCGCGCCCCGTCGTCTGGAACGCCGAGTCGCTCGCCATGTCGGCCACCGACGCCGACGACAAGCTCAAGGTCGTCGAGCCCGTCGCCGTGAGGGACGCGCGCGGCGGGCTGCACACGATCCAGGAGGTGAGCGAGGCGGACGACGAGGTCATGGAGGAGCTCAGGAAGAAGGTCGGCATCGAGATGAGGGAGGAGGCCGTCATCGCTGGGAAGGGCATGGCCGACGAGACGTTGCTCGACTCGAACCTCTCGGACAACACCGTCCTCCGCCGCGCGGTGCGCTCCTCTCTCCCTGCGCCTCCTCCTCCTGTGAGGTCACTGACACTGGATCCTTCTCACAGATCGCCTCGACCGAGAAGCGCGCACCCTCGGCCGGCGTCGCGCCGACCCAGCTCGACCCGGTCACCTCGCGCCAAAAGTCGATGCACCCGCCCATCCCGCTCTTCGACGAGTCGGCCGCCCAGTACCAGCACCGCCTTAGCAGCGCGTCGCACGTCCAGCAGCACGTCGCCGCAAGCCCCGTCATGGCCAAGGAGACGCACGACAAGCCGGCGCACGGACCCTCTCCGCCCGCCGAGACGCAGCTGTTCGAGTGTGCGTCCGCCTCCTCGGCGTCCTCCTTCCCTCACGCTGTACTGAGTCGACTCGTGCGTCCGCAGACTCGCCGATGGACGTCGACGGCGCCGTCAAGCACGATCAGGACGACTCGACGACATTCGAGGCCGAGCCCGATACGATCAAGACGCTCGAGACGGGCGCCGCGGCGCAGCAGTCGGCGTCGGACAAGACGGAGCGTCCGCGCCGGAAGGGCACGCGCAGCAAGATGAAGACGCCCGACGACGCGTGCGAGTGCGGTGCGTCCTCCTCGCGACTGTGCCTCTCTCGGCCTCGAGGGCTGACGCGCCCTTCCCTCGCAGGCGACAAGGACGAGGACGGCGGCATGATGTGCTGCTCGAGTGCGTCCGCCTTCCTGCGTGCTCGCGTCTAGCCCGAGCCAGCTGACGACCTTCCTGCACCTTTTGCAGCTTGCGAGGTCTGGAAGCACACGACGTGCTACGGCTACGACAGCGCCGACGACTCGCGCATCCCCGACACGTTCGTCTGCTACCGCTGTCTGGCGCACAAGGCGCTCGACGGCGCGGCGTTCGAGCCGGACAAGGAGGGCGAGATCGAGCAGGCGCTCGCCGAGTTCAGGAGCTTGGCCCTCTACCGTCGAGGTGCGTCTTCCTCTCCTCCTGCTCGTCGCAGACGAGAGCTGATGTTCGTCGTCACGCAGCCGTCTCGTGCGTCTGGAGCGAGGGCGTGCTCACGATGCCGCAGCTCGCCAAGCGTCTCGGTGCGCACGAGCCTCTTCTACGACTCGACCTCCTCAGCAGCTGATCGTGTACCTCTCCTCAGGGATCGACAACTCTACTGCGGCGCAGGTCATCAAGCGCCTCAAGGCCGAGGAGTACATGCTCGAGCAAGCTGCGCCGCAACGTCGCTCGCGCGCCAAGAACGCTTCGCAGGTCGGCTCGGCCAAGGTCGGCTCACTCGTGGCCAACAAGTGCGTCTACTCCTTCCTCTTCTCCACTGCCCACCCTGACACTCTGCTCTGCAGGACGGCCAAGCAGCTCAAGCGCAAGAACGCCGACTACTTTGACCCGGGCACTGGCGCCGAGGTCGGCGTCGCCGGCATCCTTCACCCGGCTGAGGCCGACGAGGGCAACGTCCCCTCGAAGATGGCACGCATCACCTCTTCGCCTGCCGGAGCTTGCGAGCTGACGCTGCGCCCGCAGGACCCGCTCATCACGACCTCGACCGACAAGACCCGCCTGCCCGCCGTTCTCGTCGACGACACGCCCTCGTCCGCCGACCAGTCGCAGCCGCAGCCGCTCGCCTTCGGCGGCGCGCCGCACCCCGCAGCCTCGCAGCCCGACCCGATCCTCGACGACTCGCAGCCCCTCCCGTTCTCGTTCACGACGCCCGACTCGATCGCTTCCCTCGACTCGACGCACGCTCAGCGCCCGAACCTCACCTCGACCAAGCGCTACTCGATGCAGGAGCGGCTCGACGACCCGCCCGCGAGCTACGTCCCGACTCCCGCAGGTGCGACGGGCAAGGTCAAGGTCACGGCGATCAAGGGCGACGAGGTCGAGCAGGTACGTCGGCTCATGCAGCTCGACGCACATGACGAGCAGGTGTCCGACTCTCGCACGCAGCAGCCGGTCTCGATGGACCTCGACGAGAACGACTCGACCGACCTTCCGCCGGCGAGCGCGCCGCACGTCCCGCCCAAGGACGAGGCCCGTGCGCTCAAGCGCCGCTCTACTGCCGACGGCGACGCCGATGCTGGGCAGCTCGGGACGAGCGCACTGGCGAGCAGCAAGAGGCAGAGGTGCAGCGAGGCGAGCGAGATCGAGGTCTAGCTCGGCGGCGTGGGCGGCTCGAGGGGAAGGGAGGTCCGCTTGTAGGGTTATCCGCTTGCCGTTGCGACGTTGCTTTATACGAGTCTGGGCTCGCGAGTGATCCAGAGAGCGCTCCAAGGCCCTTCAGCAGAGGTCGACGACTTGTGCTCCTCCTCGACCCGGCTTCCTTCCCTCCTTCGCGCCGACCAGTGGCAGCGGCTCGAGCACGGCTACGACGTCGTCACGAGCTGGGAGTGGAAGGTAAAGCTTAGTCCGGCAGCGCAAAGTCGTCGACGTCGCCGTATCGAGGCGGCGCTCGACGCGCACGGACCTCTCCCTGACCCGGTCACCTCTTCTGCTGTCGACTCGCTCGTTCGCATCGTGAATCTCCCTCGCTATTGTGCGCTGCGCAGCTGGGGATGCAAGGAGGGCAAGGAGCAGGTCGCGAGAGCAAAGCTATGGAGTCTAGCGTTGCTCGGTAATCGAGACGCACGTTCCTTCGATTCTCGGTCCGCCCGCGGCGAGACTTTCGTTGAAAGGTGACGGACGACGACAACGCCGCCCACAAGCGTCGGCGCGCCTCGGCTCGCTCGTCACGCACTCGACGAGGTCCAGTCAAGCTCTCCGAGAGAAAGAGAGCCAGCAGGAAGAGGTCGCTCGCTCGCCGCTCGTCGTCACCGACTTGAGAAGGGAGGGAACCGACTCATCTCGCGCTACACAACAGGTCCCAGCCCCCAGACGCGCTCAGAATGACCGTAGAGACCTCGTCGTTCGATCCCGCCCATCGAGAAGCCGCCAACCCCGCTGAATCAAGAGTGTGCGTTTTTGAGAGGGTGCGCAGGGTCCCCCTGTTTTTAAGAGG